>CM066978.1:5028728-5056246 GCA_033971965.1 Cucurbita ficifolia
GGAATTTCAAAAAAAACGTCGACCGTTACTCGGGTTTTTTAGGCACGTGCTTCAAAACGTTCCCGGTTTAGGGTTTCCAAATTAGGGTTTCGATTTTAAGCACTCTTTTACTGTTTTATACACTAAGTTTCTTCGGCGTTCTATTCTAAATCATCAAGCCTTATCATTCCCCACTGGAATTTGAAATAACGTCGACCGTGACTCGGGTTTTTTAGCACGTGCTTCAAACGTCCCGGTTTAGGGTTTCCAAATTAGGGTTTCGATTTTAAGCACTCTTTTTACTGTCTTTTACTTTATACACTCGTTTTCTTCGGTGTTCTATTCTAAATCATCAAGCCTGATCATTCCCCACGAGAATTTCAGGAGGAAAAAAAACGTCGACCGTTACTCGGTTTTTTAGCACGTTCTTTCAAACGTCCTGGTTTAGGGTTTCCAAATTAGGGTTTCGATTTTAAGCACTCTTTTACTGTTTTTATACACTCTCGACCGTTACTCGGTTTTTTTAGCATGTGTTTCAAACGTCCCGGTTTAGGGTTTCCAAATTAGGGTTTCGATTTTAAGCACTCTTTTACTGTTTTATACACTCCGTTTCTTCGGCGTTCTATTCTAAACCATCAAGCCTGATCATTCCCCACAGAATTTTCAAAAAAACGTCGACCGTTACTCGGTTTTTTTCCGTTTCTTCGGCGTTCTATTTCTAAATCATCAAGCCTGATCATTCCCCACAGGAATTTCGAAAAAAACGTCGACCGTTACTCGGTTTTTTTTTAGCACGTGCTTTCAAACGTCCCGGTTTAGGGTTTCCAAATTAGGGTTTCGATTTTAAGCACTCTTTTACTGTTTTATACACTCCGTTTCTTCGGCGTTCTATTCTAAATCATCAAGCCTGATCATTTCCCACAGGAATTTCGAAAAACGTCGACCGTTACTCGGTTTTTTTAGCACGTGCTTCAAACGTCCCGGTTTAGGGTTTCCAAATTAGGGTTTCGATTTTAAGCACTCTTTTACTGTTTTATACACTCCGTTTCTTCGGCGTTCTATTCTAAATCATCAAGCCTGATCATTCCCCACAGGAATTTCGAAAAACGCACGTGCTTCAAACGTCCCGGTTTAGGGTTTCCAAATTAGGGTTTCGATTTTAAGCACTCTTTTACTGTTTTATACACTCCATTTCTTCGGCGTTCTATTCTAAATCATCAAGCCTGATCATTCCCCACAGGAATTCACGTGCTTTCAAACGTCCCGGTTTAGGGTTTCCAAATTAGGGTTTCGATTTTAATCACTCTTTTACTGTTTTATACACTCCGTTTCTTACTCGGTTTTTTTAGCATGTGCTTCAAACGTTTCAGTTTACGGTTTCCATGTTGAAACGGAGTGTATAAAACAGTAAAAGAGTGCATAAAATCAAAACCTAATTTGGAAACCCTAAACCGGGACGTTTGAAGCACGTGCTAAAAAAAACCGAGTTTTTTCGAAACTTTTGTGGGGAATGATCAGGCTTGATGATTTAGAACAGAATTTCGTGGAAACGGAGTGTATAAAACAGTAGAAAGGTGCATAAAATCGAAACCCTAATTTGGAAACCCTAAACCGGGACGTTTGAAGCACGTGCTAAAAAAACCGAGTTTTTCGAAACTTTTGTGGGGAATGATCAGGCTTGATGATTTAGAACAGAATTTCGTGGAAACGGAGTGTATAAAACAGTAGAAAGGTGCATAAAATCGAAACCCTAATTTGGAAACCCTAAACCGGGACGTTTGAAGCACGTGCTAAAAAAACCGAGTTTTTCGAAACTTTTGTGGGGAATGATCAGGCTTGATGATTTAGAACAGAATTTCGTGGAAACGGAGTGTATAAACAGTAGAAAGGTGCTTTAAAATCGAAACCCTAATTTGGAAACCCTAAACCGGGACGTTTGAAGCAGTGCCTAAAAAACAGAGTTTTTCGAAACTTTTGTGGGGAATGATCAAACCTTGATGATTTAGAAACCCTAAACCTGGGGACGGAGTGTTGAAACAGTAGAACGTGCTAAAAAAAACCTAATTTGGAAACCCTAAACCGGGACGTTTTTTGCTAAAAAAACCGAGTTTTTTTCGAAACTTTTGTGGGGAATGATCAGGCTTGATGATTTAGAACAGAATTTCGTGGAAACGGAGTGTATAAAACAGTAGAAAGGTGCATAAAATCGAAACCCTAATTTGGAAACCCTAAACCGGGACGTTTGAAGCACGTGCTAAAAAAACCGAGTTTTTCGAAACTTTTGTGGGGAATGATCAGGCTTGATGATTTAGAACAGAATTTCGTGGAAACGGAGTGTATAAAACAGTAAAAGAGTGCATAAAATCGAAACCCTAATTTGGAAACCCTAAACCGGGACGTTTGAAGCACGTGCTAAAAAAACCGAGTTTTTCGAAACTTTTGTGGGGAATGATCAGGCTTGATGATTTAGAACAGAATTTCGTGGAAACGGAGTGTATAAAACAGTAGAAAGGTGCATAAAATCGAAAACCCTAATTTGGAAACCCTAAACCGGGACGTTTGAAGCACGTGCTAAAAAAAAACCGACCGAGTTTTTCGAAACTTTTGTGGGGAATGATCAGGCTTGATGATTTAGAAACAGAATTTCGTGGAAACGGAGTGTATAAACAGTAAAAAGGTGCATAAAATCGAAACCCTAATTTGGAAACCCTAAACCGGGACGTTTGAAGCACGTGCTTAAAAAAAAACCGAGTTTTTCGAAACTTTTTTGTGGGGAATGATCAGGCTTGATGATTTTTAGAACAGAATTTCGTGGAAACGGAGTGTATAAAACAGTAGAAAGGTGCATAAAATCGAAACCCTAATTTGGAAACCCTAAACCGGGACGTTTGAAGCACGTGCTAAAAAAAACCGAGTTTTTCGAAACTTTTGTGGGGAATGATCAGGCTTGATGATTTAGAACAGAATTTCGTGGAAACGGAGTGTATAAAACAGTAAAAAAGGTGCATTAAAATCGAAACCCTAATTTGGAAACCCTAAACCGGGACGTTTTGAAGCACGTGCTAAAAAAAACCGAGTTTTTCGAAACTTTGTGGGGAATGATCAGGCTTGATGATTTAGAACAGAATTTCGTGGAAACGGAGTGTATAAAACAGTAGAAGAGGTGCTTAAAATCGAAACCCTAATTTGGAAACCCTAAACCGGGACGTTTGAAGCACGTGCTAAAAAAAAACCGAGTTTTTCGAAACTTTTGTGGGGAATGATCAGGCTTGATGATTTAGAACAGAATTTCGTGGAAACGGAGTGTATAAAACAGTAGAAAGGTGCATAAAATCGAAACCCTAATTTGGAAACCCTAAACCGGGACGTTTGAAGCACGTGCTAAAAAAACCGAGTTTTTTCGAAACTTTTGTGGGGAATGATCAGGCTTGATGATTTAGAACAGAATTTCGTGGAAACGGAGTGTATAAAACAGTAGAAAGGTGCATAAAATCGAAACCCTAATTTGGAAACCCTAAACCGGGACGTTTGAAGCACGTGCTAAAAAAACCGAGTTTTTTTCGAAACTTTTGTGGGGAATGATCAGGCTTGATGATTTAGAACAGAATTTCGTGGAAACGGAGTGTATAAAACAGTAGAAAGGTGCATAAAATCGAAACCCTAATTTGGAAACCCTAAACCGGGACGTTTGAAGCACGTGCTAAAAAAAACCGAGTTTTTTCGAAACTTTTGTGGGGAATGATCAGGCTTGATGATTTAGAACAGAATTTCGTGGAAACGGAGTGTATAAAACAGTAGAAAGGTGCATTAAAAAATCGAAACCCTAATTTGGAAACCCTAAACCGGGACGTTTGAAGCACGTGCTAAAAAAAACCGAGTTTTTCGAAACTTTTGTGGGGAATGATCAGGCTTGATGATTTAGAACAGAATTTCGTGGAAACGGAGTGTAATAAAACAGTAGAAAGGTGCATAAAATCGAAACCCTAATTTGGAAACCCTAAACCGGGACGTTTGAAGCACGTGCTAAAAAACCGAGTTTTTTCGAAACTTTTGTGGGGAATGATCAGGCTTGATGATTTAGAACAGAATTTCGTGGAAACGGAGTGTATAAAACAGTAAAAGAGTGCTTAAAATCGAAACCCTAATTTGGAAACCCTAAACCGGGACGTTTGAAGCACGTGCTAAAAAAAACCGAGTTTTTTCGAAACTTTTGTGGGGAATGATCAGGCTTGATGATTTAGAACAGAATTTCGTGGAAACGGAGTGTATAAAAACAGTAAAAAGGTGCATAAAATCGAAAACCCTAATTTGGAAACCCTAAACCGGGACGTTTGAAGCACGTGCTAAAAAAAAACCGAGTTTTTCGAAACTTTTGTGGGGAATGATCAGGCTTGATGATTTAGAACAGAATTTCGTGGAAACGGAGTGTATAAAACAGTAGAAAGGTGCTTAAAATCGAAACCCTAATTTGGAAACCCTAAACCGGGACGTTTGAAGCACGTGCTAAAAAAACCGAGTTTTTTTTTTTTTCGAAACTTTTTGTGGGGAATGATCAGGCTTGATGATTTAGAACAGAATTTCGTGGAAACGGAGTGTATAAAACAGTAAGAAAGGTGCATAAAATCGAAAACCCTAATTTGGAAACCCTAAACCGGGACGTTTGAAGCACGTGCTAAAAAAAACCGAGTTTTTTTCGAAACTTTTGTGGGGAATGATCAGGCTTGATGATTTAGAACAGAATTTCGTGGAAACGGAGTGTATAAAACAGTAGAAAGGTGCTTAAAATCGAAACCCTAATTTGGAAACCCTAAACCGGGACGTTTGAAGCACGTGCTAAAAAAAAAAACCGAGTTTTTCGAAACTTTTGTGGGGAATGATCAGGCTTGATGATTTAGAACAGAATTTCGTGGAAACGGAGTGTATAAAACAGTATAAAAAGGTGCATAAAATCGAAAACCCTAATTTGGAAACCCTAAACCGGGACGTTTGAAGCACGTGCTAAAAAAACCGAGTTTTTCGAAACTTTTGTGTGGGAATGATCAGGCTTGATGATTTAGAACAGAATTTCGTGGAAACGGAGTGTATAAAACAGTAGAAAAGGTGCATAAAATCAAAACCCTAATTTGGAAACCCTAAACCGGGACGTTTGAAGCACGTGCTAAAAAAAAAAACCGAGTTTTTCGAAACTTTTGTGGGGAATGATCAGGCTTGATGATTTAGAACAGAATTTCGTGGAAACGGAGTGTATAAAACAGTAGAAAGGTGCATAAAATCGAAACCCTAATTTGGAAACCCTAAACCGGGACGTTTTGAAGCACGTGCTAAAAAAAAAAACCGAGTTTTTCGAAACTTTTGTGGGGAATGATCAGGCTTGATGATTTAGAACAGAATTTCGTGGAAACGGAGTGTATAAAACAGTAAAAAGGTGCATAAAATCGAAACCCTAATTTGGAAACCCTAAACCGGGACGTTTGAAGCACGTGCTAAAAAAAAAAACCGAGTTTTTCGAAACTTTTGTGGGGAATGATCAGGCTTGATGATTTAGAACAGAATTTCGTGGAAACGGAGTGTATAAAACAGTAAAAGGTGCATAAAATCAAAACCCTAATTTGGAAACCCTAAACCGGGACGTTTGAAGCACGTGCTAAAAAAAACCGAGTTTTTCGAAACTTTTGTGGGGAATGATCAGGCTTGATGATTTAGAACAGAATTTCGTGGAAACGGAGTGTATAAAACAGTAGAAAGGTGCATAAAATCGAAACCCTAATTTGGAAACCCTAAACCGGGACGTTTGAAGCACGTGCTAAAAAAAACCGAGTTTTTCGAAACTTTTGTGGGGAATGATCAGGCTTGATGATTTAGAACAGAATTTCGTGGAAACGGAGTGTATAAAACAGTAGAAAGAGTGCATAAAATCGAAAAACCCTAATTTGGAAACCCTAAACCGGGACGTTTGAAGCACGTGCTAAAAAAAAAACCGAGTTTTTCGAAACTTTTGTGGGGAATGATCAGGCTTGATGATTTAGAACAGAATTTCGTGGAAACGGAGTGTATAAAACAGTAAAAAGGTGCATAAAATCGAAACCCTAATTTGGAAACCCTAAACCGGGACGTTTGAAGCACGTGCTAAAAAAAAAACCGAGTTTTTTCGAAACTTTTGTGGGGAATGATCAGGCTTGATGATTTAGAACAGAATTTCGTGGAAACGGAGTGTATAAAACAGTAGAAAGGTGCATAAAATCGAAACCCTAATTTGGAAACCCTAAACCGGGACGTTTGAAGCACGTGCTAAAAAAACCGAGTTTTTCGAAACTTTTGTGGGGAATGATCAGGCTTGATGATTTAGAACAGAATTTCGTGGAAACGGAGTGTATAAAACAGTAGAAAGGTGCATAAAATCGAAACCCTAATTTGGAAACCCTAAACCGGGACGTTTGAAGCACGTGCTAAAAAAACCGACCGAGTTTTTTTCGAAACTTTTGTGGGGAATGATCAGGCTTGATGATTTAGAACAGAATTTCGTGGAAACGGAGTGTATAAAACAGTAAAAGGTGCATAAAATCGAAACCCTAATTTGGAAACCCTAAACCGGGACGTTTGAAGCACGTGCTAAAAAAACCGAGTTTTTCGAAACTTTTGTGGGGAATGATCAGGCTTGATGATTTAGAACAGAATTTCGTGGAAACGGAGTGTATAAAACAGTAAAAGAGTGCTTAAAATCAAAACCCTAATTTGGAAACCCTAAACCGGGACGTTTGAAGCACGTGCTAAAAAAACCGAGTTTTTCGAAACTTTTGTGGGGAATGATCAGGCTTGATGATTTAGAACAGAATTTCGTGGAAACGGAGTGTATAAAACAGTAGAAAGGTGCATAAAATCGAAACCCTAATTTGGAAACCCTAAACCGGGACGTTTGAAGCACGTGCTAAAAAAAAACCGAGTTTTTTCGAAACTTTTGTGGGGAATGATCAGGCTTGATGATTTAGAACAGAATTTCGTGGAAACGGAGTGTATAAAACAGTAGAAAGGTGCATAAAATCGAAACCCTAATTTGGAAACCCTAAACCGGGACGTTTGAAGCACGTGCTAAAAAAACCGAGTTTTTCGAAACTTTTGTGGGGAATGATCAGGCTTGATGATTTAGAACAGAATTTCGTGGAAAACGGAGTGTATAAAACAGTAGAAAGGTGCATAAAATCGAAACCCTAATTTGGAAACCCTAAACCGGGACGTTTGAAGCACGTGCTAAAAAAACCGAGTTTTTCGAAACTTTTGTGGGGAATGATCAGGCTTGATGATTTAGAACAGAATTTCGTGGAAACGGAGTGTATAAAACAGTAGAAAGGTGCATAAAATCGAAACCCTAATTTGGAAACCCTAAACCGGGACGTTTGAAGCACGTGCTAAAAAAACCGAGTTTTTCGAAACTTTTGGTGGGAATGATCAGGCTTGATGATTTAGAACAGAATTTCGTGGAAACGGAGTGTATAAAACAGTAGAAAGGTGCATAAAATCGAAACCCTAATTTGGAAACCCTAAACCGGGACGTTTGAAGCACGTGCTAAAAAAACCGAGTTTTTCGAAACTTTTGTGGGGAATGATCAGGCTTGATGATTTAGAACAGAATTTCGTGGAAACGGAGTGTATAAAACAGTAGAAAGGTGCATAAAATCAAAACCCTAATTTGGAAACCCTAAACCGGGACGTTTGAAGCACGTGCTAAAAAAAAACCGAGTTTTTCGAAACTTTTGTGGGGAATGATCAGGCTTGATGATTTAGAACAGAATTTCGTGGAAACGGAGTGTATAAAACAGTAGAAAGGTGCATAAAATCGAAACCCTAATTTGGAAACCCTAAACCGGGACGTTTGAAGCACGTGCTAAAAAAACCGAGTTTTTTCGAAACTTTTGTGGGGAATGATCAGGCTTGATGATTTAGAACAGAATTTCGTGGAAACGGAGTGTATAAAACAGTAGAAAGGTGCATAAAATCGAAAACCCTAATTTGGAAACCCTAAACCGGGACGTTTGAAGCACGTGCTAAAAAAAAAAAAACCGAGTTTTTTCGAAACTTTTGTGGGGAATGATCAGGCTTGATGATTTAGAACAGAATTTCGTGGAAACGGAGTGTATAAAACAGTAAAAAGGTGCATAAAATCGAAACCCTAATTTGGAAACCCTAAACCGGGACGTTTGAAGCACGTGCTAAAAAAAACCGAGTTTTTTTCGAAACTTTTGTGGGGAATGATCAGGCTTGATGATTTAGAACAGAATTTCGTGGAAACGGAGTGTATAAAACAGTAGAAGAGGTGCATAAAATCGAAACCCTAATTTGGAAACCCTAAACCGGGACGTTTGAAGCACGTGCTAAAAAAAAAACCGAGTTTTTTCGAAACTTTTGTGGGGAATGATCAGGCTTGATGATTTAGAACAGAATTTCGTGGAAACGGAGTGTATAAAACAGTAGAAAGGTGCATAAAATCAAAACCCTAATTTGGAAACCCTAAACCGGGACGTTTGAAGCACGTGCTAAAAAAACCGAGTTTTTCGAAACTTTTGTGGGGAATGATCAGGCTTGATGATTTAGAACAGAATTTCGTGGAAACGGAGTGTATAAAACAGTAGAAAGGTGCATAAAATCGAAACCCTAATTTGGAAACCCTAAACCGGGGGACGTTTGAAGCACGTGCTAAAAAAAAAACCGAGTTTTTCGAAACTTTTGTGGGGAATGATCAGGCTTGATGATTTAGAACAGAATTTCGTGGAAACGGAGTGTATAAAACAGTAGAAAGGTGCATAAAATCGAAACCCTAATTTGGAAACCCTAAACCGGGACGTTTGAAGCACGTGCTAAAAAAACCGAGTTTTTCGAAACTTTTTGTGGGGAATGATCAGGCTTGATGATTTAGAACAGAATTTCGTGGAAACGGAGTGTATAAAAACAGTAGAAAGGTGCATAAAATCGAAACCCTAATTTTGGAAACCCTAAACCGGGACGTTTGAAGCACGTGCTAAAAAAAAAAACCGAGTTTTTTTCGAAACTTTTGTGGGGAATGATCAGGCTTGATGATTTAGAACAGAATTTCGTGGAAACGGAGTGTATAAAACAGTAAAAGGTGCATAAAATCAAAACCCTAATTTGGAAACCCTAAACCGGGACGTTTGAAGCACGTGCTAAAAAAAACCGAGTTTTTTCGAAACTTTTGTGGGGAATGATCAGGCTTGATGATTTAGAACAGAATTTCGTGGAAACGGAGTGTATAAAACAGTAGAAAGGTGCATAAAATCGAAACCCTAATTTGGAAACCCTAAACCCGGGACGTTTGAAGCACGTGCTAAAAAAACCGAGTTTTTCGAAACTTTTGTGGGGAATGATCAGGCTTGATGATTTAGAACAGAATTTCGTGGAAACGGAGTGTATAAAACAGTAAAAAGGTGCATAAAATCAAAAAACCCTAATTTGGAAACCCTAAACCGGGACGTTTGAAGCACGTGCTAAAAAAAACCGAGTTTTTTTCGAAACTTTTGTGGGGAATGATCAGGCTTGATGATTTAGAACAGAATTTCGTGGAAACGGAGTGTATAAAACAGTAGAAAGGTGCATAAAATCGAAACCCTAATTTGGAAACCCTAAACCGGGACGTTTGAAGCACGTGCTAAAAAAAAACCGAGTTTTTCGAAACTTTTGTGGGGAATGATCAGGCTTGATGATTTAGAACAGAATTTCGTGGAAACGGAGTGTATAAAACAGTAGAAAGGTGCATAAAATCGAAAACCCTAATTTGGAAACCCTAAACCGGGACGTTTGAAGCACGTGCTAAAAAAACCGTTTTTTTTCGAAACTTTTGTGGGGAATGATCAGGCTTGATGATTTAGAACAGAATTTCGTGGAAACGGAGTGTATAAAACAGTAGAAAAGGTGCATAAAATCGAAACCCTAATTTGGAAACCCTAAACCGGGACGTTTGAAGCACGTGCTAAAAAAAAAAACCGAGTTTTTCGAAACTTTTGTGGGGAATGATCAGGCTTGATGATTTAGAACAGAATTTCGTGGAAACGGAGTGTATAAAACAGTAGAAAGGTGCATAAAATCGAAACCCTAATTTGGAAACCCTAAACCGGGACGTTTGAAGCACGTGCTAAAAAAAAACCGAGTTTTTCGAAACTTTTGTGGGGAATGATCAGGCTTGATGATTTAGAACAGAATTTCGTGGAAACGGAGTGTATAAAACAGTAGAAAGGTGCATAAAATCGAAACCCTAATTTGGAAACCCTAAAACCGGGACGTTTTGAAGCACGTGCTAAAAAAAAAAAAACCGAGTTTTTTTTTCGAAACTTTTGTGGGGAATGATCAGGCTTGATGATTTAGAACAGAATTTCGTGGAAACGGAGTGTATAAAACAGTAGAAAGGTGCATAAAATCGAAACCCTAATTTGGAAACCCTAAACCGGGACGTTTGAAGCACGTGCTAAAAAAACCGAGTTTTTCGAAAAACTTTTGTGGGGAATGATCAGGCTTGATGATTTAGAACAGAATTTCGTGGAAACGGAGTGTATAAAACAGTAGAAAGGTGCTTAAAATCGAAAAAACCCTAATTTGGAAACCCTAAACCGGGACGTTTGAAGCACGTGCTAAAAAACCGAGTTTTTTCGAAACTTTTGTGGGGAATGATCAGGCTTGATGATTTAGAACAGAATTTCGTGGAAACGGAGTGTATAAAACAGTAAAAGGTGCATAAAATCGAAACCCTAATTTGGAAACCCTAAACCGGGACGTTTGAAGCACGTGCTAAAAAAACGAGTTTTTCGAAACTTTTGTGGGGAATGATCAGGCTTGATGATTTAGAACAGAATTTCGTGGAAACGGAGAGTGTATAAAACAGTAGAAAGGTGCTTAAAATCGAAACCCTAATTTGGAAACCCTAAACCGGGACGTTTGAAGCACGTGCTAAAAAAAAAAACCGAGTTTTTCGAAACTTTTGTGGGGAATGATCAGGCTTGATGATTTAGAACACAGAATTTCGTGGAAACGGAGTGTATAAAACAGTAGAAAGGTGCATAAAATCGAAAACCCTAATTTGGAAACCCTAAACCGGGACGTTTGAAGCACGTGCTAAAAAAACCGAGTTTTTTTTCGAAACTTTTGTGGGGAATGATCAGGCTTGATGATTTAGAACAGAATTTCGTGGAAACGGAGTGTATAAAACAGTAGAAAGGTGCATAAAATCGAAACCCTAATTTGGAAACCCTAAACCGGGACGTTTGAAGCACGTGCTAAAAAAACCGAGTTTTTCGAAACTTTTGTGGGGAATGATCAGGCTTGATGATTTAGAACAGAATTTCGTGGAAACGGAGTGTATAAAAAACAGTAGAAAGGTGCATAAAATCGAAACCCTAATTTGGAAACCCTAAACCGGGACGTTTGAAGCACGTGCTAAAAAAAAAAAAACCGAGTTTTTCGAAACTTTTGTGGGGAATGATCAGGCTTGATGATTTAGAAACAGAATTTCGTGGAAACGGAGTGTATAAAACAGTAAAAGGTGCATAAAATCGAAACCCTAATTTGGAAACCCTAAACCGGGACGTTTGAAGCACGTGCTAAAAAAAAACCGAGTTTTTTCGAAACTTTTGTGGGGAATGATCAGGCTTGATGATTTAGAACAGAATTTTCGTGGAAACGGAGTGTATAAAACAGTAGAAAGGTGCATAAAATCGAAACCCTAATTTGGAAACCCCTAAACCGGGACGTTTGAAGCACGTGCTAAAAAAAAACCGAGTTTTTTTCGAAACTTTTGTGGGGAATGATCAGGCTTGATGATTTAGAACAGAATTTCGTGGAAACGGAGTGTATAAAACAGTAAAAAGGTGCATAAAATCGTAACCCTAATTTGGAAACCCTAAACCGGGACGTTTGAAGCACGTGCAAAAAAAACCGAGTTTTTCGAAACTTTTGTGGGGAATGATCAGGCTTGATGATTTAGAACAGAATTTCGTGGAAACGGAGTGTATATAAAACAGTAGAAAGGTGCATAAAATCGAAAACCCTAATTTGGAAACCCTAAACCGGGACGTTTGAAGCACGTGCTAAAAAAACCGAGTTTTTTCGAAACTTTTGTGGGGAATGATCAGGCTTGATGATTTAGAACAGAATTTCGTGGAAACGGAGTGTATAAAACAGTAAAAGAGTGCATAAAATCGAAACCCTAATTTGGAAACCCTAAACCGGGACGTTTGAAGCACGTGCTAAAAAAACCGAGTTTTTCGAAACTTTTGTGGGGAATGATCAGGCTTGATGATTTAGAACAGAATTTCGTGGAAACGGAGTGTATAAAACAGTAGAAAGGTGCATAAAATCGAAACCCTAATTTGGAAACCCTAAACCGGGACGTTTGAAGCACGTGCTAAAAAAAAAAAACCGAGTTTTTCGAAACTTTTGTGGGGAATGATCAGGCTTGATGATTTAGAACAGAATTTCGTGGAAACGGAGTGTATAAAACAGTAGAAAGGTGCTTAAAATCGAAACCCTAATTTGGAAACCCTAAACCGGGACGTTTGAAGCACGTGCTAAAAAAACCGACCGTTTTTTCGAAACTTTTGTGGGGAATGATCAGGCTTGATGATTTAGAACAGAATTTCGTGGAAACGGAGTGTATAAAACAGTAGAAAGGTGCATAAAATCGAAACCCTAATTTGGAAACCCTAAACCGGGACGTTTGAAGCACGTGCTAAAAAAACCGAGTTTTTCGAAACTTTTGTGGGGAATGATCAGGCTTGATGATTTAGAACAGAATTTCGTGGAAACGGAGTGTATAAAACAGTAGAAAGGTGCATAAAATCGAAACCCTAATTTGGAAACCCTAAACCGGGACGTTTGAAGCACGTGCTAAAAAAAACCGAGTTTTTCGAAACTTTTGTGGGGAATGATCAGGCTTGATGATTTAGAACAGAATTTCGTGGAAACGGAGTGTATAAAACAGTAGAAAGGTGCATAAAATCGAAACCCTAATTTGGAAACCCTAAACCGGGACGTTTGAAGCACGTGCTAAAAAAACCGAGTTTTTTTCGAAACTTTTGTGGGGAATGATCAGGCTTGATGATTTAGAACAGAATTTCGTGGAAACGGAGTGTATAAAACAGTAGAAAGGTGCATAAAATCGAAACCCTAATTTGGAAACCCTAAACCGGGACGTTTGAAGCACGTGCTAAAAAAAAACCGAGTTTTTTTTCGAAACTTTTGTGGGGAATGATCAGGCTTGATGATTTAGAACAGAATTTCGTGGAAACGGAGTGTATAAAACAGTAGAAAGGTGCATAAAATCGAAACCCTAATTTGGAAACCCTAAACCGGGACGTTTGAAGCACGTGCTAAAAAAACCGAGTTTTTCGAAACTTTTGTGGGGAATGATCAGGCTTGATGATTTAGAACAGAATTTCGTGGAAACGGAGTGTATAAAAAACAGTAAAAGAGTGCTTAAAATCGAAACCCTAATTTGGAAACCCTAAACCGGGACGTTTGAAGCACGTGCTAAAAAAACCGAGTTTTTCGAAACTTTTGTGGGGAATGATCAGGCTTGATGATTTAGAACAGAATTTCGTGGAAACGGAGTGTATAAAACAGTAAAAGAGTGCTATAAAATCGAAACCCTAATTTGGAAACCCTAAACCGGGACGTTTGAAGCACGTGCTAAAAAAACCGAGTTTTTTCGAAACTTTTGTGGGGAATGATCAGGCTTGATGATTTAGAACAGAATTTCGTGGAAACGGAGTGTATAAAACAGTAAAAGGTGCATAAAATCAAAACCCTAATTTGGAAACCCTAAACCGGGACGTTTGAAGCACGTAAAAAAAAAAAACCGAGAGTTTTTCGAAACTTTTGTGGGGAATGATCAGGCTTGATGATTTAGAACAGAATTTCGTGGAAACGGAGTGTATAAAACAGTAGAAAGGTGCATAAAATCGAAACCCTAATTTGGAAACCCTAAACCGGGACGTTTGAAGCACGTGCTAAAAAAAACCGAGTTTTTCGAAACTTTTTTGTGGGGAATGATCAGGCTTGATGATTTAGAACAGAATTTCGTGGAAACGGAGTGTATAAAACAGTAGAAAGGTGCATAAAATCGAAACCCTAATTTGGAAACCCTAAACCGGGACGTTTGAAGCACGTGCTAAAAAAACCGAGTTTTTCGAAACTTTTGTGGGGAATGATCAGGCTTGATGATTTAGAACAGAATTTCGTGGAAACGGAGTGTATAAAACAGTAGAAAGGTGCATAAAATCGAAACCCTAATTTGGAAACCCTAAACCGGGACGTTTGAAGCACGTGCTAAAAAAAACCGAGTTTTTTCGAAACTTTTGTGGGGAATGATCAGGCTTGATGATTTAGAACAGAATTTCGTGGAAACGGAGTGTATAAAACAGTAAAAAGAGTGCATAAAATCGAAACCCTAATTTGGAAACCCTAAACCGGGACGTTTGAAGCACGTGCTAAAAAAACCGAGTTTTTTCGAAACTTTTGTGGGGAATGATCAGGCTTGATGATTTAGAACAGAATTTCGTGGAAACGGAGTGTATAAAACAGTAGAAAGGTGCATAAAATCGAAACCCTAATTTGGAAACCCTAAACCGGGACGTTTGAAGCACGTGCTAAAAAAAAAACCGAGTTTTTCGAAACTTTTGTGGGGAATGATCAGGCTTGATGATTTAGAACAGAATTTCGTGGAAACGGAGTGTATAAAACAGTAGAAAGGTGCATAAAATCGAAAACCCTAATTTGGAAACCCTAAACCGGGACGTTTGAAGCACGTGCTAAAAAAACCGAGTTTTTTTCGAAACTTTTGTGGGGAATGATCAGGCTTGATGATTTAGAACAGAATTTCGTGGAAACGGAGTGTATAAAACAGTAGAAAGAGTGCATAAAATCGAAACCCTAATTTGGAAACCCTAAACCGGGACGTTTGAAGCACGTGCTAAAAAAAAACCGAGTTTTTCGAAACTTTTGTGGGGAATGATCAGGCTTGATGATTTAGAACAGAATTTCGTGGAAACGGAGTGTATAAAACAGTAGAAAAGGTGCATAAAATCGAAACCCTAATTTGGAAACCCTAAACCGGGACGTTTGAAGCACGTGCTAAAAAAACCGAGTTTTTCGAAACTTTTGTGGGGAATGATCAGGCTTGATGATTTAGAACAGAATTTCGTGGAAACGGAGTGTATAAAACAGTAAAAGGTGCATAAAATCGAAACCCTAATTTGGAAACCCTAAACCGGGACGTTTGAAGCACGTGCTAAAAAAAACCGAGTTTTTCGAAACTTTTGTGGGGAATGATCAGGCTTGATGATTTAGAACAGAATTTCGTGGAAACGGAGTGTATAAAACAGTAAAAAGGTGCATAAAATCGTAACCCTAATTTGGAAACCCTAAACCGGGACGTTTGAAGCACGTGCTAAAAAAAAAACCGAGTTTTTTCGAAACTTTTGTGGGGAATGATCAGGCTTGATGATTTAGAACAGAATTTCGTGGAAACGGAGTGTATAAAACAGTAAAAGAGTGCATAAAATCGAAACCCTAATTTGGAAACCCTAAACCGGGACGTTTGAAGCACGTGCTAAAAAAACCGAGTTTTTCGAAACTTTTGTGGGGAATGATCAGGCTTGATGATTTAGAACAGAATTTCGTGGAAACGGAGTGTATAAAACAGTAGAAAGGTGCATAAAATCGAAACCCTAATTTGGAAACCCTAAACCGGGACGTTTGAAGCACGTGCTAAAAAAAACCGAGTTTTTCGAAACTTTTTTGTGGGGAATGATCAGGCTTGATGATTTAGAACAGAATTTCGTGGAAACGGAGTGTATAAAACAGTAAAAAGGTGCATAAAATCGAAACCCTAATTTGGAAACCCTAAACCGGGACGTTTGAAGCACGTGCTAAAAAAAAAAAACCGAGAGTTTTTCGAAACTTTTGTGGGGAATGATCAGGCTTGATGATTTAGAACAGAATTTCGTGGAAACGGAGTGTATAAAACAGTAGTAAAAGGTGCATAAAATCGAAACCCTAATTTGGAAACCCTAAACCGGGACGTTTGAAGCACGTGCTAAAAAAACCGAGTTTTTTTTCGAAACTTTTGTGGGGAATGATCAGGCTTGATGATTTATTTAACAGAATTTCGTGGAAACGGAGTGTATAAAACAGTAGAAAGGTGCATAAAATCGAAACCCTAATTTGGAAACCCTAAACCGGGACGTTTGAAGCACGTGCTAAAAAAACCGAGTTTTTCGAAACTTTTGTGGGGAATGATCAGGCTTGATGATTTAGAACAGAATTTCGTGGAAACGGAGTGTATAAAACAGTAGAAAGGTGCATAAAATCGAAACCCTAATTTGGAAACCCTAAACCGGGACGTTTGAAGCACGTGCTAAAAAAAACCGAGTTTTTCGAAACTTTTGTGGGGAATGATCAGGCTTGATGATTTAGAACAGAATTTCGTGGAAACGGAGTGTATAAAACAGTAGAAAGGTGCATAAAATCGAAACCCTAATTTGGAAACCCTAAACCGGGACGTTTGAAGCACGTGCTAAAAAAAAACCGAGTTTTTTCGAAACTTTTGTGGGGAATGATCAGGCTTGATGATTTAGAACAGAATTTCGTGGAAACGGAGTGTATAAAACAGTAGAAAGGTGCATAAAATCGAAACCCTAATTTGGAAACCCTAAACCGGGACGTTTGAAGCACGTGCTAAAAAAAAAAACCGAGTTTTTTCGAAACTTTTGTGGGGAATGATCAGGCTTGATGATTTAGAACAGAATTTCGTGGAAACGGAGTGTATAAAACAGTAGAAAGGTGCATAAAATCGAAACCCTAATTTGGAAACCCTAAAAACCGGGACGTTTGAAGCACGTGCTAAAAAAAACCGAGTTTTTCGAAACTTTTGTGGGGAATGATCAGGCTTGATGATTTAGAACAGAATTTCGTGGAAACGGAGTGTATAAAACAGTAGAAAAGGTGCATAAAATCGAAACCCTAATTTGGAAACCCTAAACCGGGACGTTTGAAGCACGTGCTAAAAAAACCGAGTTTTTCGAAACTTTTGTGGGGAATGATCAGGCTTGATGATTTAGAACAGAATTTCGTGGAAACGGAGTGTATAAAACAGTAGAAAGGTGCATAAAATCGAAACCCTAATTTGGAAAACCCCTAAACCGGGACGTTTGAAGCACGTGCTAAAAAAACCGAGTTTTTTCGAAACTTTTGTGGGGAATGATCAGGCTTGATGATTTAGAACAGAATTTCGTGGAAACGGAGTGTATAAAACAGTAGAAAGGTGCATAAAATCGAAACCCTAATTTGGAAACCCTAAACCGGGACGTTTTGAAGCACGTGCTAAAAAAAAAAAAAAAAAAACCGAGTTTTTTTCGAAACTTTTGTGGGGAATGATCAGGCTTGATGATTTAGAACAGAATTTCGTGGAAACGGAGTGTATAAAACAGTAGAAAGGTGCATAAAATCGAAACCCTAATTTGGAAACCCTAAACCGGGACGTTTGAAGCACGTGCTAAAAAAAAAAAACCGAGTTTTTTTCGAAACTTTTGTGGGGAATGATCAGGCTTGATGATTTAGAACAGAATTTCGTGGAAACGGAGTGTATAAAACAGTAGAAAGAGTGCATAAAATCGAAACCCTAATTTGGAAACCCTAAACCGGGACGTTTTGAAGCACGTGCTAAAAAAACCGAGTTTTTTTCGAAACTTTTGTGGGGAATGATCAGGCTTGATGATTTAGAACAGAATTTCGTGGAAACGGAGTGTATAAAACAGTAAAAGGTGCATAAAATCGAAACCCTAATTTGGAAACCCTAAACCGGGACGTTTGAAGCACGTGCTAAAAAAAAAACCGAGTTTTTTTCGAAACTTTTGTGGGGAATGATCAGGCTTGATGATTTAGAACAGAATTTCGTGGAAACGGAGTGTATAAAACAGTAAAAAGGTGCTTAAAATCAAAACCCTAATTTGGAAACCCTAAACCGGGACGTTTGAAGCACGTGCTAAAAAACGACGAGTTTTTTCGAAACTTTTGTGGGGAATGATCAGGCTTGATGATTTAGAACAGAATTTCGTGAAACGGAGTGTATAAAACAGTAAAAGGTGCATAAAATCGAAACCCTAATTTGGAAACCCTAAACCGGGACGTTTGAAGCACGTGCTAAAAAAAAAAAACCGAGTTTTTCGAAACTTTTGTGGGGAATGATCAGGCTTGATGATTTAGAACAGAATTTCGTGGAAACGGAGTGTATAAAACAGTAGAAAGGTGCATAAAATCGAAACCCTAATTTGGAAACCCTAAACCGGGACGTTTGAAGCACGTGCTAAAAAAACCGAGTTTTTTCGAAACTTTTGTGGGGAATGATCAGGCTTGATGATTTAGAACAGAATTTCGTGGAAACGGAGTGTATAAAACAGTAAAAAGGTGCATAAAATCGAAACCCTAATTTGGAAACCCTAAACCGGGACGTTTTGAAGCACGTGCTAAAAAAAAAAAAACCCGAGTTTTTTCGAAACTTTTGTGGGGAATGATCAGGCTTGATGATTTAGAACAGAATTTCGTGGAAACGGAGTGTATAAAACAGTAGAAAGGTGCATAAAATCGAAACCCTAATTTGGAAACCCTAAACCGGGACGTTTGAAGCACGTAAAAAAAAAAAAAAACCGAGTTTTTTTCGAAACTTTTGTGGGGAATGATCAGGCTTGATGATTTAGAACAGAATTTCGTGGAAACGGAGTGTATAAAACAGTAGAAAGGTGCATAAAATCGAAACCCTAATTTGGAAACCCTAAACCGGGACGTTTGAAGCACGTGCTAAAAAAACCGAGTTTTTTCGAAACTTTTGTGGGGAATGATCAGGCTTGATGATTTAGAACAGAATTTCGTGGAAACGGAGTGTATAAAACAGTAAAAAGGTGCATAAAATCGAAACCCTAATTTGGAAACCCTAAAACCGGGACGTTTGAAGCACGTGCTAAAAAAAACCGAGTTTTTTTTTTTCGAAACTTTTGTGGGGAATGATCAGGCTTGATGATTTAGAACAGAATTTCGTGGAAACGGAGTGTATAAAACAGTAGAAAGGTGCATAAAATCAAAACCCTAATTTGGAAACCCTAAACCGGGACGTTTGAAGCACGTGCTAAAAAAACCGAGTTTTTCGAAACTTTTGTGGGGGGAATGATCAGGCTTGATGATTTAGAACAGAATTTCGTGGAAACGGAGTGTATAAAACAGTAGAAAGGTGCATAAAATCGAAAACCCTAATTTGGAAACCCTAAACCGGGACGTTTGAAGCACGTGCTAAAAAAAACCGAGTTTTTTCGAAACTTTTGTGGGGAATGATCAGGCTTGATGATTTAGAACAGAATTTCGTGGAAACGGAGTGTATAAAACAGTAGAAAGGTGCATAAAATCGAAACCCTAATTTGGAAACCCTAAACCGGGACGTTTGAAGCACGTGCTAAAAAAAAAACCGAGTTTTTCGAAACTTTTGTGGGGAATGATCAGGCTTGATGATTTAGAACAGAATTTC
This sequence comes from Cucurbita ficifolia, assembly GCA_033971965.1. Taxonomy (NCBI): domain Eukaryota; kingdom Viridiplantae; phylum Streptophyta; class Magnoliopsida; order Cucurbitales; family Cucurbitaceae; genus Cucurbita; species Cucurbita ficifolia. Next base: position 5,048,275 of record CM066978.1, read on the forward strand.
GTGGAAACGGAGTGTATAAAACAGTAGAAAGGTGCATAAAATCGAAAACCCTAATTTGGAAACCCTAAACCGGGACGTTTTGAAGCACGTGCTAAAAAAAAAAAAAACCGAGTTTTTCGAAACTTTTGTGGGGAATGATCAGGCTTGATGATTTAGAACAGAATTTCGTGGAAACGGAGTGTATAAAACAGTAGAAAGGTGCATAAAATCGAAACCCTAATTTGGAAACCCTAAACCGGGACGTTTGAAGCACGTGCTAAAAAAAAAAAACCGAGTTTTTCGAAACTTTTGTGGGGAATGATCAGGCTTGATGATTTAGAACAGAATTTCGTGGAAACGGAGTGTATAAAACAGTAGAAAGGTGCATAAAATCGAAACCCTAATTTGGAAACCCTAAACCGGGACGTTTGAAGCACGTGCTAAAAAAAAACCGAGTTTTTCGAAACTTTTTGTGGGGAATGATCAGGCTTGATGATTTAGAACAGAATTTCGTGAAACGGAGTGTATAAAACAGTAAAAGAGTGCATAAAATCGAAACCCTAATTTGGAAACCCTAAACCGGGACGTTTGAAGCACGTGCTAAAAAAACCGAGTTTTTTTCGAAACTTTTGTGGGGAATGATCAGGCTTGATGATTTAGAACAGAATTTCGTGGAAACGGAGTGTATAAAACAGTAGAAAGGTGCATAAAATCGAAACCCTAATTTGGAAACCCTAAACCGGGACGTTTGAAGCACGTGCTAAAAAAACCGAGTTTTTCGAAACTTTTTGTGGGGAATGATCAGGCTTGATGATTTAGAACAGAATTTCGTGGAAACGGAGTGTATAAAACAGTAAAAGGTGCATAAAATCGAAACCCTAATTTGGAAACCCTAAACCGGGACGTTTGAAGCACGTGCTAAAAAAAAAACCGAGTTTTTCGAAACTTTTGTGGGGAATGATCAGGCTTGATGATTTAGAACAGAATTTCGTGGAAACGGAGTGTATAAAACAGTAGAAAGGTGCATAAAATCGAAACCCTAATTTGGAAACCCTAAACCGGGACGTTTGAAGCACGTGCTAAAAAAAACCGAGTTTTTTTCGAAACTTTTGTGGGGAATGATCAGGCTTGATGATTTAGAACAGAATTTCGTGGAAACGGAGTGTATAAAACAGTAAGAAAGAGTGCTTAAAATCGAAACCCTAATTTGGAAACCCTAAACCGGGACGTTTGAAGCACGTGCTAAAAAAAAAACCGAGTTTTTTTCGAAACTTTTGTGGGGAATGATCAGGCTTGATGATTTAGAACAGAATTTCGTGGAAACGGAGTGTATAAAACAGTAAAAGAGTGCATAAAATCGAAAAACCCTAATTTGGAAACCCTAAACCGGGACGTTTGAAGCACGTGCTAAAAAAAAAAAAACCGAGTTTTTCGAAACTTTTTTGTGGGGAATGATCAGGCTTGATGATTTAGAACAGAATTTCGTGAAACGGAGTGTATATAAACAGTAAAAAAGGTGCATAAAATCGAAAAACCCTAATTTGGAAACCCTAAACCGGGACGTTTGAAGCACGTGCTAAAAAAACCGAGTTTTTTCGAAACTTTTGTGGGGAATGATCAGGCTTGATGATTTAGAACAGAATTTCGTGGAAACGGAGTGTATAAAACAGTAAAAAGGTGCATAAAATCGAAAACCCTAATTTGGAAACCCTAAACCGGGACGTTTGAAGCACGTGCTAAAAAAAAAACCGAGTTTTTCGAAACTTTTGTGGGGAATGATCAGGCTTGATGATTTAGAACAGAATTTCGTGGAAACGGAGTGTATAAAACAGTAGAAAGAGTGCATAAAATCGAAACCCTAATTTGGAAACCCTAAAACCGGGACGTTTGAAGCACGTGCTAAAAAAAAACCGAGTTTTTCGAAACTTTTGTGGGGAATGATCAGGCTTGATGATTTAGAACAGAATTTCGTGGAAACGGAGTGTATAAAACAGTAGAAAGGTGCATAAAATCGAAACCCTAATTTGGAAACCCTAAACCGGGACGTTTGAAGCACGTGCTAAAAAAAAAACCGAGTTTTTCGAAACTTTTGTGGGGAATGATCAGGCTTGATGATTTAGAACAGAATTTTTCGTGGAAACGGAGTGTATAAAACAGTAAAAGGTGCTTAAAATCGAAACCCTAATTTGGAAACCCTAAACCGGGACGTTTGAAGCACGTGCTAAAAAAAAAAAACCGAGTTTTTTTCGAAACTTTTGTGGGGAATGATCAGGCTTGATGATTTAGAACAGAATTTCGTGGAAACGGAGTGTATAAAACAGTAGAAAGGTGCATAAAATCAAAAACCCTAATTTGGAAACCCTAAACCGGGACGTTTGAAGCACGTGCTAAAAAAACCGAGTTTTTTTCGAAACTTTTTGTGGGGAATGATCAGGCTTGATGATTTAGAACAGAATTTCGTGGAAACGGAGTGTATAAAACAGTAGAAAGGTGCATAAAATCGAAACCCTAATTTGGAAACCCTAAACCGGGACGTTTGAAGCACGTGCTAAAAAAAAAAAAAAACCGGAGTTTTTCGAAACTTTTGTGGGGAATGATCAGGCTTGATGATTTAGAACAGAATTTCGTGGAAACGGAGTGTATAAAACAGTAGAAAGGTGCATAAAATCGAAACCCTAATTTGGAAACCCCTAAACCGGGACGTTTGAAGCACGTGCTAAAAAAAAAAACCGAGTTTTTTTCGAAACTTTTGTGGGGAATGATCAGGCTTGATGATTTAGAACAGAATTTCGTGGAAACGGAGTGTATAAAACAGTAAAAAGGTGCTTAAAATCGAAACCCTAATTTGGAAACCCTAAACCGGGACGTTTGAAGCACGTGCTAAAAAAAAAACCGAGTTTTTTCGAAACTTTTGTGGGGAATGATCAGGCTTGATGATTTAGAACAGAATTTCGTGGAAACGGAGTGTATAAAACAGTAGAAAGGTGCATAAAATCGAAACCCTAATTTGGAAACCCTAAACCGGGACGTTTGAAGCACGTGCTAAAAAAAAAACCGAGTTTTTTCGAAACTTTTGTGGGGAATGATCAGGCTTGATGATTTAGAACAGAATTTCGTGGAAACGGAGTGTATAAAACAGTAGAAAGGTGCATAAAATCGAAACCCTAATTTGGAAACCCTAAACCGGGACGTTTGAAGCACGTGCTAAAAAAAAAAAACCGAGTTTTTTTTTCGAAACTTTTTGTGGGGAATGATCAGGCTTGATGATTTAGAACAGAATTTCGTGGAAACGGAGTGTATAAAACAGTAGAAAGGTGCATAAAATCAAAACCCTAATTTGGAAACCCTAAACCGGGACGTTTGAAGCACGTGCTAAAAAAAACCGAGTTTTTTTCGAAAACTTTTGTGGGGAATGATCAGGCTTGATGATTTAGAAACAGAATTTCGTGGAAACGGAGTGTATAAAACAGTAAAAGAGGTGCTTAAAATCGAAACCCTAATTTGGAAACCCTAAACCGGGACGTTTGAAGCACGTGCTAAAAAAAACCGAGTTTTTCGAAACTTTTGTGGGGAATGATCAGGCTTGATGATTTAGAACAGAATTTCGTGGAAACGGAGTGTATAAAACAGTAGAAAGGTGCATAAAATCGAAACCCTAATTTGGAAACCTAAAACCGGGACGTTTGAAGCACGTGCTAAAAAAAAAACCGAGTTTTTCGAAACTTTTGTGGGGAATGATCAGGCTTGATGATTTAGAACAGAATTTCGTGGAAACGGAGTGTGTATAAACAGTAGAAAGGTGCATAAAATCGAAACCCTAATTTGGAAACCCTAAACCGGGACGTTTGAAGCACGTGCTAAAAAAAACCGAGTTTTTCGAAACTTTTGTGGGGAATGATCAGGCTTGATGATTTAGAACAGAATTTCGTGGAAACGGAGTGTATAAAACAGTAAAAGGTGCATAAAATCGAAAAACCCTAATTTGGAAACCCTAAACCGGGACGTTTGAAGCACGTGCTAAAAAAAACCGAGTTTTTCGAAACTTTTGTGGGGAATGATCAGGCTTGATGATTTAGAACAGAATTTCGTGGAAACGGAGTGTATAAAACAGTAAAAAGGTGCATAAAATCGAAACCCTAATTTGGAAACCCTAAACCGGGACGTTTTTGAAGCACGTGCTAAAAAAAAAACCGAGTTTTTTCGAAACTTTTGTGGGGAATGATCAGGCTTGATGATTTAGAACAGAATTTCGTGGAAAACGGAGTGTATAAAACAGTAGAAAGGTGCATAAAATCGAAAACCCTAATTTGGAAACCCTAAACCGGGACGTTTGAAGCACGTGCTAAAAAAAAAACCGAGTTTTTTCGAAACTTTTGTGGGGAATGATCAGGCTTGATGATTTAGAACAGAATTTCGTGGAAACGGAGTGTATAAAAACAGTAGAAAGAGTGCATAAAATCGAAACCCTAATTTGGAAACCCTAAACCGGGACGTTTGAAGCACGTGCTAAAAAAAACCGAGTTTTTTCGAAACTTTTGTGGGGAATGATCAGGCTTGATGATTTAGAACAGAATTTCGTGGAAACGGAGTGTATAAAACAGTAGAAAGGTGCATAAAATCGAAACCCTAATTTGGAAACCCTAAACCGGGACGTTTGAAGCACGTGCTAAAAAAACCGAGTTTTTTCGAAACTTTTGTGGGGAATGATCAGGCTTGATGATTTAGAACAGAATTTCGTGGAAACGGAGTGTATAAAACAGTAAAAGGTGCATAAAATCGAAACCCTAATTTGGAAACCCTAAACCGGGACGTTTGAAGCACGTGCTAAAAAAAACCGAGTTTTTTCGAAACTTTTGTGGGGAATGATCAGGCTTGATGATTTAGAACAGAATTTCGTGGAAACGGAGTGTATAAAACAGTAAAAAGGTGCATAAAATCAAAACCCTAATTTGGAAACCCTAAACCGGGGACGTTTGAAGCACGTGCTAAAAAAACCGAGTTTTTTCGAAACTTTTGTGGGGAATGATCAGGCTTGATGATTTAGAACAGAATTTCGTGGAAACGGAGTGTATAAAACAGTAGAAAAGGTGCATAAAATCGAAACCCTAATTTGGAAACCCTAAACCGGGACGTTTGAAGCACGTGCTAAAAAAACCGAGTTTTTTCGAAACTTTTGTGGGGAATGATCAGGCTTGATGATTTAGAACAGAATTTCGTGGAAACGGAGTGTATAAAACAGTAGAAAGGTGCATAAAATCAAAACCCTAATTTGGAAACCCTAAACCGGGACGTTTGAAGCACGTGCTAAAAAAAAACCGAGTTTTTCGAAACTTTTGTGGGGAATGATCAGGCTTGATGATTTTAGAACAGAATTTCGTGGAAACGGAGTGTATAAAACAGTAAAAGAGGTGCATAAAATCGAAACCCTAATTTGGAAACCCTAAACCGGGACGTTTGAAGCACGTGCTAAAAAAAAACCGAGTTTTTCGAAACTTTTGTGGGGAATGATCAGGCTTGATGATTTAGAACAGAATTTCGTGGAAACGGAGTGTATAAAACAGTAGAAAGGTGCATAAAATCGAAACCCTAATTTGGAAACCCTAAAACCGGGACGTTTGAAGCACGTGCTAAAAAAAAACCGAGTTTTTTCGAAACTTTTGTGGGGAATGATCAGGCTTGATGATTTAGAACAGAATTTCGTGGAAACGGAGTGTATAAAACAGTAGAAAGGTGCATAAAATCGAAACCCTAATTTGGAAACCCTAAACCGGGACGTTTGAAGCACGTGCTAAAAAAAAAAAAACCGAGTTTTTTCGAAACTTTTGTGGGGAATGATCAGGCTTGATGATTTAGAACAGAATTTCGTGGAAACGGAGTGTATAAAACAGTAGAAAGGTGCATAAAATCGAAACCCTAATTTGGAAACCCTAAACCGGGACGTTTGAAGCACGTGCTAAAAAAACCGAGTTTTTCGAAACTTTTGTGGGGAATGATCAGGCTTGATGATTTAGAACAGAATTTCGTGGAAACGGAGTGTATAAAACAGTAGAAAGGTGCATAAAATCGAAACCCTAATTTGGAAACCCTAAACCGGGACGTTTGAAGCACGTGCTAAAAAAAAAACCGAGTCGAAATGTTTTTTTCGAAACTTTTGTGGGGAATGATCAGGCTTGATGATTTAGAACAGAATTTCGTGGAAACGGAGTGTATAAAACAGTAGAAAGGTGCTTAAAATCGAAACCCTAATTTGGAAACCCTAAACCGGGACGTTTGAAGCACGTGCTAAAAAAAAACCGAGTTTTTCGAAACTTTTGTGGGGAATGATCAGGCTTGATGATTTAGAACAGAATTTCGTGGAAACGGAGTGTATAAAACAGTAGAAAGGAGTGCATAAAATCAAAACCCTAATTTGGAAACCCTAAACCGGGACGTTTGAAGCACGTGCTAAAAAAAACCGAGTTTTTCGAAACTTTTGTGGGGAATGATCAGGCTTGATGATTTAGAACAGAATTTCGTGGAAACGGAGTGTATAAAACAGTAAAAGGTGCATAAAATCGAAACCCTAATTTGGAAACCCTAAACCGGGACGTTTGAAGCACGTGCTAAAAAAAACCGAGTTTTTCGAAACTTTTGTGGGGAATGATCAGGCTTGATGATTTAGAACAGAATTTCGTGGAAACGGAGTGTATAAAACAGTAGAAAGGTGCATAAAATCGAAACCCTAATTTGGAAACCCTAAACCGGGACGTTTGAAGCACGTGCTAAAAAAACCGAGTTTTTCGAAACTTTTGTGGGGAATGATCAGGCTTGATGATTTAGAACAGAATTTCGTGGAAACGGAGTGTATAAAACAGTAGAAAGGTGCATAAAATCGAAACCCTAATTTGGAAACCCTAAACCGGGACGTTTGAAGCACGTGCTAAAAAAACCGAGTTTTTTTTCGAAACTTTTGTGGGGAATGATCAGGCTTGATGATTTAGAACAGAATTTCGTGGAAACGGAGTGTATAAAACAGTAGAAAGGTGCATAAAATCGAAACCCTAATTTGGAAACCCTAAACCGGGACGTTTGAAGCACGTGCTAAAAAAACCGAGTTTTTCGAAACTTTTGTGGGGAATGATCAGGCTTGATGATTTAGAACAGAATTTCGTTGAAACGGAGTGTATAAAACAGTAAAAGGTGCTTAAAATCGAAACCCTAATTTGGAAACCCTAAACCGGGACGTTTGAAGCACGTGCTAAAAAAACCGAGTTTTTCGAAACTTTTTGGGGAATGATCAGGCTTGATGATTTAGAACAGAATTTCGTGGAAACGGAGTGTATAAAACAGTAAAAAGGTGCATAAAATCGAAAACCCTAATTTGGAAACCCTAAACCCGGGACGTTTGAAGCACGTGCTAAAAAAACCGAGTTTTTCGAAACTTTTGTGGGGAATGATCAGGCTTGATGATTTAGAACAGAATTTCGTTGAAACGGAGTGTATAAAACAGTAAAAAGTGCTTAAAATCAAAACCCTAATTTGGAAACCCTAAACCGGGACGTTTGAAGCACGTGCTAAAAAAACCGAGTTTTTCGAAACTTTTGTGGGGAATGATCAGGCTTGATGATTTAGAACAGAATTTCGTGGAAAACGGAGTGTATAAAACAGTAGAAAAGGTGCATAAAATCGAAACCCTAATTTGGAAACCCTAAACCGGGACGTTTTGAAGCACGTGCTAAAAAAAACCGAGATTTTTTTTTCGAAACTTTTGTGGGGAATGATCAGGCTTGATGATTTAGAACAGAATTTCGTGGAAACGGAGTGTATAAAACAGTAGAAAGAGTGCATAAAATCGAAACCCTAATTTGGAAACCCTAAACCGGGACGTTTGAAGCACGTGCTAAAAAAAAAACCGAGTTTTTCGAAACTTTTGTGGGGAATGATCAGGCTTGATGATTTTAGAACAGAATTTCGTGGAAACGGAGTGTATAAAACAGTAAAAAGGTGCATAAAA
>CM066978.1:5056346-5091840 GCA_033971965.1 Cucurbita ficifolia
CGGCGTGTGTAAAACAGTAAAAGAGTGCTTAGAATCGAAACCCTAATTTGGAAACCCTAAACCGGGACGTTTGAAGCACGTGTAAAAAAAAAAAAACTGAGTAACGGAAGACGTTTTTTGAAATTTTTTGTGGGGAATGATCAGGCTTGATGATTTAGAATAGAATTCCGAAGAAACGGCGTGTGTAAAACAGTAAAAGAGTGCTTAGAATCGAAACCCTAATTTGGAAACCCTAAACCGGGACGTTTGAAGCACGTGTAAAAAAAAACTGAGTAACGGAAGACGTTTTTTTTTGAAATTTTTGTGGGGAATGATCAGGCTTGATGATTTAGAATAGAATTCCGAAGAAACGGCGTGTGTAAAACAGTAAAAGAGTGCTTAGAATCGAAACCCTAATTTGGAAACCCTAAACCGGGACGTTTGAAGCACGTGTAAAAAAAAAAAAACTGAGTAACGGAAGACGTTTTTTTGAAATTTTTGTGGGGAATGATCAGGCTTGATGATTTAGAATAGAATTCCGAAGAAACGGCGTGTGTAAAAACAGTAAAAGAGTGCTTAGAATCGAAACCCTAATTTGGAAACCCTAAACCGGGACGTTTGAAGCACGTGTAAAAAAAAACTGAGTAACGGAAGACGTTTTTTGAAATTTTTGTGGGGAATGATCAGGCTTGATGATTTAGAATAGAATTCCGAAGAAACGGCGTGTGTAAAACAGTAAAAGAGTGCTTAGAATCGAAACCCTAATTTGGAAACCCTAAACCGGGACGTTTGAAGCACGTGTAAAAAAAACTGAGTAACGGAAGACGTTTTTTGAAATTTTTGTGGGGAATGATCAGGCTTGATGATTTAGAATAGAATTCCGAAGAAACGGCGTGTGTAAAACAGTAAAAGAGTGCTTAGAATCGAAACCCTAATTTGGAAACCCTAAACCGGGACGTTTGAAGCACGTGTAAAAAAAAACTGAGTAACGGAAGACGTTTTTTTGAAATTTTTGTGGGGAATGATCAGGCTTGATGATTTAGAATAGAATTCCGAAGAAACGGCGTGTGTAAAACAGTAAAAGAGTGCTTAGAATCGAAACCCTAATTTGGAAACCCTAAACCGGGACGTTTGAAGCACGTGTAAAAAAAACTGAGTAACGGAAGACGTTTTTTGAAAATTTTTGTGGGGAATGATCAGGCTTGATGATTTAGAATAGAATTCCGAAGAAACGGCGTGTGTAAAACAGTAAAAGAGTGCTTAGAATCGAAACCCTAATTTGGAAACCCTAAACCGGGACGTTTGAAGCACGTGTAAAAAAAACTGAGTAACGGAAGACGTTTTTTGAAATTTTTGTGGGGAATGATCAGGCTTGATGATTTAGAATAGAATTCCGAAGAAACGGCGTGTGTAAAACAGTAAAAGAGTGCTTAGAATCGAAACCCTAATTTGGAAACCCTAAACCGGGACGTTTGAAGCACGTGTAAAAAAAAAACTGAGTAACGGAAGACGTTTTTTTGAATTTTTTTGTGGGGAATGATCAGGCTTGATGATTTAGAATAGAATTCCGAAGAAACGGCGTGTGTAAAACAGTAAAAGAGTGCTTAGAATCGAAACCCTAATTTGGAAACCCTAAACCGGGACGTTTGAAGCACGTGTAAAAAAAACTGAGTAACGGAAGACGTTTTTTGAAATTTTTGTGGGGAATGATAAGGTTGATGATTTAGAATAGAATTCCGAAGAAACGGCGTGTGTAAAACAGTAAAAGAGTGCTTAGAATCGAAACCCTAATTTGGAAACCCTAAACCGGGACGTTTGAAGCACGTGTAAAAAAAACTGAGTAACGGAAGACGTTTTTTGAAATTTTTGTGGGGAATGATCAGGCTTGATGATTTAGAATAGAATTCCGAAGAAACGGCGTGTGTAAAACAGTAAAAAAAGAGTGCTTAGAATCGAAACCCTAATTTGGAAACCCTAAACCGGGACGTTTGAAGCACGTGTAAAAAAAACTGAGTAACGGAAGACGTTTTTTGAAATTTTTGTGGGGAATGATCAGGCTTGATGATTTAGAATAGAATTCCGAAGAAACGGCGTGTGTGTAAAACAGTAAAAGAGTGCTTAGAATCGAAACCCTAATTTGGAAACCCTAAACCGGGACGTTTGAAGCACGTGTAAAAAAAAAACTGAGTAACGGAAGACGTTTTTTGAAATTTTTGTGGGGAATGATCAGGCTTGATGATTTAGAATAGAATTCCGAAGAAACGGCGTGTGTAAAACAGTAAAAGAGTGCTTAGAATCGAAACCCTAATTTGGAAACCCTAAACCGGGACGTTTGAAGCACGTGTAAAAAAAACTGAGTAACGGAAGACGTTTTTTGAAATTTTTGTGGGGAATGATCAGGCTTGATGATTTAGAATAGAATTCCGAAGAAACGGCGTGTGTAAAACAGTAAAAGAGTGCTTAGAATCGAAACCCTAATTTGGAAACCCTAAACCGGGACGTTTTGAAGCACGTGTAAAAAAAACTGAGTAACGGAAGACGTTTTTTGAAATTTTTTTGTGGGGAATGATCAGGCTTGATGATTTAGAATAGAATTCCGAAGAAACGGCGTGTGTAAAACAGTAAAAGAGTGCTTAGAATCGAAACCCTAATTTGGAAACCCTAAACCGGGACGTTTGAAGCACGTGTAAAAAAAAACTGAGTAACGGAAGACGTTTTTTGAAATTTTTGTGGGGAATGATCAGGCTTGATGATTTAGAATAGAATTCCGAAGAAACGGCGTGTGTAAAACAGTAAAAGAGTGCTTAGAATCGAAACCCTAATTTGGAAACCCTAAACCGGGACGTTTGAAGCACGTGTAAAAAAAACTGAGTAACGGAAGACGTTTTTTTTTGAAATTTTTGTGGGGAATGATCAGGCTTGATTGATTTAGAATAGAATTCCGAAGAAACGGCGTGTGTAAAACAGTAAAAGAGTGCTTAGAATCGAAACCCTAATTTGGAAACCCTAAACCGGGACGTTTGAAGCACGTGTAAAAAAAAACTGAGTAACGGAAGACGTTTTTTTGAAATTTTTGTGGGGAATGATCAGGCTTGATGATTTAGAATAGAATTCCGAAGAAACGGCGTGTGTAAAACAGTAAAAGAGTGCTTTAGAATCGAAACCCTAATTTGGAAACCCTAAACCGGGACGTTTGAAGCACGTGTAAAAAAAAAAACTGAGTAACGGAAGACGTTTTTTTGAAATTTTTTGTGGGGAATGATCAGGCTTGATGATTTAGAATAGAATTCCGAAGAAACGGCGTGTGTAAAACAGTAAAAGAGTGCTTAGAATCGAAACCCTAATTTGGAAACCCTAAACCGGGACGTTTGAAGCACGTGTAAAAAAAAACTGAGTAACGGAAGAAGACGTTTTTTGAAATTTTTTTGTGGGGAATGATCAGGCTTGATGATTTAGAATAGAATTCCGAAGAAACGGCGTGTGTAAAACAGTAAAAGAGTGCTTAGAATCGAAACCCTAATTTGGAAACCCTAAACCGGGACGTTTGAAGCACGTGTAAAAAAAAAAACTGAGTAACGGAAGACGTTTTTTTGAAATTTTTGTGGGGAATGATCAGGCTTGATGATTTAGAATAGAATTCCGAAGAAACGGCGTGTGTAAAACAGTAAAAGAGTGCTTAGAATCGAAACCCTAATTTGGAAACCCTAAACCGGGACGTTTGAAGCACGTGTAAAAAAAACTGAGTAACGGAAGACGTTTTTTGAATTTTTTTGTGGGGAATGATCAGGCTTGATGATTTAGAATAGAATTCCGAAGAAACGGCGTGTGTAAAACAGTAAAAGAGTGCTTAGAATCGAAACCCTAATTTGGAAACCCTAAACCGGGACGTTTGAAGCACGTGTAAAAAAAAACTGAGTAACGGGAACGGTTTTTTTTTTGAAATTTTTGTGGGGAATGATCAGGCTTGATGATTTAGAATAGAATTCCGAAGAAACGGCGTGTGTAAAACAGTAAAAGAGTGCTTAGAATCGAAACCCTAATTTGGAAACCCTAAACCGGGACGTTTGAAGCACGTGTAAAAAAAAAACTGAGTAACGGAAGACGTTTTTTTTTTGAAATTTTTGTGGGGAATGATCAGGCTTGATGATTTAGAATAGAATTCCGAAGAAACGGCGTGTGTAAAACAGTAAAAGAGTGCTTAGAATCGAAACCCTAATTTGGAAACCCTAAACCGGGACGTTTGAAGCACGTGTAAAAAAAAAAAAAACTGAGTAACGAAACGTTTTTTGAAATTTTTTGTGGGGAATGATCAGGCTTGATGATTTAGAATAGAATTCCGAAGAAACGGCGTGTGTAAAACAGTAAAAGAGTGCTTAGAATCGAAACCCTAATTTGGAAACCCTAAACCGGGACGTTTTGAAGCACGTGTAAAAAAAACTGAGTAACGGAAGACGTTTTTTGAAATTTTTGTGGGGAATGATCAGGCTTGATGATTTAGAATAGAATTCCGAAGAAACGGCGTGTGTAAAACAGTAAAAGAGTGCTTAGAATCGAAACCCTAATTTGGAAACCCTAAACCGGGACGTTTGAAGCACGTGTTAAAAAAACTGAGTAACGGAAGAGACGTTTTTTGAAATTTTTTTGTGGGGAATGATCAGGCTTGATGATTTAGAATAGAATTCCGAAGAAACGGCGTGTGTAAAACAGTAAAAGAGTGCTTAGAATCGAAACCCTAATTTGGAAACCCTAAACCGGGACGTTTGAAGCACGTGTAAAAAAAACTGAGTAACGGAAGACGTTTTTTGAAATTTTTGTGGGGAATGATCAGGCTTGATGATTTAGAATAGAATTCCGAAGAAACGGCGTGTGTGTAAAACAGTAAAAGAGTGCTTAGAATCGAAACCCTAATTTGGAAACCCTAAACCGGGACGTTTGAAGCACGTAAAAAAAAAAAAAAACTGAGTAACGGAAGACGTTTTTTGAAATTTTTTGTGGGGAATGATCAGGCTTGATGATTTAGAATAGAATTCCGAAGAAACGGCGTGTGTAAAACAGTAAAAGAGTGCTTAGAATCGAAACCCTAATTTGGAAACCCTAAACCGGGACGTTTGAAGCACGTGTAAAAAAAAACTGAGTAACGGAAGACGTTTTTTGAAATTTTTGTGGGGAATGATCAGGCTTGATGATTTAGAATAGAATTCCGAAGAAACGGCGTGTGTAAAACAGTAAAAGAGTGCTTAGAATCGAAACCCTAATTTGGAAACCCTAAACCGGGACGTTTGAAGCACGTGTAAAAAAAAACTGAGTAACGGAAGACGTTTTTTGAAATTTTTTTTTGTGGGGAATGATCAGGCTTGATGATTTAGAATAGAATTCCGAAGAAACGGCGTGTGTAAAACAGTAAAAGAGTGCTTAGAATCGAAACCCTATTTTTGGAAACCCTAAACCGGGACGTTTGAAGCACGTGTAAAAAAAAAAAACTGAGTAACGGAAGACGTTTTTTGAAAATTTTTTTGTGGGGAATGATCAGGCTTGATGATTTAGAATAGAATTCCGAAGAAACGGCGTGTGTAAAACAGTAAAAGAGTGCTTAGAATCGAAACCCTAATTTGGAAACCCTAACCGGGACGTTTGAAGCACGTAAAAAAAAAACTGAGTAACGGAAGACGTTTTTTGAAATTTTTGTGGGGAATGATCAGGCTTGATGATTTAGAATAGAATTCCGAAGAAAACGGCGTGTGTAAAACAGTAAAAGAGTGCTTAGAATCGAAACCCTAATTTGGAAACCCTAAACCGGGACGTTTGAAGCACGTGTAAAAAAAAAAAAAACTGAGTAACGGAAGACGTTTTTTGAAAAATTTTTGTGGGGAATGATCAGGCTTGATGATTTAGAATAGAATTCCGAAGAAACGGCGTGTGTAAAACAGTAAAAGAGTGCTTAGAATCGAAACCCTAATTTGGAAACCCTAAACCGGGACGTTTGAAGCACACGTGTAAAAAAAACTGAGTAACGGAAGACGTTTTTTTTTTGAAATTTTTGTGGGGAATGATCAGGCTTGATGATTTAGAATAGAATTCCGAAGAAACGGCGTGTGTAAAACAGTAAAAGAGTGCTTAGAATCGAAAACCCTAATTTGGAAACCCTAAACCGGGACGTTTGAAGCACGTGTAAAAAAAACTGAGTAACGGAAGACGTTTTTTGAAATTTTTGTGGGGAATGATCAGGCTTGATGATTTAGAATAGAATTCCGAAGAAACGGCGTGTGTAAAACAGTAAAAGAGTGCTTAGAATCGAAACCCTAATTTGGAAACCCTAAACCGGGACGTTTGAAGCACGTGTAAAAAAAAACTGAGTAACGGAAGACGTTTTTTGAAAATTTTTGTGGGGAATGATCAGGCTTGATGATTTAGAATAGAATTTCCGAAGAAACGGCGTGTGTAAAACAGTAAAAGAGTGCTTAGAATCGAAACCCTAATTTGGAAACCCTAAACCGGGACGTTTGAAGCACGTAAAAAAAAAAAAAAACTGAGTAACGGAAGACGTTTTTTTGAAAATTTTTGTGGGGAATGATCAGGCTTGATGATTTAGAATAGAATTCCGAAGAAACGGCGTGTGTAAAACAGTAAAAGAGTGCTTAGAATCGAAACCCTAATTTGGAAACCCTAAACCGGGACGTTTGAAGCACGTGTAAAAAAAAACTGAGTAAACGGAAGACGTTTTTTGAAATTTTTGTGGGGAATGATCAGGCTTGATGATTTAGAATAGAATTCCGAAGAAACGGCGTGTGTAAAACAGTAAAAGAGTGCTTAGAATCGAAACCCTAATTTGGAAACCCTAAACCGGGACGTTTGAAGCACGTGTAAAAAAAACTGAGTAACGGAAGACGTTTTGAAAAAATTTTTGTGGGGAATGATCAGGCTTGATGATTTAGAATAGAATTCCGAAGAAACGGCGTGTGTAAAACAGTAAAAGAGTGCTTAGAATCGAAACCCTAATTTGGAAACCCTAAACCGGGACGTTTGAAGCACGTGTAAAAAAAACTGAGTAACGGAAGACGTTTTTTTAAATTTTTGTGGGGAATGATCAGGCTTGATGATTTAGAATAGAATTCCGAAGAAACGGCGTGTGTAAAACAGTAAAAGAGTGCTTAGAATCGAAACCCTAATTTGGAAAACCCTAAACCGGGACGTTTTTGAAGCACGTGTAAAAAAAAAACTGAGTAACGGAAGACGTTTTTTTGAAATTTTTTTGGGGAATGATCAGGCTTGATGATTTAGAATAGAATTCCGAAGAAACGGCGTGTGTAAAACAGTAAAAGAGTGCTTAGAATCGAAACCCTAATTTGGAAACCTAAACCGGGACGTTTGAAGCACGTGTAAAAAAAAACTGAGTAACGGAACGTTTTTTGAATTTTTTTTTTTTTGAAATTTTTTGTGGGGAATGATCAGGCTTTGATGATTTAGAATAGAATTCCGAAGAAACGGCGTGTGTAAAACAGTAAAAGAGTGCTTAGAATCGAAACCCTAATTTGGAAACCCTAAACCGGGACGTTTGAAGCACGTGTAAAAAAAAACTGAGTAACGGAAGACGTTTTTTGAAATTTTTGTGGGGAATGATCAGGCTTGATGATTTAGAATAGAATTCCGAAGAAACGGCGTGTGTAAAACAGTAAAAGAGTGCTTAGAATCGAAACCCTAATTTGGAAACCCTAAACCGGGACGTTTTTGAAGCACGTGTGTAAAAAAAACTGAGTAACGGAAGACGTTTTTTTTTTGAAATTTTTGTGGGGAATGATCAGGCTTGATGATTTAGAATAGAATTCCGAAGAAACGGCGTGTGTAAAACAGTAAAAGAGTGCTTAGAATCGAAACCCTAATTTGGAAACCCTAAACCGGGACGTTTGAAGCACGTGTAAAAAAAACTGAGTAACGGAAGACGTTTTTTTGAAATTTTTTTGTGGGGAATGATCAGGCTTGATGATTTAGAATAGAATTCCGAAGAAACGGCGTGTGTAAAACAGTAAAAGAGTGCTTAGAATCGAAACCCTAATTTGGAAACCCTAAACCGGGACGTTTGAAGCACGTGTAAAAAAAAACTGAGTAACGGAAGACGTTTTTTGAAATTTTTTTGTGGGGAATGATCAGGCTTGATGATTTAGAATAGAATTCCGAAGAAACGGCGTGTGTAAAACAGTAAAAGAGTGCTTAGAATCGAAACCCTAATTTGGAAACCCTAAACCGGGACGTTTGAAGCACGTGTAAAAAAAAACTGAGTAACGGAAGACGTTTTTTGAAATTTTTGTGGGGAATGATCAGGCTTGATGATTTAGAATAGAATTCCGAAGAAACGGCGTGTGTGTAAAACAGTAAAAGAGTGCTTAGAATCGAAACCCTAATTTGGAAACCCTAAACCGGGACGTTTGAAGCACGTGTAAAAAAAAAAACTGAGTAACGTTTTTTTTTTTTTTGAAATTTTTGTGGGGAATGATCAGGCTTGATGATTTAGAATAGAATTCCGAAGAAACGGCGTGTGTAAAACAGTAAAAGAGTGCTTAGAATCGAAACCCTAATTTGGAAACCCTAAAAACCGGGACGTTTGAAGCACGTGTAAAAAAAAAACTGAGTAACGGAAGACGTTTTTTTGAAATTTTTTTGTGGGGAATGATCAGGCTTGATGATTTAGAATAGAATTCCGAAGAAACGGCGTGTGTAAAACAGTAAAAGAGTGCTTAGAATCGAAACCCTAATTTGGAAACCCTAAACCGGGACGTTTGAAGCACGTAAAAAAAAAACTGAGTAACGGAAGACGTTTTTTGAAATTTTTTGTGGGGAATGATCAGGCTTGATGATTTAGAATAGAATTCCGAAGAAACGGCGTGTGTGTAAAACAGTAAAAGAGTGCTTAGAATCGAAACCCTAATTTGGAAACCCTAAACCGGGACGTTTTTGAAGCACGTAAAAAAAAAAACTGAGTAACGGAAGACGTTTTTTGAAATTTTTGTGGGGAATGATCAGGCTTGATGATTTAGAATAGAATTCCGAAGAAACGGCGTGTGTAAAACAGTAAAAGAGTGCTTAGAATCGAAACCCTAATTTGGAAACCCTAAACCGGGACGTTTGAAGCACGTAAAAAAAAAAAAACTGAGTAACGGAAGAGACGTTTTTTTTGAAATTTTTGTGGGGAATGATCAGGCTTGATGATTTAGAATAGAATTCCGAAGAAACGGCGTGTGTAAAACAGTAAAAGAGTGCTTAGAATCGAAACCCTAATTTGGAAACCCTAAACCGGGACGTTTGAAGCACGTGTAAAAAAAAAACTGAGTAACGGAAGACGTTTTTTGAAATTTTTGTGGGGAATGATCAGGCTTGATGATTTAGAATAGAATTCCGAAGAAACGGCGTGTGTAAAACAGTAAAAAAGAGTGCTTAGAATCGAAACCCTAATTTGGAAACCCTAAACCGGGACGTTTTGAAGCACGTGTAAAAAAAAAACTGAGTAACGGAAGACGTTTTTTTTTGAAATTTTTGTGGGGAATGATCAGGCTTGATGATTTAGAATAGAATTCCGAAGAAACGGCGTGTGTAAAACAGTAAAAGAGTGCTTTAGAATCGAAACCCTAATTTGGAAACCCTAAACCGGGACGTTTGAAGCACGTGTAAAAAAAACTGAGTAACGGAAGACGTTTTTTGAAATTTTTTTGTGGGGAATGATCAGGCTTGATGATTTAGAATAGAATTCCGAAGAAACGGCGTGTGTGTAAAACAGTAAAAGAGTGCTTAGAATCGAAACCCTAATTTGGAAACCCTAAACCGGGACGTTTGAAGCACGTGTAAAAAAAAAAACTGAGTAACGGAAGACGTTTTTTGAAATTTTTGTGGGGAATGATCAGGCTTGATGATTTAGAATAGAATTCCGAAGAAACGGCGTGTGTAAAACAGTAAAAGAGTGCTTAGAATCGAAACCCTAATTTGGAAACCCTAAACCGGGACGTTTGAAGCACGTGTAAAAAAAACTGAGTAACGGAAGACGTTTTTTGAAATTTTTTTAGGGAATGATCAGGCTTGATGATTTAGAATAGAATTCCGAAGAAACGGCGTGTGTAAAACAGTAAAAGAGTGCTTAGAATCGAAACCCTAATTTGGAAAACCCTAAACCGGGACGTTTGAAGCACACGTGTAAAAAAAACTGAGTAACGGAAAGAGTTTTTTTTTTTTGAATTTTTTTTGTGGGGAATGATCAGGCTTGATGATTTAGAATAGAATTCCGAAGAAACGGCGTGTGTAAAACAGTAAAAGAGTGCTTAGAATCGAAACCCTAATTTGGAACCCTAAACCGGGACGTTTGAAGCACGTGTAAAAAAAAAAAACTGAGTAACGGAAGACGTTTTTTTTTTTTGAAATTTTTTTGTGGGGAATGATCAGGCTTGATGATTTAGAATAGAATTCCGAAGAAACGGCGTGTGTAAAACAGTAAAAGAGTGCTTAGAATCGAAACCCTAATTTGGAAACCCTAAACCGGGACGTTTGAAGCACGTGTAAAAAAAAACTGAGTAACGGAAGACGTTTTTTTTTTTTTTTTTTGTGGGAATGATCAGCTTTGATGATTTGATGATTTAGAATAGAATTCCGAGAAAACGGCGTGTGTAAAACAGTAAAAGAGTGCTTAGAATCGAAACCCTAATTTGGAAACCCTAAACCGGGACGGACGTTTGAAGCACGTGTAAAAAAAAACTGAGTAACGGAAGACGTTTTTTTGAAATTTTTTGTGGGGAATGATCAGGCTTGATGATTTAGAATAGAATTCCGAAGAAACGGCGTGTGTAAAACAGTAAAAGAGTGCTTAGAATCGAAACCCTAATTTGGAAACCCTAAACCGGGACGTTTGAAGCACGTGTAAAAAAAACTGAGTAACGGAAGACGTTTTTTTGAAATTTTTTGTGGGGAATGATCAGGCTTGATGATTTAGAATAGAATTCCGAAGAAACGGCGTGTGTAAAACAGTAAAAGAGTGCTTAGAATCGAAAAACCCTAATTTGGAAACCCTAAACCGGGACGTTTGAAGCACGTGTAAAAAAAAACTGAGTAACGGAAGACGTTTTTTGAAAAATTTTTGTGGGGAATGATCAGGCTTGATGATTTAGAATAGAATTCCGAAGAAACGGCGTGTGTAAAACAGTAAAAGAGTGCTTAGAATCGAAACCCTAATTTGGAAACCCTAAACCGGGACGTTTGAAGCACGTGTAAAAAAAACTGAGTAACGGAAGACGTTTTTTTGAAATTTTTTTGTGGGGAATGATCAGGCTTGATGATTTAGAAATAGAATAGAATTCCGAAGAAACGGCGTGTAAAAAACAGTAAAAGAGTGCTTAGAATCGAAACCCTAATTTGGAAACCCTAAACCGGGACGTTTGAAGCACGTGTAAAAAAAAAAAACTGAGTAACGGAAGACGTTTTTTTTGAAATTTTTGTGGGGAATGATCAGGCTTGATGATTTAGAATAGAATTCCGAAGAAACGGCGTGTGTAAAACAGTAAAAGAGTGCTTAGAATCGAAACCCTAATTTGGAAACCCTAAACCGGGACGTTTTGAAGCACGTGTAAAAAAAACTGAGTAACGGAAGACGTTTTTTTGAAATTTTTTGTGGGGAATGATCAGGCTTGATGATTTAGAATAGAATTCCGAAGAAACGGCGTGTGTAAAACAGTAAAAGAGTGCTTAGAATCGAAACCCTAATTTGGAAACCCTAAACCGGGACGTTTGAAGCACGTGTAAAAAAAAACTGAGTAACGGAAGACGTTTTTTTTTTGAAATTTTTTTGTGGGGAATGATCAGGCTTGATGATTTAGAATAGAATTCCGAAGAAACGGCGTGTGTAAAACAGTAAAAGAGTGCTTAGAATCGAAACCCTAATTTGGAAACCCTAAACCGGGACGTTTGAAGCACGTGTAAAAAAAAAACTGAGTAACGGAAGACGTTTTTTTGAAATTTTTGTGGGGAATGATCAGGCTTGATGATTTAGAATAGAATTCCGAAGAAACGGCGTGTGTGTAAAACAGTAAAAGAGTGTGCTTAGAATCGAAACCCTAATTTGGAAACCCTAAACCGGGACGTTTTTGAAGCACGTGTAAAAAAAAACTGAGTAACGGAAGACGTTTTTTTTTGAAATTTTTTTGTGGGGAATGATCAGGCTTGATGATTTAGAATAGAATTCCGAAGAAACGGCGTGTGTAAAACAGTAAAAGAGTGCTTAGAATCGAAACCCTAATTTGGAAACCCTAAACCGGGACGTTTGAAGCACGTGTAAAAAAAAAAAAACTGAGTAACGGAAGTTTTTTTTTTTTTTTGAAAATTTTTGTGGGGAATGATCAGGCTTGATGATTTAGAATAGAATTCCGAAGAAACGGCGTGTGTAAAACAGTAAAAGAGTGCTTAGAATCGAAACCCTAATTTGGAAACCCTAAACCGGGACGTTTGAAGCACGTGTAAAAAAAAAACTGAGTAACGGAAGACGTTTTTTTTTTGAAATTTTTTTGTGGGGAATGATCAGGCTTGATGATTTAGAATAGAATTCCGAAGAAACGGCGTGTGTAAAACAGTAAAAGAGTGCTTAGAATCGAAACCCTAATTTGGAAACCCTAAACCGGGACGTTTGAAGCACGTAAAAAAAAAAAAACTGAGTAACGGAGACGTTTTTTTTTGAAATTTTTGTGGGGAATGATAAGCTTGATGATTTAGAATAGAATTCCGAAGAAACGGCGTGTGTAAAACAGTAAAAGAGTGCTTAGAATCGAAACCCTAATTTGGAAACCCTAAACCGGGACGTTTTGAAGCACGTGTAAAAAAAAAACTGAGTAACGGAAGACGTTTTTTTTTTGAATTTTTTGTGGGGAATGATCAGGCTTGATGATTTAGAATAGAATTCCGAAGAAACGGTGTGTGTAAAACAGTAAAAGAGTGCTTAGAATCGAAACCCTAATTTGGAAACCCTAAACCGGGACGTTTGAAGCACGTGTAAAAAAAACTGAGTAACGGAAGTTTTTTTTTTGAATTTTTTTGTGGGGAATGATCAGGCTTGATGATTTAGAATAGAATTCCGAAGAAACGGCGTGTGTAAAACAGTAAAAGAGTGCTTAGAATCGAAACCCTAATTTGGAAACCCTAAACCGGGACGTTTGAAGCACGTGTAAAAAAAAAACTGAGTAACGGAAGAACGTTTTTTTTTTTTTTGAAATTTTTGTGGGGAATGATCAGGCTTGATGATTTAGAATAGAATTCCGAAGAAACGGCGTGTGTAAAACAGTAAAAGAGTGCTTAGAATCGAAACCCTAATTTGGAAACCCTAAACCGGGACGTTTGAAGCACGTGTAAAAAAAAAACTGAGTAACGGACGTTTTTTTTTTTTTTTTTTTGAAATTTTTGTGGGGAATGATCAGGCTTGATGATTTAGAATAGAATTCCGAAGAAACGGCGTGTGTAAAACAGTAAAAGAGTGCTTAGAATCGAAACCCTAATTTGGAAACCCTAAACCGGGACGTTTGAAGCACGTGTAAAAAAAAAAAAACTGAGTAACGGAAGACGACGTTTTTTTTTTGAAATTTTTTGTGGGGAATGATCAGGCTTGATGATTTAGAATAGAATTCCGAAGAAACGGCGTGTGTAAAACAGTAAAAGAGTGCTTAGAATCGAAACCCTAATTTGGAAACCCTAAACCGGGACGTTTGAAGCACGTGTAAAAAAAAACTGAGTAACGGAAGACGTTTTTTTTTTTTTTTTTTTTTTTTTGTGGGGAATGATCAGGCTTGATGATTTAGAATAGAATTCCGAAGAAAAACGGCGTGTGTAAAACAGTAAAAGAGTGCTTAGAATCGAAACCCTAATTTGGAAACCCTAAACCGGGACGTTTGAAGCACGTGTAAAAAAAAACTGAGTAACGGAAGACGTTTTTTTGAATTTTTTTTTGTGGGGAATGATCAGGCTTGATGATTTAGAATAGAATTCCGAAGAAACGGCGTGTGTAAAACAGTAAAAGAGTGCTTAGAATCGAAACCCTAATTTGGAAACCCTAAACCGGGACGTTTGAAGCACGTGTAAAAAAAACTGAGTAACGGAAGACGTTTTTTTTTTTTGATTTTTTTTTGTGGGGAATGATCAGGCTTGATGATTTAGAATAGAATTCCGAAGAAACGGCGTGTGTAAAACAGTAAAAGAGTGCTTAGAATCGAAACCCTAATTTGGAAACCCTAAACCGGGACGTTTGAAGCACGTGTAAAAAAAACTGAGTAACGGAAGACGTTTTTTTTTGAAATTTTTTTTGTGGGGAATGATCAGGCTTGATGATTTAGAATAGAATTCCGAAGAAACGGCGTGTGTGTAAAACAGTAAAAGAGTGCTTAGAATCGAAACCCTAATTTGGAAACCCTAAACCGGGACGTTTGAAGCACGTAAAAAAAAAAAAAAAAAAACTGAGTAACGGAAGACGTTTTTTGAAATTTTTGTGGGGAATGATCAGGCTTGATGATTTAGAATAGAATTCCGAAGAAACGCGTGTGTGTAAAACAGTAAAAGAGTGCTTAGAATCGAAACCTAATTTTTGGAAACCCTAAACCGGGACGTTTGAAGCACGTGTAAAAAAAAAAAAACTGAGTAACGGAAGACGTTTTTTTGAATTTTTTTGTGGGGAATGATCAGGCTTGATGATGATGATTTAGAATAGAATTCCGAAGAAACGGCGTGTGTAAAAACAGTAAAAGAGTGCTTAGAATCGAAACCCTAATTTGGAAACCCTAAACCGGGACGTTTGAAGCACGTGTAAAAAAAAACTGAGTAACGGTTTTTTGAAATTTTTTTTGTGGGGAATGATCAGGCTTGATGATTTAGAATAGAATTCCGAAGAAAACGGTGTGTGTGTAAAACAGTAAAAGAGTGCTTAGAATCGAAACCCTAATTTGGAAACCCTAAACCGGGACGTTTGAAGCACGTGTAAAAAAAAAAAAACTGAGTAACGGAAGTTTTTTTTTTTTGAAATTTTTTGTGGGGAATGATCAGGATTTGATGATTTAGAATAGAATTCCGAAGAAACGGCGTGTGTAAAACAGTAAAAGAGTGCTTAGAAGAATCGAAACCCTAATTTGGAAACCCTAAACCGGGACGTTTGAAGCACGTAAAAAAAAAAACTGAGTAACGTAAAGAAGTTTTTTGAAAAATTTTTGTGGGGAATGATCAGGCTTGATGATTTAGAATAGAATTCCGAAGAAACGGCGTGTGTAAAACAGTAAAAGAGTGCTTAGAATCGAAACCCTAATTTGGAAACCCTAAACCGGGACGTTTGAAGCACGTGTAAAAAAAAAAACTGAGTAACGGAATTTTTTTTTTTTTTGAAATTTTTGTGGGGAATGATCAGGATTTTGATGATTTAGAATAGAATTCCGAAGAAACGGCGTGTGTAAAACAGTAAAAGAGTGCTTAGAATCGAAACCCTAATTTGGAAACCCTAAACCGGGACGTTTGAAGCACGTAAAAAAAAAAAACTGAGTAACGGAAGTTTTTTGAAATTTTTTTGTGGGGAATGATCAGGCTTGATGATTTAGAATAGAATTCCGAAGAAACGGCGTGTGTAAAACAGTAAAAGAGTGCTTAGAATCGAAACCCTAATTTGGAAACCCTAAACCGGGACGTTTGAAGCACTAAAAAAAAAAAAAAAACTGAGTAACGGAAGACGTTTTTTTTTGAAATTTTTGTGGGGAATGATCAGGCTTGATGATTTAGAATAGAATTCCGAAGAAACGGCGTGTGTGTAAAACAGTAAAAGAGTGCTTAGAATCGAAACCCTAATTTGGAAACCCTAAACCGGGACGTTTGAAGCACGTGTAAAAAAAAAAACTGAGTAACGGTTTTTTTTTTTTTTGAAATTTTTGTGGGGAATGATCAGGCTTGATGATTTAGAATAGAATTCCGAAGAAACGGCGTGTGTAAAACAGTAAAAGAGTGCTTAGAATCGAAACCCTAATTTGGAAACCCTAAACCGGGACGTTTGAAGCACGTAAAAAAAAAACTGAGTAACGGAAGACGTTTTTTTTTGAATTTTTTTTTTTTTGTGGGGAATGATCAGGCTTGATGATTTAGAATAGAATTCCGAAGAAACGGCGTGTGTAAAACAGTAAAAGAGTGCTTAGAATCGAAACCCTAATTTGGAAACCCTAAACCGGGACGTTTGAAGCACGTGTAAAAAAAAACTGAGTAAAGGAAGTTTTTTTGAAATTTTTGTGGGGAATGATCAGGCTTTGATGATTTAGAATAGAATTAGAATTCCGAAGAAACGGCGTGTGTAAAACAGTAAAAGAGTGCTTAGAATCGAAACCCTAATTTGGAAACCCTAAACCGGGACGTTTGAAGCACGTGTAAAAAAAAACTGAGTAACGGAAGACGTTTTTTGAAATTTTTGTGGGGAATGATCAGGCTTGATGATTTAGAATAGAATTCCGAAGAAACGGCGTGTGTAAAACAGTAAAAGAGTGCTTAGAATCGAAACCCTAATTTGGAAACCCTAAAACCGGGACGTTTGAAGCACGTGTAAAAAAAAAAAACTGAGTAACGGAAGACGTTTTTTTTGAAATTTTTGTGGGGAATGATCAGGCTTGATGATTTAGAATAGAATTCCGAAAGAAACGGCGTGTGTAAAACAGTAAAAGAGTGCTTAGAATCGAAACCCTAATTTGGAAACCCTAAACCGGGACGTTTGAAGCACGTGTAAAAAAAAAAAAAGTGAGTAACGGAAGACGTTTTTTTTGAAATTTTTGTGGGGAATGATCAGGCTTGATGATTTAGAATAGAATTCCGAAGAAACGGCGTGTGTAAAAAAACAGTAAAAGAGTGCTTAGAATCGAAACCCTAATTTGGAAACCCTAAACCGGGACGTTTGAAGCACGTAAAAAAAAAAAAAAACTGAGTAACGGAAGACGTTTTTTTTGAATTTTTTGGGGAATGGGGAATGATCAGGCTTGATGATTTAGAATAGAATTCCGAAGAAACGGGCGTGTGTAAAACAGTAAAAGAGTGCTTAGAATCGAAACCCTAATTTGGAAACCCTAAACCGGGACGTTTGAAGCACGTAAAAAAAAAAAAAACTGAGTAACGGAAGACGTTTTTTTTTGAAAAATTTTTTTGATTTGGGGAATGATCAGGCTTGATGATTTAGAATAGAATTCCGAAGAAACGGCGTGTGTAAAACAGTAAAAGAGTGCTTAGAATCGAAACCCTAATTTGGAAACCCTAAACCGGGACGTTTGAAGCACGTGTAAAAAAAAAAAAACTGAGTAACGGAAGACGTTTTTTTGAAATTTTTGTGGGGAATGATCAGGCTTGATGATTTAGAATAGAAATTCCGAAGAAACGGCGTGTGTGTAAAACAGTAAAAGAGTGCTTAGAATCGAAACCCTAATTTGGAAACCCTAAACCGGGACGTTTGAAGCACGTGTAAAAAAAAAAAAAACTGAGTAACGGAATTTTTTTTTTTTGAAAATTTTTGTGGGGAATGATCAGGCTTGATGATTTAGAATAGAATTCCGAAGAAAAACGGCGTGTGTAAAACAGTAAAAGAGTGCTTAGAATCGAAACCCTAATTTTTGGAAACCCTAAACCGGGACGTTTGAAGCACGCAAAAAAAAAAAAAACTGAGTAACGGAAGACGTTTTTTTTTTGATTTTTTTTTTGTGGGGAATGATCAGGCTTGATGATTTAGAATAGAATTCCGAAGAAACGGCGTGTGTGTAAAACAGTAAAAGAGTGCTTAGAATCGAAACCCTAATTTGGAAACCCTAAACCGGGACGTT
This sequence comes from Cucurbita ficifolia, assembly GCA_033971965.1. Classification (NCBI taxonomy): domain Eukaryota; kingdom Viridiplantae; phylum Streptophyta; class Magnoliopsida; order Cucurbitales; family Cucurbitaceae; genus Cucurbita; species Cucurbita ficifolia. The sequence continues at coordinate 5,074,154 of CM066978.1, forward strand.
TGAAGCACGTGTAAAAAAAAAACTGAGTAACGGAGTTTTTTTTTTTTGAATTTTTTTTTGTGGGGAATGATCAGGATTGATGATTTAGAATAGAATTCCGAAGAAAACGGCGTGTGTAAAACAGTAAAAGAGTGCTTAGAATCGAAACCCTAATTTGGAAACCCTAAACCGGGACGTTTTGAAGCACGTAAAAAAAAAAAAACTGAGTAACGTTTTTTTTTTTTTTTGATTTTTTTTTGTGGGGAATGATCAGGCTTGATGATTTAGAATAGAATTCCGAAGAAACGGCGTGTGTAAAACAGTAAAAAAGAGTGCTTAGAATCGAAACCCTAATTTGGAAACCCTAAACCGGGACGTTTGAAGCACGTGTAAAAAAAAAAAAAACTGAGTAACGGAAGACGTTTTTTTTGAAATTTTTGTGGGGAATGATCAGGCTTGATGATTTAGAATAGAATTCCGAAGAAACGGCGTGTGTAAAACAGTAAAAGAGTGCTTAGAATCGAAACCCTAATTTGGAAACCCTAACCGGGGGACGTTTGAAGCACGTGTAAAAAAAACTGAGTAACGGAAGACGTTTTTTTGAATTTTTTTTTGTGGGGAATGATCAGGCTTGATGATTTAGAATAGAATTCCGAAGAAACGGCGTGTGTAAAACAGTAAAAGAGTGCTTAGAATCGAAACCCTAATTTGGAAACCCTAAACCGGGACGTTTGAAGCAACGTAAAAAAAACTGAGTAACGGAAGACGTTTTTTTTTGAAATTTTTGTGGGGAATGATCAGGCTTGATGATTTAGAATAGAATTCCGAAGAAACGGCGTGTGTAAAACAGTAAAAGAGTGCTTAGAATCGAAACCCTAATTTGGAAACCCTAAACCGGGACGTTTGAAGCACGTGTAAAAAAAAAAAAACTGAGTAACGGTTTTTTTTTTTTTTTGAAATTTTTTTTTGTGGGGAATGATCAGGCTTGATGATTTAGAATAGAATTCCGAAGAAACGGCGTGTGTAAAACAGTAAAAGAGTGCTTAGAATCGAAACCCTAATTTGGAAACCCTAAAACCGGGACGTTTGAAGCACACGTGTAAAAAAAAACTGAGTAACGGAGACGTTTTTTTGAAATTTTTTGTGGGGAATGATCAGGCTTTGATGATTTAGAATAGAATTCCGAAGAAACGGCGTGTGTAAAACAGTAAAAGAGTGCTTAGAATCGAAACCCTAATTTGGAAACCCTAAACCGGGACGTTTGAAGCACGTGTAAAAAAAACTGAGTAACGGAAGACGTTTTTTGAATTTTTTTGAAATTTTTGTGGGGAATGATCAGGCTTGATGATTTAGAATAGAATTCCGAAGAAACGGCGTGTGTAAAACAGTAAAAGAGTGCTTAGAATCGAAACCCTAATTTGGAAACCCTAAAAACCGGGACGTTTGAAGCACGTGTAAAAAAAAAAAAACTGAGTAACGGAAGACGTTTTTTTGAAATTTTTTTGTGGGGAATGATCAGGCTTGATGATTTAGAATAGAATTCCGAAGAAACGGCGTGTGTAAAACAGTAAAAGAGTGCTTAGAATCGAAACCCTAATTTGGAAACCCTAAACCGGGACGTTTGAAGCAAAAAAAAAAAAAAAACTGAGTAACGGAAGTTTTTTTTTTTTTGAAATTTTTGTGGGGAATGATCAGGCTTGATGATTTAGAATAGAATTCCGAAGAAACGGCGTGTGTAAAACAGTAAAAAAAAAGAGTGCTTAGAATCGAAACCCTAATTTGGAAACCCTAAACCGGGACGTTTGAAGCACGTGTAAAAAAAAACTGAGTAACGGAAGTTTTTTTTTTTTTTTTTTTTTTTGTGGGGAATGATCAGGCTTGATGATTTAGAATAGAATTCCGAAGAAACGGCGTGTGTAAAACAGTAAAAGAGTGCTTAGAATCGAAACCCTAATTTGGAAACCCTAAACCGGGACGTTTGAAGCACGTGAAAAAAAAAAAAAAAACTGAGTAACGGAAGACGTTTTTTTGAAATTTTTGTGGGGAATGATCAGGCTTGATGATTTAGAATAGAATTCCGAAGAAACGGGCGTGTGTAAAACAGTAAAAAGAGTGCTTAGAATCGAAACCCTAATTTGGAAAACCCTAAACCGGGACGTTTGAAGCACGTGTAAAAAAAAACTGAGTAACGGACGTTTTTTTTTTTTTGAAATTTTTTTTTTGTGGGGAATGATCAGGCTTGATTGATGATTTAGAATAGAATTCCGAAGAAACGAAACGGCGTGTGTAAAACAGTAAAAAAGAGTGCTTAGAATCGAAACCCTAATTTGGAAACCCTAAACCGGGACGTTTGAAGCACGTGTAAAAAAAAAAAAACTGAGTAACGGAAGTTTTTTTTTTGAAATTTTTGTGGGGAATGATCAGGCTTGATGATTTAGAATAGAATTCCGAAGAAACGGCGTGTGTAAAACAGTAAAAGAGTGCTTAGAATCGAAACCCTAATTTGGAAACCCTAAACCGGGACGTTTGAACGTTTGAAGAAAAAAAAAACTGAGAGTAACGGAAGACGTTTTTTGAAATTTTTGTGGGGAATGATCAGGCTTGATGATTTAGAATAGAATTCCGAAGAAACGGCGTGTGTAAAACAGTAAAAGAGTGCTTAGAATCGAAATCGAAACCCTAATTTGGAAACCCTAAACCGGGACGTTTGAAGCACGTGTAAAAAAAAAAAAACTGAGTAACGGAAGACGTTTTTTTGAAATTTTTTTGATGGGGAATGATAAGGCTTGATGATTTAGAATAGAATTCCGAAGAAACGGCGTGTGTAAAACAGTAAAAGAGTGCTTAGAATCGAAACCCTAATTTGGAAACCCTAAACCGGGACGTTTGAAGCACGTGAAAAAAAAAAAACTGAGTAACGGAAGACGTTTTTTTTTTTTTTTTTTTTTTTTTTTTTGTGGGGAATGATCAGGCTTGATGATTTAGAATAGAATTCCGAAGAAACGGCGTGTGTAAAACAGTAAAAGAGTGCTTAGAATCGAAACCCTAATTTTGAAACCCTAAAAACCGGGACGTTTGAAGCAAAAAAAAAAAAAACTGAGTAACGGAAGACGTTTTTTGAAAATTTTTTGTGGGGAATGATCAGGCTTGATGATTTAGAATAGAATTCCGAAGAAACGGCGTGTGTAAAACAGTAAAAGAGTGCTTAGAATCGAAACCCTAATTTGGAAACCCTAAACCGGGACGTTTGAAGCACGTGTAAAAAAAAACTGAGTAACGGAAAAAAAAAACTGAGTAACGGAAGACGGAAGATTTTTTTTGAAATTTTTGTGGGGAATGATAAGGCTTGATGATTTAGAATAGAATTCCGACGAAACGGCGTGTGTAAAACAGTAAAAGAGTGCTTAGAATCGAAACCCTAATTTTGGAAACCCTAAACCGGGACGTTTGAAGCACGTGTAAAAAAAAAACTGAGTAACGGAAGACGTTTTTTTTTTTTTTTTTTTTGTGGGGAATGATCAGGCTTGATGATTTAGAATAGAATTCCGAAGAAACGGCGTGTGTGTAAAACAGTAAAAAAGAGTGCTTAGAATCGAATCGAAACCCTAATTTGGAAACCCCTAAACCGGGACGTTTGAAGCACGTGTAAAAAAAAACTGAGTAACGGAAGACGTTTTTTTTTGAAATTTTTTTGTGGGGAAATGAGGCTTGATGATTTAGAATAGAATTCCGAAGAAACGGCGTGTGTAAAACAGTAAAAGAGTGCTTAGAATCGAAACCCTAATTTGGAAACCCTAAACCGGGGGACGTTTGAAGCACGTGTAAAAAAAAAAAAACTGAGTAACGGAAGACGTTTTTTTTGAAATTTTTGTGGGGAATGATCAGGCTTGATGATTTAGAAATAGAATTCCGAAGAAACGGCGTGTGTAAAACAGTAAAAGAGTGCTTAGAATCGAAACCCTAATTTGGAAACCCTAAACCGGGACGTTTGAAGCACGTAAAAAAAAAAAAAACTGAGTAACGGTTTTTTTTTTTTTTTTTTGAAATTTTTTTGTGGGGAATGATCAGGCTTGATGATTTAGAATAGAATTCCGAAGAAACGGCGTGTGTAAAACAGTAAAAGAGTGCTTAGAATCGAAACCCTAATTTGGAAACCCTAAACCGGGACGTTTGAAGCACGTGTAAAAAAAAAAAAAAACTGAGTAACGGAAGACGTTTTTTGAAAATTTTTTTTTTGTGGGGAATGATCAGGCTTGATGATTTAGAATAGAATTCCGAAGAAACGGCGTGTGTAAAACAGTAAAAGAGTGCTTAGAATCGAAACCCTAATTTGGAAACCCTAAACCGGGACGTTTTGAAGCACGTGTAAAAAAAAACTGAGTAACGGAAGACGTTTTTTTTTTTGAAATTTTTTTTTGTGGGGAATGATCAGGCTTGATGCTTGATGATTTAGAATAGAATTCCGAAGAAGAAACGGCGTGTGTAAAACAGTAAAAGAGTGCTTAGAATCGAAACCCTAATTTGGAAACCCTAAACCGGGGACGTTTGACGCAAGTGTAAAAAAAAACTGAGTAACGGAAGACGTTTTTTGAAATTTTTTGTGGGGAATGATCAGGGCTTGATGATTTAGAATAGAATTCCGAAGAAAAACGGCGTGTGTAAAACAGTAAAAGAGTGCTTAGAATCGAAATCGAAAAACCCTAATTTGGAAACCCTAAAAAAAAACCGGGACGACGTTTTTGAAGCAAAAAAAAAAAAAACTGAGTAACGGAAGACGTTTTTTGAAAAATTTTTTTGTGGGGAATGATCAGGCTTGATGATTTAGAATAGAATTCCGAAGAAACGGCGTGTGTAAAACAGTAAAAGAGTGCTTAGAATCGAAACCCTAATTTGGAAACCCTAAAACCGGGACGTTTGAAGCACAAAAAAAAAAAAAACTGAGTGAGTAACGGAAGACGTTTTTTGAAATTTTTTTGTGGGGAATGATCAGGCTTGATGATTTAGAATAGAATTCCGAAGAAACGGCGTGTGTAAAACAGTAAAAGAGTGCTTAGAATCGAAACCCTAATTTGGAAACCCTAAACCGGGACGTTTGAAGCACGTGTAAAAAAAACTGAGTAACGGAAGTTTTTTTTTTGAATTTTTTTTGTGGGGAATGATCAGGCTTGATGATTTAGAATAGAATTCCGAATTCCGAAGAAACGGCGTGTGTAAAACAGTAAAAGAGTGCTTAGAATCGAAACCCTAATTTGGAAACCCTAAACCGGGACGTTTGAAGCACGTGTAAAAAAAAAAAACTGAGTAACGGAAGACGTTTTTTTTGAATTTTTTTTTGTGGGGAATGATCAGGCTTGATGATTTAGAATAGAATTCCGAAGAAACGGCGTGTGTAAAACAGTAAAAGAGTGCTTAGAATCGAAACCCTAATTTGGAAACCCTAAACCGGGACGTTTGAAGCACGTGTAAAAAAAAAACTGAGTAACGGAAGACGTTTTTTTGAAATTTTTTTTGTGGGGAATGATCAGGCTTGATGATTTAGAATAGAATTCCGAAGAAACGGCGTGTGTAAAACAGTAAAAGAGTGCTTAGAATCGAAACCCTAATTTGGAAACCCTAAACCGGACGTTTGAAGCACAAAAAAAAAAAAAACTGAGTAACGGAAGACGTTTTTTGAAATTTTTGTGGGGAATGATAAGGCTTGATGATTTAGAATAGAATTCCGAAGAAAAACGGCGTGTGTAAAACAGTAAAAGAGTGCTTAGAATCGAAAACCCTAATTTGGAAACCCTAAACGGAAACCCTAAACCGGGACGTTTGAAGCACGTGTAAAAAAAAAAACTGAGTAACGGAAGTTTTTTTTGAAATTTTTTTGTGGGGAATGATCAGGCTTGATGATTTAGAATAGAATTCCGAAGAAACGGCGTGTGTGTAAAACAGTAAAAGAGTGCTTAGAATCGAAACCCTAATTTGGAAACCCTAAACCGGGACGTTTGAAGCACGTGTAAAAAAACGTGTAAAAAAAAACTGAGTAACGGAAGACGTTTTTTTGAAATTTTTTTGTGGGGAATGATCAGGCTTGATGATTTAGAATAGAATTCCGAAGAAACGGCGTGTGTAAACACAGTAAAAAAGAGTGCTTAGAATCGAAACCCTAATTTGGAAACCCTTTGGAAACCCTAAACCGGGACGTTTGAAGCACGTGTAAAAAAAAACTGAGTAACGGAACGTTTTTTTTTTTTTTGATTTTTTTTTGTGGGGAATGATCAGGCTTGATGATTTAGAATAGAATTCCGAAGAAACGGCGTGTGTAAAACAGTAAAAGAGTGCTTAGAATCGAAACCCTAATTTGGAAACCCTAAACCGGGACGTTTTTGAAGCACAAAAAAAAAAAAAAAACTGAGTAACGGAAGTTTTTTTTTTTTTTTGAATTTTTTTTTGTGGGGAATGATCAGGCTTGATGATTTAGAATAGAATTCCGAAGAAACGGCGTGTGTAAAACAGTAAAAGAGTGCTTAGAAATCGAAACCCTAATTTGGAAACCCTAAACCGGGACGTTTGAAGCACGTAAAAAAAAAAAAAAACTGAGTAACGGAACGTTTTTTTTTTTGAAATTTTTGTGGGGAATGATCAGGCTTGATGATTTAGAATAGAATTCCGAAGAAACGGCGTGTGTAAAAAACAGTAAAAGAGTGCTTAGAATCGAAACCCTAATTTGGAAACCCTAAACCGGGACGTTTGAAGCACGTGTAAAAAAAACTGAGTAACGGAAGTTTTTTTTTTTTTTGAATTTTTTGTGGGGAATGATCAGGCTTGATGATTTAGAATAGAATTCCGAAGAAACGGCGTGTGTAAAAACAGTAAAAGAGTGCTTAGAATCGAAACCCTAATTTGGAAACCCTAAACCGGGACGTTTGAAGCACGTGTAAAAAAAAACTGAGTAACGGAAGACGTTTTTTTGAAATTTTTTGTGGGGAATGATCAGGCTTGATGATTTAGAATAGAATTCCGAAGAAACGGCGTGTGTAAAACAGTAAAAGAGTGCTTAGAATCGAAACCCTAATTTTGGAAACCCTAAACCGGGACGTTTGAAGCACGTGTAAAAAAAACTGAGTAACGGAAGACGTTTTTTGAAATTTTTGTGGGGAATGATCAGGCTTGATGATTTAGAATAGAATTCCGAAGAAACGGCGTGTGTAAAACAGTAAAAGAGTGCTTAGAATCGAAACCCTAATTTGGAAACCCTAAACCGGGACGTTTGAAGCACGTGTAAAAAAAAAAAAACTGAGTAACGGAAGACGTTTTTTTTGAAATTTTTTTGGGGAATGATCAGGGGAATGATGAGGCTTGATGATTTAGAATAGAATTCCCGAAAAGAAACGGCGTGTGTAAAAACAGTAAAAGAGTGCTTAGAATCGAAACCCTAATTTGGAAACCCTAAACCGGGACGTTTGAAGCACGTGTAAAAAAAACTGAGTAACGGAAGACGTTTTTTGAAATTTTTGTGGGGAATGATAAGGTTGATGATTTAGAATAGAATTCCGAAGAAACGGCGTGTGTAAAACAGTAAAAGAGTGCTTAGAATCGAAACCCTAATTTGGAAACCCTAAACCGGGACGTTTGAAGCACGTGTAAAAAAAAACTGAGTAACGGAAGACGTTTTTTTTTTTTGATTTTTTTTGTGGGGAATGATCAGGCTTGATGATTTAGAATAGAATTCCGAAGAAACGGCGTGTGTAAAACAGTAAAAGAGTGCTTAGAATCGAAACCCTAATTTGGAAACCCTAAACCGGGACGTTTGAAGCACGTGTAAAAAAAACTGAGTAACGGAAGACGTTTTTTGAAATTTTTGTGGGGAATGATCAGGCTTGATGATTTAGAATAGAATTCCGAAGAAACGGCGTGTGTAAAACAGTAAAAGAGTGCTTAGAATCGAAACCCTAATTTGGAAACCCTAAACCGGGACGTTTGAAGCACGTGTAAAAAAAAACTGAGTAACGGGAAGACGTTTTTTTTTGAAAATTTTTGTGGGGAATGATCAGGCTTGATGATTTAGAATAGAATTCCGAAGAAACGGCGTGTGTAAAACAGTAAAAGAGTGCTTAGAATCGAAACCCTAATTTGGAAACCCTAAACCGGGACGTTTGAAGCACGTAAAAAAAAAAAAAACTGAGTAACGGAAGACGTTTTTTTTTTGAAATTTTTGTGGGGAATGATCAGGCTTGATGATTTAGAATAGAATTCCGAAGAAACGGCGTGTGTAAAACAGTAAAAGAGTGCTTAGAATCGAAACCCTAATTTGGAAACCCTAAACCGGGACGTTTGAAAGCGTGTAAAAAAAAAAAACTGAGTAACGGAAGACGTTTTTTTGAAATTTTTTTGGGGGAATGATCAGGCTTGATGATTTAGAATAGAATTCCGAAGAAACGGCGTGTGTAAAACAGTAAAAGAGTGCTTAGAATCGAAACCCTAATTTGGAAACCCTAAACCGGGACGTTTGAAGCACGTGTAAAAAAAACTGAGTAACGGAAGACGTTTTTTTTTGAAAAATTTTTGTGGGGAATGATCAGGCTTGATGATTTAGAATAGAATTCCGAAGAAACGGCGTGTGTAAAACAGTAAAAGAGTGCTTAGAATCGAAACCCTAATTTGGAAACCCTAAACCGGGACGTTTGAAGCACGTAAAAAAAAAACTGAGTAACGGAAGACGTTTTTTTGAAATTTTTGTGGGGAATGATCAGGCTTGATGATTTAGAATAGAATTCCGAAGAAACGGCGTGTGTAAAACACAGTAAAAGAGTGCTTAGAATCGAAACCCTAATTTGGAAACCCTAAACCGGGACGTTTGAAGCACGTAAAAAAAAAAAAAACTGAGTAAACGGAACGTTTTTTTTTTTGAATTTTTTGGGGGGAATGATCAGGCTTGATGATTTAGAAATAGAATTCCGAAGAAACGGCGTGTGTAAAACAGTAAAAGAGTGCTTAGAATCGAAACCCTAATTTGGAAACCCTAAACCGGGACGTTTGAAGCACGTGTAAAAAAAACTGAGTAACGGAAGACGTTTTTTGAATTTTTTTTTTGTGGGGAATGATCAGGCTTGATGATTTAGAATAGAATTCCGAAGAAACGGCGTGTGTAAAACAGTAAAAGAGTGCTTAGAATCGAAACCCTAATTTGGAAACCCTAAACCGGGGGACGTTTGAAGCACGTGTAAAAAAAACTGAGTAACGGAAGACGTTTTTTGAATTTTTTTTTTTTGTGGGGAATGATCAGGCTTGATGATTTAGAATAGAATTCCGAAGAAACGGCGCGTGTGTAAAACAGTAAAAGAGTGCTTAGAATCGAAACCCTAATTTGGAAACCCTAAACCGGGACGTTTTGAAGCACGTGTAAAAAAAAAAAACTGAGTAACGGAAGACGTTTTTTTTGAATTTTTTTTTGTGGGGAATGATCAGGCTTGATGATTTAGAATAGAATTCCGAAGAAACGGCGTGTGTAAAAAACAGTAAAAGAGTGCTTAGAATCGAAAACCCTAATTTGGAAACCCTAAACCGGGACGTTTGAAGCACGTAAAAAAAAAAAACTGAGTAACGGAAGACGTTTTTTGAAATTTTTGTGGGGAATGATCAGGCTTGATGATTTAGAATAGAATTCCGAAGAAACGGCGTGTGTGTAAAACAGTAAAAGAGTGCTTAGAATCGAAACCCTAATTTGGAAACCCTAAACCGGGACGTTTGAAGCAAAAAAAAAAAAAAAAAAACTGAGTAACGGAAGACGTTTTTTTTTTTGAAATTTTTGTGGGGAATGATCAGGCTTGATGATTTAGAATAGAATTCCGAAGAAACGGCGTGTGTAAAACAGTAAAAGAGTGCTTAGAATCGAAACCCTAATTTGGAAACCCTAAACCGGGACGTTTGAAGCACGTGTAAAAAAAAAACTGAGTAACGGAAGACGTTTTTTTGAAATTTTTTGTGGGGAATGATCAGGCTTGATGATTTAGAATAGAATTCCGAAGAAACGGCGTGTGTAAAACAGTAAAAGAGTGCTTAGAATCGAAACCCTAATTTGGAAACCCTAAACCGGGACGTTTGAAGCACGTGTAAAAAAAAACTGAGTAACGGAAGAAGTTTTTTTTTGAAATTTTTTTGTGGGGAATGATCAGGCTTGATGATTTAGAATAGAATTCCGAAGAAACGGCGTGTGTAAAACAGTAAAAGAGTGCTTAGAATCGAAACCCTAATTTGGAAACCCTAAAACCGGGACGTTTTGAAAAAAAAAAAAAACTGAGTAACGGATTTTTTTTTTTGAAATTTTTGTGGGGAATGATCAGGCTTGATGATTTAGAATAGAATTCCGAAGAAACGGCGTGTGTAAAACAGTAAAAGAGTGCTTAGAATCGAAACCCTAATTTGGAAAAACCCTAAACCGGGACGTTTGAAGCACGTGTAAAAAAAAAACTGAGTAACGGAAGACGTTTTTTGAAATTTTTTTGTGGGGAATGATCAGGCTTGATGATTTAGAATAGAATTCCGAAGAAACGGCGTGTGTAAAACAGTAAAAGAGTGCTTAGAATCGAAACCCTAATTTGGAAACCCTAAACCGGGACGTTTGAAGCACCGTAAAAAAAAAAAAAACTGAGTAACGGAAGACGTTTTTTTTTGAAATTTTTGTGGGGAATGATCAGGCTTGATGATTTAGAATAGAATTCCGAAGAAACGGCGTGTGTGTGTAAAACAGTAAAAGAGTGCTTAGAATCGAAACCCTAATTTGGAAACCCTAAACCGGGACGTTTGAAGCACGTGTAAAAAAAAACTGAGTAACGGAAGACGTTTTTTTGAAATTTTTGTGGGGAATGATCAGGCTTGATGATTTAGAATAGAATTCCGAAGAAACGGCGTGTGTAAAACAGTAAAAGAGTGCTTAGAATCGAAACCCTAATTTGGAAACCCTAAAACCGGGACGTTTGAAGCACGTGTAAAAAAAAAAAAAAAAACTGAGTAACGGAAGACGTTTTTTGAATTTTTTTGTGGGAATGATCAGGCTTGATGATTTAGAATAGAATTCCGAAGAAACGGCGTGTGTAAAACAGTAAAAGAGTGCTTAGAATCGAAACCCTAATTTGGAAACCCTAAACGGGGGACGTTTGAAGCACGTAAAAAAAAAAAAACTGAGTAACGGAAGACGTTTTTTTTTTGAATTTTTTTGTGGGGAATGATCAGGCTTGATGATTTAGAATAGAATTCCGAAGAAACGGCGTGTGTAAAACAGTAAAAGAGTGCTTAGAATCGAAACCCTAATTTGGAAACCCTAAACCGGGACGTTTGAAGCACGTGTAAAAAAAACTGAGTAACGGAAGACGTTTTTTTTGAAATTTTTGTGGGGAATGATCAGGCTTGATGATTTAGAATAGAATTCCGAAGAAACGGCGTGTGTAAAACAGTAAAAGAGTGCTTAGAATCGAAACCCTAATTTGGAAACCCTAAACCGGGACGTTTGAAGCACGTGTAAAAAAAAAACTGAGTAACGGAAGACGTTTTTTTGAAATTTTTGTGGGGAATGATCAGGCTTGATGATTTAGAATAGAATTCCGAAGAAACGGCGTGTGTAAAACAGTAAAAGAGTGCTTAGAATCGAAACCCTAATTTGGAAACCCTAAACCGGGACGTTTGAAGCACGTGTAAAAAAAAAACTGAGTAACGGAAGTTTTTTTTTTTTTTTTGAAATTTTTGTGGGGAATGATCAGGCTTGATGATTTAGAATAGAATTCCGAAGAAACGGCGTGTGTAAAAAAACAGTAAAAGAGTGCTTAGAATCGAAACCCTAATTTGGAAACCCTAAACCGGGACGTTTGAAGCACGTGTAAAAAAAAAACTGAGTAACGGAAGACGTTTTTTTTTTTGAAATTTTTGTGGGGAATGATCAGGCTTGATGATTTAGAATAGAATTCCGAAGAAACGGCGTGTGTAAAACAGTAAAAGAGTGCTTAGAATCGAAACCCTAATTTGGAAACCCTAAACCGGGACGTTTGAAGCACGTGTAAAAAAAAAAAACTGAGTAACGGAAGACGTTTTTTTGAATTTTTTTTTTGTGGGGAATGATCAGGCTTGATGATTTAGAATAGAATTCCGAAGAAACGGCGTGTGTAAAACAGTAAAAGAGTGCTTAGAATCGAAACCCTAATTTGGAAACCCTAAACCGGGACGTTTGAAGCAAAAAAAAAAAAAAAAACTGAGTAACGGAAGAGACGACGTTTTTTTGAAATTTTTGTGGGGAATGATCAGGCTTGATGATTTAGAATAGAATTCCGAAGAAACGGCGTGTGTAAAAAAACAGTAAAAGAGTGCTTAGAATCGAAACCCTAATTTGGAAACCCTAAACCGGGACGTTTGAAGCACGTGTAAAAAAAACTGAGTAACGGAAGACGTTTTTTTTGAAATTTTTTGTGGGGAATGATCAGGCTTGATGATTTAGAATAGAATTCCGAAGAAACGGCGTGTGTGTGTAAAACAGTAAAAGAGTGCTTAGAATCGAAACCCTAATTTGGAAACCCTAAACCGGGACGTTTTTGAAGCACGTGTAAAAAAAAAAACTGAGTAACGGAAGACGACGTTTTTTGAAATTTTTTGTGGGGAATGATCAGGCTTGATGATTTAGAATAGAATTCCGAAGAAACGGCGTGTGTAAAACAGTAAAAGAGTGCTTAGAATCGAAACCCTAATTTGGAAACCCTAAACCGGGACGTTTGAAGCACGTGTAAAAAAAAACTGAGTAACGGAAGACGTTTTTTTTTGAAATTTTTGTGGGGAATGATCAGGCTTGATGATTTAGAATAGAATTCCGAAGAAACGGCGTGTGTAAAACAGTAAAAGAGTGCTTAGAATCGAAACCCTAATTTGGAAACCCTAAACCGGGACGTTTGAAGCACGTGTGTAAAAAAAAACTGAGTAACGGAAGACGTTTTTTGAAATTTTTGTGGGGAATGATCAGGCTTGATGATTTAGAATAGAATTCCGACGAAACGGCGGCGTGTGTAAAACAGTAAAAGAGTGCTTAGAAATCGAACTAATTTGGAAACCCTAAACCGGGACGTTTGAAGCACGTAAAAAAAAAAAACTGAGTAACGGAAGACGTTTTTTGAAATTTTTTTTGTGGGGAATGATCAGGCTTGATGATTTAGAATAGAATTCCGAGAAAAACGGCGTGTGTAAAACAGTAAAAGAGTGCTTAGAATCGAAACCCTAATTTGGAAACCCTAAACCGGGACGTTTGAAGCACGTGTAAAAAAAACTGAGTAACGGAAGACGTTTTTTGAAATTTTTGTGGGGAATGATAAGCTTGATGATTTAGAATAGAATTCCGAAGAAACGGCGTGTGTGTAAAACAGTAAAAGAGTGCTTAGAATCGAAACCCTAATTTGGAAACCCTAAACCGGGACGTTTGAAGCACGTAAAAAAAAAACTGAGTAACGGAAGACGTTTTTTTGAAATTTTTGTGGGGAATGATCAGGCTTGATGATTTAGAATAGAATTCCGAAGAAACGGCGTGTGTAAAACAGTAAAAGAGTGCTTAGAATCGAAACCCTAATTTGGAAACCCTAAACCGGGACGTTTGAAGCACGTGTAAAAAAAAACTGAGTAACGGAAGACGTTTTTTGAAAATTTTTGTGGGGAATGATCAGGCTTGATGATTTATTTAGAATAGAATTCCGAAGAAACGGCGTGTGTAAAACAGTAAAAGAGTGCTTAGAATCGAAACCCTAATTTGGAAACCCTAAACCGGGACGTTTGAAGCACGTGTAAAAAAAAAAACTGAGTAACGGAAGACGTTTTTTTTGAAAAATTTTTTTGTGGGGGAATGATCAGGCTTTGATGATTTAGAATAGAATTCCGAAGAAACGCGTGTGTGTAAAACAGTAAAAGAGTGCTTAGAATCGAAACCCTAATTTGGAAACCCTAAACCGGGACGTTTGAAGCACGTGTAAAAAAACTGAGAGTAACGGAACGTTTTTTTTGAAAATTTTTGTGGGGAATGATCAGGCTTGATGATTTAGAATAGAATTCCGAAGAAACGGCGTGTGTAAAACAGTAAAAGAGTGCTTAGAATCGAAACCCTAATTTGGAAACCCTAAACCGGGACGTTTGAAGCACGTGTAAAAAAAACTGAGTAACGGAAGACGTTTTTTGAAATTTTTTTGGGGAATGATCAGGCTTGATGATTTAGAATAGAATTCCGAAGAAACGGCGTGTGTAAAACAGTAAAAGAGTGCTTAGAATCGAAACCCTAATTTGGAAACCCTAAACCGGGACGTTTGAAGCACGTGTGTAAAAAAAAAACTGAGTAACGGAAGACGTTTTTTTTGAAATTTTTTGTGGGGAATGATCAGGCTTGATGATTTAGAATAGAATTCCGAAGAAACGGCGTGTGTAAAACAGTAAAAGAGTGCTTAGAATCGAAACCCTAATTTGGAAACCCTAAACCGGGACGTTTGAAGCACGTGTAAAAAAAACTGAGTAACGGAAGACGTTTTTTTTGAAATTTTTTGTGGGGAATGATCAGGCTTGATGATTTTAGAATAGAATTCCGAAGAAACGGCGTGTGTAAAAACAGTAAAAGAGTGCTTAGAATCGAAACCCTAATTTGGAAACCCTAAACCGGGACGTTTGAAGCACGTGTAAAAAAAAACTGAGTAACGGAAGACGTTTTTTTTTTTGAAATTTTTGTGGGGAATGATCAGGCTTGATGATTTAGAATAGAATTCCGAAGAAACGGCGTGTGTAAAACAGTAAAAGAGTGCTTAGAATCGAAAAACCCTAATTTGGAAACCCTAAACCGGGACGTTTGAAGCACGTGTAAAAAAAACTGAGTAACGGAAGACGTTTTTTGAAATTTTTTTTGGGAATGATCAGGCTTGATGATTTAGAATAGAATTCCGAAGAAACGGCGTGTGTAAAACAGTAAAAGAGTGCTTAGAATCGAAACCCTAATTTGGAAACCCTAAACCGGGACGTTTGAAGCACGTGTAAAAAAAAACTGAGTAACGGAAGACGTTTTTTTGAAATTTTTGTGGGGAATGATCAGGCTTGATGATTTAGAATAGAATTCCGAAGAAACGGCGTGTGTAAAACAGTAAAAGAGTGCTTAGAATCGAAACCCTAATTTGGAAACCCTAAACCGGGACGTTTGAAGCACGTGTAAAAAAAACTGAGTAACGGAAGACGTTTTTTGAAATTTTTGTGGGGAATGATCAGGCTTGATGATTTAGAATAGAATTCCGAAGAAACGGCGTGTGTAAAACAGTAAAAGAGTGCTTAGAATCGAAACCCTAATTTGGAAACCCTAAACCGGGACGTTTGAAGCACGTGTAAAAAAAAAACTGAGTAACGGAAGACGTTTTTTTTGAAATTTTTTTGTGGGGAATGATCAGGCTTGATGATTTAGAATAGAATTCCGAAGAAACGCGTGTGTGTAAAACAGTAAAAGAGTGCTTAGAATCGAAACCCTAATTTGGAAACCCTAAACCGGGACGTTTGAAGCACGTGTAAAAAAAAAACTGAGTAACGAAGAAGACGTTTTTTGAAATTTTTGTGGGGAATGATCAGGCTTGATGATTTAGAATAGAATTCCGACGAAACGGCGTGTGTAAAACAGTAAAAGAGTGCTTAGAATCGAAACCCTAATTTGGAAACCCTAAACCGGGACGACTTTTTTTGAAATTATTGTGGGGAATGATCAGGTTTGATGATTTAGAAGAGAATTCCGACGAAACGGCGTGTGTAAAACAGTAAAAGAGTGCTTAGAATCGAAACCCTAATTTGGAAACCCTAAACCGGGACGTTTGAAGCACGTGTAAAAAAAAAACTGAGTAACGGAAGACGTTTTTTGAAATTTTTTTGTGGGGAATGATCAGGCTTGATGATTTAGAATAGAATTCCGAAGAAACGGCGTGTGTAAAACAGTAAAAGAGTGCTTAGAATCGAAACCCTAATTTGGAAACCCTAAACCGGGACGTTTGAAGCACGTGTAAAAAAAACTGAGTAACGGAAGACGTTTTTTTTGAAATTTTTGTGGGGAATGATCAGGCTTGATGATTTAGAATAGAATTCCGAAGAAACGGCGTGTGTAAAACAGTAAAAGAGTGCTTAGAATCGAAACCCTAATTTGGAAACCCTAAACCGGGACGTTTGAAGCACGTGTAAAAAAAAAAAAACTGAGTAACGGAAGACGTTTTTTGAAATTTTTGTGGGGAATGATCAGGCTTGATGATTTAGAATAGAATTCCGAAGAAACGGCGTGTGTAAAACAGTAAAAGAGTGCTTAGAATCGAAACCCTAATTTGGAAACCCTAAACCGGGACGTTTGAAGCACGTGTAAAAAAAAACTGAGTAACGGAAGACGTTTTTTTTGAAATTTTTTTGTGGGGAATGATCAGGCTTGATGATTTAGAATAGAATTCCGAAGAAACGGCGTGTGTAAAACAGTAAAAGAGTGCTTAGAATCGAAACCCTAATTTGGAAACCCTAAAACCGGGACGTTTGAAGCACGTAAAAAAAAAAAAACTGAGTAACGGAAGACGTTTTTTGAATTTTTTTTGTGGGGAATGATCAGGCTTGATGATTTAGAATAGAATTCCGAAGAAACGGCGTGTGTAAAACAGTAAAAGAGTGCTTAGAATCGAAACCCTAATTTGGAAACCCTAAACCGGGACGTTTGAAGCACGTGTAAAAAAAACTGAGTAACGGAAGACGTTTTTTGAAATTTTTGTGGGGAATGATCAGGCTTGATGATTTAGAATAGAATTCCGAAGAAACGGCGTGTGTAAAACAGTAAAAGAGTGCTTAGAATCGAAACCCTAATTTGGAAACCCTAAACCGGGACGTTTGAAGCACGTGTAAAAAAAAACTGAGTAACGGAAGACGTTTTTTGAATTTTTTTGTGGGGAATGATCAGGCTTGATGATTTAGAATAGAATTCCGAAGAAACGGCGTGTGTAAAACAGTAAAAGAGTGCTTAGAATCGAAACCCTAATTTGGAAACCCTAAACCGGGACGTTTGAAGCACGTGTAAAAAAAAAAAACTGAGTAACGGAAGACGTTTTTTTTTTTGAAATTTTTGTGGGGAATGATCAGGCTTGATGATTTAGAATAGAATTCCGAAGAAACGGCGTGTGTAAAACAGTAAAAGAGTGCTTAGAATCGAAACCCTAATTTGGAAACCCTAAACCGGGACGTTTGAAGCACGTGTAAAAAAAACTGAGTAACGGAAGACGTTTTTTGAAATTTTTTGTGGGGAATGATCAGGCTTGATGATTTAGAATAGAATTCCGAAGAAACGGCGGGTGTAAAACAGTAAAAGAGTGCTTAGAATCGAAACCCTAATTTGGAAACCCTAAACCGGGACGTTTGAAGCACGTGTAAAAAAAACTGAGTAACGGAAGACGTTTTTTGAAATTTTTTTGGGGAATGATCAGGCTTGATGATTTAGAATAGAATTCCGAAGAAACGGCGTGTGTAAAACAGTAAAAGAGTGCTTAGAATCGAAACCCTAATTTGGAAACCCTAAACCGGGACGTTTGAAGCACGTGTAAAAAAAACTGAGTAACGGAAGACGTTTTTTGAAATTTTTGTGGGGAATGATAAGGTTGATGATTTAGAATAGAATTCCGAAGAAACGGCGTGTGTAAAACAGTAAAAGAGTGCTTAGAATCGAAACC
>CM066978.1:5091940-5125690 GCA_033971965.1 Cucurbita ficifolia
AAAAATCAACAGAGTTTTTCGAAACTTTTGTCGTGGGGAGACTGATTTCAGGGCTTGATGATTTTAGAAACAGTAATTTCGTGGAAAACGGAGTTGTATAAAAAACGAGTATTGAAAGGGTGCCTGGCATAAAATAAATCTGAAAAAGCGCCCGCTAATTTGGAAAACCCCTAAACCACCCGGGACGTTTTTGAAGCAACGTGCTACAAAAAAGAAAAAAAAAAGTTTTTTTTATTCGATAAAACTTTTTTGTGGGGGGATATGATCCCAGGCTTGATGATTTTAGAAGAACCAGAAATTTTCGTGGAAAACGGAGTGTATAAAAAAACAGTAGAAAGGTGGCATAAAATCAAAAACCCTAATTTTTGGGAAACCCTCTAAACCGGGACGTTTTGAAAGCACGTGCTAAAAAAACCGAGTTTTTTTTTCGAAAACTTTTTGTGGGGAATGATCAGGCTTGATGATTTAGAACAGAATTTTTTCCGTGGAAAACGGAAGTGTATAAAACAGGGTAGAAATAGAAGGTGTCATAAAATCGAAACCCCTAATTTTGGAAACCCTAAAAACCGGGGACGTTTTTGAAGCCACAGTGGGGCCATAAAAAAACCGAACGTTTTTCGAAAACTTTTGTGGGGGAATGATCAGGCTTGATGATTTAGAACAGAATTTCGTGGAAACGCGGAGTGTAATAAAAACAGTAGAAAGGGTGCATAAAATTTATCGAAAACCCTAATTTGGAAAACCCTAAACCGGGAACACGTTTGAAGCACGTGCTAAAAAAACCGAGTTTTTCGAAACTTTTGTGGGGAATGATCAGGCTTGATGATTTAGAACAGAATTTCGTGGAAACGGAGTGTATAAAACAGTAGAAAGGTGCATAAAATCGAAAACCCTAATTTGGAAACCCTAAACCGGGACGTTTGAAGCACGTGCTAAAAAAAAAACGAAGTTTTTTTCGAAACTTTTGTGGGGGGAAATGATCAGGCTTGATGATGATTTAGAACAGAATTTCGTGGAAAACGGAGTGTATAAAACAGTTTAAAAGAAAGAGTGCATAAAAATCGAAACCCTAATTTGGAAAGCAACCCCTAAACCGGGACGTTTGAAGCACGTGCTAAAAAAAAAACCGAGTTTTTTCGAAACTTTTGTGGGGAATGATCAGGCTTGATGATTTAGAACAGAATTTCGTGGAAACGGAGTAGTATAAAACAGTAAAAAGAGTGCTAGTAAAAATTCGAAAACCCTAATTTGGAAACCCTAAAACCGGGACGTTTGAAGCACCGTGCCTAAAAAAAAAACCGAGTTTTTTACGTACGAAACTTTTGTGGGGAATGATCAGGCTTGATGATTTAGAACAGAATTTCGTGGAAACGGAGTGTAGTGTATAAAACAGTAGAAAATAAAGGTGCATAAAATCGAAACCCTAATTTGGAAACCCTATAAACCGGGACGTTTGAAGCACGTGCTAAAAAAAAAACCGAGAGTTTTTTTCGAAAACTTTTTGTGGGGAATGATCAGGCTTGATGATTTAGAACAGAATTTCGTTGGAAAACGGAGTGTATAAAACAGTAGAAAGAGTGGCATAAAATCGAAAACCCCTAATTTGGAAACCCTTAAAACCCTGGGACGTTTTTTGAAGCACGTGCTAAAAAAAAACCGAAAGTGTTTTTTTCGAAAAACTTTTTGTGGGGAAATGATCAGGCTTGATGATTTAGAACAGAATTTCGTGGAAACGGAGTGTATAAAACAACAGTAGAAAGGTGCCATAAAAAATCGAAACCTAATTTGGAAACCCTAAACCGGGACGTTTGAAGCACGTGCTAAAAAAAACCGAGTTTTTCGAAACTTTTGTGGGGAATGATCAGGCTTGATGATTTAGAACAGAATTTTTGGTGGAAACGGAGTGTATATAAAACAGTAAAAAGAGTGCTTTAAAATCAAAACCCTAATTTGGAAAACCCTAAAACCGGGACGTTTGAAGCACGTGCTAAAAAAAACCGAGTTTTTTTCGAAACTTTTGTGGGGAATGATCAGGCTTGATGATTTAGAACAGAATTTCGTTGAAACGGAGTGTATAAAACAGTAGAAAAAGTGCATAAAATCGAAAAACCCTAATTTGGAAACCCTAAACCGGGACGTTTGAAGCACGTGCTAAAAAAACCGAGTTTTTTTTCGAAACTTTTGTGGGGAAATGATCAGGCTTGATGATTTTAGAACAGAATTTCGTGATGGAAACGGAGTGTGCCATAAAAACAGTAAAGTAGAAGAGGTGCTTAAAAACTCGAAAAACCCTAATTTGGAAACCCTAAACCGGGACGTTTTTGAAGCACGTGCTAAAAAAACCGAGTTTTTTTTAGTTTTTTCGAAACTTTTGTGGGGAATGATCAGGCTTGATGATTTAGAACAGAAATTTTCGTGGAAACGGAGTGTATAAAAACAGAACCTAGAAAGGTGCATAAAATCGAAACCCCTAATTTGGAAACCCTAAACCGGGACGTTTTTGAAGCACGTGCCTAAAAAAAACCGAGTTTTTTCGAAACTTTTGTGGGGAATGATCAGGCTTTGATGATTTAGAACAGAATTTCGTGGAAACGGAGTGTATAAAAACAGTAATAAGGTGCATAAAATCGAAAACCCTAATTTGGAAACCCTAAACCGGGAACGTTTTTGAAGCACGTGCTAAAAAAAAAACCGAGTTTTTCGAAACTTTTGTGGGGAATGATCAGGCCTTGATGATTTAGAACAGAATTTTCGTTGAAACGGAGTGTAGTATAAAACAGTAGTCAAAGAGTGCTTTTAAAATCAAAAACTACCCTAATTTGGAAACCCTAAACCGGGACGTTTGAAGCACGTGCACGTGAAAAAAAAACCGGAGTTTTTTTCGAAACTTTTGTGGGGAAATGATCAGGCTTGATGATTTAGAACAGAATTTCGTGAAGAAACGGAGTGTATTAAAACAGTAGAAAGGTGCTTAAAATCGAAACCCTAATTTGGAAACCCTAAACCGGGACGTTTGAAAGCACGTGCTAAAAAAAAACCGAGTTTTTCGAAACTTTTGTGGGGGAATGATCAGGCTTGATGATTTAGAACAGAATTTCGTGGAAACGGAGTGTATAAAAAAACAGTAAAAGAGAGTGCTATAAAATCAAAAACCCTTAATTTGGAAAACCCTAAACCGGGTTGACGTTTGAAGCACGTGCTTAAAAAAAACCGAGTTTTTTTCGAAAACTTTGTGGGGAATGATCAGGCTTGATGATTTAAGAACAGAATTTCGTGGAAACGGATAAGTGTATAAAAACAGTAGAAAGGTGCATTGTAAAAATCGAAACCCTAATTTGGAATACCCCTTAAAACGGGACGTTTGAAGCACGTGCTAAAAAAAAAAACCGAGTTTTTCGAAAAAGCTTTTGTGGGGAAATGATCAGGCTTGATGATTTAGAACAGAATTTCGTGGTAAACGGGAAACGTGTGTATAAAAAAACAGTAGAAAGGTGCATAAAATCGAAAACCCTAATTTGGGAAAAAATTTCCCTAAACCGGGACGTTTGAAGCACGTGCTAAAAAAATCTACCGAGTTTTTTCGAAACTTTTTGTGGGGGGACATTTGATGATCAGGCTTGATGATTTAGAACAGAATTTCGTGGGAAAACGGAGTGTATTAAAACAGTTAGAAAGAGAAAAGGTTGCATATAAAATCGAAACCCTAATTTGGAAAAACCCTAAAACCGGGGACGTTTGAAAGCACGTGCTAAAAAAAAAAAACAAAAGAGTTTTTTTCGAAACTTTTTTTGTGGGGGGGGGATGATCAGGCTTGATGATTTAGAACAGAATTTCGTGGAAACGGATGAGTGTATATTAAACAGTAGTGCTTAAGGTGCATAAAATCGAAACCCTAATTTGGAAAACCCTAAAACCGGGACGTTTGAAGCACGTGCTAAAAAAAAAAACCGAGTTTTTTTCGAAACTTTTGTGGGGAATGATCAGGCCTTGATGATTTTTTAGAACAGAATTTCGTGGAAACGAACGGAGTGTATAAAAAACAGTAGTATAAAGGTGCATAAAAATCGAAAACCCTAATTTGGGAAAACCCTAAACCGGGACGTTTGAAGCACGTGCTAAAAAAAAAACCGAGTTTTTCGAAACTTTTGTGGGGAATGATCAGGCTTGATGATTTAGAACAGAATTTCGTGGAAACGGAGTGTATAAAACAGTAGAAAGGTGCATAAAAAATCGAAAACCCTAATTTGGAAAAACCCTAAACCGGGACGTTTGAAGCACACGTGCTAAAAAAAACCGAGTTTTTTCGTTATTTTTCGAAACTTTTGTGGGGAATGATCAGGCTTGATGATTTAGAACAGAATTTCGTGTGAAAACGGAGTGTATAAAAACAGTAGAGAAAAGGTGCATAAAAATCGAAACCCTAATTTGGAAACCCCTAAAACCGGGGACGTTTGAAGCACGTGCTAAAAAAAAAAACCGAGTTTTTTCGAAAACTTTTGTGGGGAATGATCAGGCTTGATGATTTAGAACAGAATTTCGTTGTGGAAAAACGGAGTGTATAAAAACAGTAGAAAGGTGCATAAAATCAAAACCCTAATTTGGAAACCCTTAAAACCGGGGACGTTTGAAGCACGTGCTAAAAAAAACCGAGTTTTTTTCGAAACTTTTGTGGGGAATGATCAGGCTTGATGATTTAGAACAGAATTTCGTGGAAACGGGAGTGTATAAAACAGTAAAAGAGTGCTTAAAATCGAAAACCCTAATTTGGAAAACCCTAAACCGGGACGTTTGAAGCACGTGCTAAAAAAACCAGAGTTTTTCGAAACTTTTGTGGGGAATGATCAGGCTTGATGATTTAGAACAGAATTTTTCGTTTGGAAACGGAGTGTATAAAACAGTAGAAAGGTGCATAAAATCGAAACCCTAATTTGGAAACCCTAAACCGGGACGTTTGAAGCACGTGCTAAAAAAAACCCGAGTTTTTCGAAACTTTTGTGGGGAATGATCAGGCTTGATGATTTAGAACAGAATTTCGTGGAAACGGAGTGTATAAAAACAGTAAGAAAGGTGCATAAAAATCGAAACCCTAATTTGGAAACCCTAAACCGGGACGTTTGAAGCACGTGCTAAAAAAAACCGAGTTTTTCGAAAACTTTTGTGGGGAATGATCAGGCTTGATGATTTAGAACAGAATTTCGTGGAAACGGAGTGTATAAAACAGTAGAAAGGTGCATAAAATCGAAACCCTAATTTGGAAACCCTAAACCGGGACGTTTGAAGCACGTGCTAAAAAAAAAACCGAGTTTTTTTCGAAACTTTTGTGGGGAATGATCAGGCTTGATGATTTAGAACAGAATTTCGTGGAAACGGAGTGTATAAAACAGTAGAAAGAGTGCTGATAAAATCAAAACCCTAATTTTGGAAACCCTAAACCCCGGGACGTTTGAAAGCACGTGCTAAAAAAACCGAGTTTTTCGAAACTTTTGTGGGGAATGATCAGGCTTGATGATTTAGAACAGAATTTTCGTGGAAACGGAGTGTATAAAACAGTAGAAAGGTGCATAAAATCGAAACCCTAATTTGGAAACCCTAAACCGGGACGTTTGAAGCACGTGCTAAAAAAAACCGAGTTTTTTTTTTCGAAACTTTTGTGGGGAATGATCAGGCTTGATGATTTAGAACACAGAAATTTCGTGGAAACGGAGTGTATAAAACAGTAGAAAGGTGCATAAAAATCGAAACCCTAATTTTGGAAACCCTAAACCGGGACGTTTGAAGCACGTGCTAAAAAAAAAAACCGAGTTTTTTCGAAAACTTTTGTGGGGAATGATCAGGCTTGATGATTTAGAACAGAATTTCGTGGAAAACGGAGTGTATAAAAAACAGTAAAAAGGTGCTTTGAAAATCGAAAACCCTAATTTGGAAACCCTAAACCGGGGGACGTTTGAAGCACGTGCTAAAAAAAACCGAGTTTTTCGAAACTTTTGTGGGGAATGATCAGGCTTTGATGATTTAGAACAGAATTTCGTGGAAACGGAGTGTATAAAACACAGTAGAAAGGTGCATAAAATCGAAAACCCTAATTTGGAAACCCTAAACCGGGGACGTTTGAAGCCACGTGCTAAAAAAAAAAAAAACCGAGTTTTTCCGTTTCGAAACTTTTTGTGGGGAATGATCAGGCTTGATGATTTAGAACAGAATTTCGTTGAAACGGAGTGTATAAAACAGTAGAAAGGGTGCATAAAATCGAAAACCCTAATTTGGAAACCCTAAACCGGGACGTTTGAAGCACGTGCTAAAAAAAACCGAGTTTTTTTCGAAACTTTTTGTGGGGAATGATCAGGCTTTGATGATTTAGAACAGAATTTCGTGGAAACGGAGTGTATAAAACAGTAAAAAGTGTGCTTAAAATCGAAACCCTAATTTGGAAACCCTAAAAATAATAAAACACCGGGACGTTTGAAGCACGTGCTAAAAAAACCGAGTTTTCGAAACTTTTTGTGGGGAATGATCAGGCTTGATGATTTAGAACAGAATTTCGTGGAAACGGAGTGTATAAAACAGTAGAAAGGTGGCATAAAAAAAATTCGAAACCCTAATTTGGAAACCCTAAACCGGGACGTTTGAAGCACGTGCTAAAAAAAACCGAGTTTTTTTTTTCGAAACTTTTGTGGGGAATGATCAGGCTTGATGATTTAGAACAGAATTTCGTGGAAACGGAGTGTATAAAACAGTAGAAAGGTGCATAAAATCGAAAACCCTAATTTGGAAACCCCTAAACCGGGACGTTTGAAGCACGTGCTAAAAAAAACCGAGTTTTTCGAAACTTTTGTGGGGAATGATCAGGCTTGATGATTTAGAACAGAATTTCGTGGAAACGGAGTGTATAAAACAGTAGAAAGGTGCTTAAAAATCGCAAACCCTAATTTGGAAACCCTAAACCGGGACGTTTGAAGCACGTGCTAAAAAAAAAAAACGAGTTTTTCGAAACTTTTGTGGGGAATGATCAGGCTTGATGATTTAGAACAGAATTTCGTGGAAACGGAGTGTATAAAACAGTAGAAAGGTGCATAAAAATCGAAAACCCTAATTTGGAAACCCTAAACCGGGACGTTTGAAGCACGTGCTAAAAAAAACCGAGTTTTTTCGAAACTTTTGTGGGGAATGATCAGGCTTGATGATTTAGAACAGAATTTCGTGGCCGAAACGGAGTGTATAAAAACAGTAGAAGAGGTGCATAAAATCTGAAACCCCCTAATTTGGAAACCCTAAAACGGGACGTTTGAAGCACGTGCTTACTAAAAAAACCGAGTTTTTTTCGAAACTTTTGTGGGGAATGATCAGGCTTGATGATTTAGAACAGAATTTCGTGGAAACGGAGTGTATAAAACAGTTAGAAAGAGTGCATAAAATCGAAAACCCTAATTTGGGAAACCCTAAACCGGGACGTTTGAAGCAACGTGCTAAAAAAAAACCGAGTTTTTTTTCGAAACTTTTGTGGGGAATGATCAGGCTTGATGATTTAGAACAGAATTTCGTGTGGAAACGGAGTGTATAAAACAGTAGAAAGGTGCATAAAATCGAAACCCTAATTTGGAAACCCTAAACCGGGACGTTTGAAGCACGTGCTAAAAAAAAAACCGAGGTTTTTCGAAACTTTTGTGGGGAATGATCAGGCTTGATGATTTAGAACAGAATTTCGTGGAAACGGAGTGTATAAAAACAGTAGAAAGGTGCATAAAAATCGAAACCCTAATTTGGAAACCCTAAAACCGGGACGTTTGAAGCACGTGCTAAAAAAAAAAAACCGAGTTTTTCGAAACTTTTGTGGGGAATGATCAGGCTTGATGATTTAGAACAGAATTTCGTGGAAACGGAGTGTATATAAAACAGTAGAAAGGTGCATAAAAAATCGAAACCCTAATTTGGAAACCCCTAAACCGGGACGTTTGAAGCACGTGCTAAAAAAAAAAACCGAGAGTTTTTTCGAAACTTTTGTGGGGAATGATCAGGCTTGATGATTTAGAACAGAATTTCGTTGGCAAACGGAACGGGAGTGTATAAAACAGTAAAAGAAAGGTGCATAAAATCGAAACCCTAATTTGGAAACCCTAAACCGGGACGTTTGAAGCACGTGCTAAAAAAACCGAGTTTTTTCGAAACTTTTGTGGGGAATGATCAGGCTTGATGATTTAGAACAGAATTTCGTGGAAACGGAGTGTATAAAAACAGTAGAAAGAGTGCATAAAATCGAAACCCTAATTTGGAAACCCTAAAACCGGGACGTTTGAAGCACGTGCTAAAAAAACCCGAGTTTTTTCGAAACTTTTGTGGGGAATGATCAGGCTTGATGATTTAGAACAGAATTTCGTGGAAACGGAGTGTATAAAACAGTAGAAAGGTGCATAAAATCGAAAACCCTAATTTGGAAACCCTAAACCGGGACGTTTGAAGCACGTGCTAAAAAAACCGAGTTTTTCGAAACTTTTGTGGGGAATGATCAGGCTTGATGATTTAGAACAGAATTTCGTGGAAACGGAGTGTATAAAACAGTAGAAAGGTGCTTAAAATCAAACCCTAATTTGGAAACCCTAAACCGGGACGTTTGAAGCACGTGCTAAAAAAAACCCGAGTTTTTTCGAAACTTTTGTGGGGGATGATCAGGCTTGATGATTTAGAACAGAACAGAATTTCGTGGAAACGGAGTGTATAAAACAGTAGAAAAGAGTGCATAAAATCGAAACCCTAATTTGGAAAAACCCTAAACCGGGACGTTTGAAGCACGTGCTAAAAAAAAAAAAAAAAACGAGTTTTTTCGAAACTTTTGTGGGGAATGATCAGGCTTGATGATTTAGAACAGAATTTCGTGGAAACGGAGTGTATAAAACAGTAAAAAGGTGCATAAAATCGTAACCCTAATTTGGAAACCCTAAACCGGGAGGTTTGAAGCACGTGCAAAAAAAACCGAGTTTTTCGAAACTTTTGTGGGGAATGATCAGGCTTGATGATTTAGAACAGAATTTCGTGGAAACGGAGTGTATAAAGTAGTAAAAGAGTGCATAAAATCGAAACCCTAATTTTGAAACCCTAAACCGGGACGTTTGAAGCACGTGCTAAAAAAACCGAGTTTGTCGAAACTTTTGTGTGGAATGATCAGGCTTGATGATTTAGAATAGAATTTCGTGGAAACAGAGTGTATAAAACAGTAAAAGAGTGCATAAAATCGAAACCCTAATTTGGAAACCCTAAACCGGGACATTTGAAGCACGTGCTAAAAAAAAAACCGAGTTTTTTTTCGAAACTTTTGTGGGGAATGATCAGGCTTGATGATTTAGAACAGAATTTCGTGGAAACGGAGTGTATAAAACAGTAGAAAGCGTGCATAAAATCGAAAACCCTAATTTGGAAACCCTAAACCGGGACGTTTGAAGCACGTGCTAAAAAAAACGAGTTTTTTTCGAAACTTTTGTGGGGAATGATCAGGCTTGATGATTTAGAACAGAATTTCGTGGAAAACGGAGTGTATAAAACAGTAGAAAGGTGCATAAAATCGAAACCCTAATTTGGAAACCCTAAAAACCGGGACGTTTGAAGCACGTGCTAAAAAAAACCGAGTTTTTTTTCGAAACTTTTGTGGGGAATGATCAGGCTTGATGATTTAGAACAGAATTTCGTGGGAAACGGAGTGTATAAAACAGTAGAAAGGTGCATAAAAATCGAAACCCTAATTTGGAAACCCTAAAACGGGACGTTTGAAGCACGTGCTAAAAAAAAAACACAGTTTTTTTCGAAAACTTTTGTGGGGAATGATCAGGCTTGATGATTTAGAACAGAATTTTCGTGGAAAACGGAGTGTATAAAACAGTAGAAAGGTGCATAAAATCGAAACCCTAATTTGGAAACCCTAAACCGGGACGTTTGAAGCACGTGCTAAAAAAACCGAGTTTTTCGAAACTTTTGTGGGGAATGATCAGGCTTGATGATTTAGAACAGAATTTCGTGGAAACGGAGTGTATAAAACAGTAGAAAGGTGCATAAAAATCGAAACCCTAATTTGGAAACCCTAAACCGGGACGTTTGAAGCACGTGCTAAAAAAAAAAAAACGAGTTTTTTCGAAACTTTTGTGGGGAATGATCAGGCTTGATGATTTAGAACAGAATTTCGTGGAAACGGAGTGTATAAAAAAACAGTAGAAAGGTGCATAAAATCGAAACCCTAATTTGGAAACCCTAAACCGGGACGTTTGAAGCACGTGCTAAAAAAACCGAGTTTTTCGAAACTTTTGTGGGGAATGATCAGGCTTGATGATTTAGAACAGAATTTCGTTGAAACGGAGTGTATAAAACAGTAGAAAGGTGCATAAAATCGAAACCCTAATTTGGAAACCCTAAACCGGGACGTTTGAAGCACGTGCTAAAAAAAACCGAGTTTTTTCGAAACTTTTGTGGGGAATGATCAGGCTTGATGATTTAGAACAGAATTTCGTGGAAACGGAGTGTATAAAACAGTAGAAAGGTGCATAAAATCGAAACCCTAATTTGGAAACCCCTAAACCGGGACGTTTGAAGCACGTGCTAAAAAAAAACCGAGTTTTTCGAAACTTTTGTGGGGAATGATCAGGCTTGATGATTTAGAACAGAATTTCGTGGAAACGGAGGAGTGTATAAAACAGTAGAAAGGTGCATAAAAATCGAAAACCCTAATTTGGAAACCCTAAAACCGGGACGTTTGAAGCACGTGCTAAAAAAAACCGAGTTTTTCGAAACTTTTGTGGGGAATGATCAGGCTTGATGATTTAGAACAGAATTTCGTGGAAACGGAGTGTATAAAAACAGTAGAAAGGTGCATAAAATCGAAACCCTAATTTGGAAACCCTAAACCGGGACGTTTTTGAAGCACGTGCTAAAAAAAAACCGAGTTTTTTCGAAACTTTTGTGGGGAATGATCAGGCTTGATGATTTAGAACAGAATTTCGTGGAAACGGAGTGTATAAAAACAGTAAAAGAAAAGGTGCATAAAAATCGAAACCCTAATTTGGAAACCCTAAACCGGGACGTTTGAAGCACGTGCTAAAAAAAAACCGAGTTTTTCGAAACTTTTGTGGGGAATGATCAGGCTTGATGATTTAGAACAGAATTTCGTGGAAACGGAGTGTATAAAAACAGTAGAAAGGTGCATAAAATCGAAAAACCCTAATTTGGAAACCCTAAACCGGGACGTTTGAAGCACGTGCTAAAAAAAAACCGAGTTTTTCGAAACTTTTGTGGGGAATGATCAGGCTTGATGATTTAGAACAGAATTTCGTGGAAACGGAGTGTGTATAAAACAGTAGAAAGGTGCATAAAATCGAAACCCTAATTTGGAAACCCTAAACCGGGACGTTTGAAGCACGTGCTAAAAAAAAAAACCGAGTTTTTTCGAAACTTTTGTGGGGAATGATCAGGCTTGATGATTTAGAACAGAATTTCGTGGAAACGGAGTGTATAAAAACAGTAGAAAGGTGCATAAAATCGAAACCCTAATTTGGAAACCCTAAAACCGGGACGTTTTGAAGCACGTGCTAAAAAAAAACCGAGTTAGTTTTTCGAAACTTTTGTGGGGAATGATCAGGCTTGATGATTTAGAACAGAATTTCGTGGAAACGGAGTGTATAAAACAGTAGAAAGGTGCATAAAATCGAAAAACCCCTAATTTGGAAACCCTCTAAACCGGGACGTTTGAAGCACGTGCTAAAAAAAAAACCGAGTTTTTTTTCGAAACTTTTGTGGGGGAATGATCAGGCTTGATGATTTAGAACAGAATTTCGTGTGGAAACGGAGTGTATAAAACAGTAGAAAGGTGCATAAAATCGAAACCCTAATTTGGAAACCCTAAACCGGGACGTTTGAAGCACGTGCTAAAAAAACCGAGTTTTTCGAAACTTTTGTGGGGAATGATCAGGCTTGATGATTTAGAACAGAATTTCGTGGAAACGGAGTGTATAAAAAAGTAGAAAGGTGCATAAAATCGAAACCCTAATTTGGAAACCCTAAACCGGGACGTTTGAAGCACGTGCTAAAAAAAAACCGAGTTTTTCGAAACTTTTGTGGGGAATGATCAGGCTTGATGATTTAGAACAGAATTTCGTGGAAACGGAGTGTATAAAACAGTAGAAAGGTGCATAAAATCGAAACCCTAATTTGGAAACCCTAAACCGGGACGTTTGAAGCACGTGCTAAAAAAAAACGACGAGTTTTTCGAAACTTTTGTGGGGAATGATCAGGCTTGATGATTTAGAACAGAATTTCGTGGAAAACGGAGTGTATAAAACAGTAAAAAGGTGCATAAAATCGAAACCCTAATTTGGAAACCCTAAACCGGGACGTTTGAAGCACGTGCTAAAAAAAACGAGTTTTTCGAAACTTTTGTGGGGAATGATCAGGCTTGATGATTTAGAACAGAATTTCGTGGAAACGGAGTGTATAAAACAGTAGAAAGGTGCATAAAATCGAAACCCTAATTTGGAAACCCTAAACCGGGACGTTTGAAGCACGTGCTAAAAAAAAACCGAGTTTTTCGAAACTTTTGTGGGGAATGATCAGGCTTGATGATTTAGAACAGAATTTCGTGGAAACGGAGTGTATAAAAAACAGTAGAAAGGTGCATAAAATCGAAAACCCTAATTTGGAAACCCTAAACCGGGACGTTTGAAGCACGTGCTAAAAAAAAAAAAAACCGAGTTTTTTTTCGAAACTTTTGTGGGGAATGATCAGGCTTGATGATTTAGAACAGAATTTCGTGGAAACGGAGTGTATAAAACAGTAGAAAGGTGCATAAAATCGAACCCTAATTTGGAAACCCTAAACCGGGACGTTTGAAGCACGTGCTAAAAAAACCGAGTTTTTTTTCGAAACTTTTGTGGGGAATGATCAGGCTTGATGATTTAGAACAGAATTTCGTGGAAACGGAGTGTATAAAAATGTAGAAAGGTGCATAAAATCGAAACCCTAATTTGGAAACCCTAAACCGGGACGTTTGAAGCACGTGCTAAAAAAACCGAGTTTTTCGAAACTTTTGTGGGGAATGATCAGGCTTGATGATTTAGAACAGAATTTCGTGGAAACGGAGTGTATAAAACAGTAGAAAGGTGCATAAAATCGAAACCCTAATTTGGAAAACCCTAAACCGGGACGTTTGAAGCACGTGCTAAAAAAACCGAGTTTTTCGAAACTTTTGTGGGGAATGATCAGGCTTGATGATTTAGAACAGAATTTCGTGGAAACGGAGTGTATAAAACAGTAGAAAGGTGCATAAAATCGAAACCCTAATTTGGAAAACCCTAAACCGGGACGTTTGAAGCACGTGCTAAAAAAACCGAGT
This sequence comes from Cucurbita ficifolia, assembly GCA_033971965.1. NCBI lineage: Eukaryota > Viridiplantae > Streptophyta > Magnoliopsida > Cucurbitales > Cucurbitaceae > Cucurbita > Cucurbita ficifolia. Next base: position 5,105,301 of record CM066978.1, read on the forward strand.
TTTTCGAAACTTTTGTGGGGAATGATCAGGCTTGATGATTTAGAACAGAATTTCGTGGAAACGGAGTGTATAAAAATGTAGAAAGGTGCATAAAATCGAAACCCTAATTTGGAAACCCTAAACCGGGACGTTTGAAGCACGTGCTAAAAAAACCGAGTTTTTCGAAACTTTTGTGGGGAATGATCAGGCTTGATGATTTAGAACAGAATTTCGTGGAAACGGAGTGTATAAAAACAGTAGTAGAAAGGTGCATAAAATCGAAACCCTAATTTGGAAACCCTAAACCGGGACGTTTGAAGCACGTGCTAAAAAAAAAAACCGAGTTTTTCGAAAACTTTTGTGGGGAATGATCAGGCTTGATGATTTAGAACAGAATTTCGTGGAAACGGAGTGTATAAAACAGTAGAAAGGTGCATAAAAAATCGAAACCCTAATTTGGAAACCCTAAACCGGGACGTTTGAAGCACGTGCTAAAAAAAACCGAGTTTTTTTTCGAAACTTTTGTGGGGAATGATCAGGCTTGATGATTTAGAACAGAATTTCGTGGAAACGGAGTGTATAAAACAGTAGAAAGGTGCATAAAAAAATCGAAACCCTAATTTGGAAACCCTAAACCGGGACGTTTGAAGCACGTGCTAAAAAAAAACCGAGTTTTTTTTCGAAACTTTTGTGGGGAATGATCAGGCTTGATGATTTAGAACAGAATTTCGTGGAAACGGAGTGTATAAAACAGTAGAAAGGTGCATAAAATCGAAACCCTAATTTTGGAAACCCTAAAAAAACCGGGACGTTTGAAGCACGTGCTAAAAAAAAACGAGTTTTTTTCGAAACTTTTGTGGGGAATGATCAGGCTTGATGATTTAGAACAGAATTTCGTGGAAACGGAGTGTATAAAACAGTAGAAAGGTGCATAAAAATCGAAACCCTAATTTGGAAACCCTAAAACCGGGACGTTTTGAAGCACGTGCTAAAAAAAAACCGAGTTTTTTTTCGAAACTTTTGTGGGGAATGATCAGGCTTGATGATTTAGAACAGAATTTCGTGGAAACGGAGTGTATAAAACAGTAGAAAGGTGCATAAAAATCGAAACCCTAATTTGGAAACCCTAAACCGGGACGTTTGAAGCACGTGCTAAAAAAAAAACCGAGTTTTTTTTCGAAACTTTTGTGGGGAATGATCAGGCTTGATGATTTAGAACAGAGAATTTTCGTGGAAACGGAGTGTATAAAAAACAGTAGAAAGGTGCATAAAATCGAAACCCTAATTTGGAAACCCTAAACCGGGGACGTTTGAAGCACGTGCTAAAAAAAACCGTTTTTTTCGAAACTTTTGTGGGGAATGATCAGGCTTGATGATGATTTAGAACAGAATTTCGTGGAAACGGAGTGTATAAAACAGTAGAAAGGTGCATAAAATCGAAACCCTAATTTGGAAACCCTAAACCGGGACGTTTGAAGCACGTGCTAAAAAAAACCGAGTTTTTTCGAAAAAAACTTTTGTGGGGAATGATCAGGCTTGATGATTTAGAGAACAGAATTTCGTGGAAACGGAGTGTATAAAAACAGTAGAAAGGTGCATTGCAAAAAATCGAAACCCCTAATTTGGAAACCCTAAACCGGGACGTTTGAAGCACGTGCTAAAAAAACCGAGTTTTTTTCGAAACTTTTGTGGGGAATGATCAGGCTTGATGATTTAGAACAGAATTTCGTGGAAACGGAGTGTATAAAAAAAAAGTAGTAAAAAAGGTGCATAAAAATCGAAAACCCTAATTTGGAAACCCTAAACCGGGACGTTTGAAGCACGTGCTAAAAAAACCGAGTTTTTTTTCGAAACTTTTGTGTGGGGAATGATCAGGCTTGATGATTTAGAACAGAATTTCGTTGGAAACGGAGTGTATAAAAACAGTAGAAAGGAGTGCATAAAATCGAAACCCTAATTTGGAAACCCTAAACCGGGACGTTTGAAGCACGTGCTAAAAAAAAAGTAACGAGTTTTTTTTTCGAAACTTTTGTGGGGAATGATCAGGCTTGATGATTTAGAACAGAATTTCGTGGAAACGGAGTGTATAAAACAGTAGAAAGGTGCATAAAATCGAAACCCTAATTTGGGAAACCCTAAACCGGGACGTTTGAAGCACGTGCTAAAAAAAAAACCGGAGTTTTTCGAAACTTTTTGTGGGGGGAATGATCAGGCTTGATGATTTAGAACAGAATTTCGTGGAAACGGAGTGTATAAAACAGTAAAAAGGTGCTTAATAAAATCGAAACCCTAATTTGGAAACCCTAAACCGGGACGTTTGAAGCACGTGCTAAAAAAAAAAACCGAGTTTTTTTCGAAACTTTTGTGGGGAATGATGATCAGGCTTGATGATTTAGAACAGAATTTCGTGGAAACGGAGTGTATAAAACAGTAGAAAGGTGCATAAAATCGAAACCCTAATTTGGAAACCCTAAAACCGGGACGTTTTGAAGCACGTGCTAAAAAAAACCGAGTTTTTCGAAAACTTTTGTGGGGAAATGATCAGGCTTGATGATTTAGAACAGAATTTCGTGGAAACGGAGTGTATAAAAAAACAGTAGAAAGGTGCATAAAATCGAAACCCTAATTTGGAAACCCTAAACCCGGGACGTTTGAAAAGCACGTGCTAAAAAAACCCGAGTTTTTCGAAACTTTTGTGGGGAATGATCAGGCTTGATGATTTAGAACAGAATTTCGTGGAAAACGGAGTGTATAAAACAGTAGAAAAGGTGCATAAAATCGAAAACCCTAATTTGGAAAACCCTAAACCGGGACGTTTGAAGCACGTGCTAAAAAAAAACCGAGTTTTTCGAAACTTTTGTGGGGAATGATCAGGCTTGATGATTTAGAACAGAATTTCGTGGAAACGGAGTGTATAAAACAAAAAGTAGAAAGGTGCATAAAATCGAAACCCTAATTTGGAAACCCTAAACCGGGACGTTTGAAGCACGTGCTAAAAAAACCGAGTTTTTTTCGAAACTTTTGTGGGGAATGATCAGGCTTGATGATTTAGAACAGAATTTCGTTGGAAACGGAGTGTATAAAAAACAGTAGAAAAGGTGCATAAAATCGAAACCCTAATTTGGAAACCCTAAACCGGGACGTTTGAAGCACGTGCTAAAAAAAAAACGAGTTTTTTTCGAAACTTTTGTGGGGAAATGATCAGGCTTGATGATTTAGAACAGAATTTCGTGGAAACGGAGTGTATAAAACAGTAGAAAGGTGCATAAAAATCGAAACCCTAATTTGGAAACCCTAAACCGGGACGTTTGAAGCACGTGCTAAAAAAAAACCGAGTTTTTTTTTCGAAACTTTTGTGGGGAATGATCAGGCTTGATGATTTAGAACAGAATTTCGTGGAAACGGAGTGTATAAAACAGTAGAAAGGTGCATAAAATCGAAACCCTAATTTGGAAACCCTAAACCGGGACGTTTGAAGCACGTGCTAAAAAAAAACCGAGTTTTTCGAAACTTTTGTGGGGAATGATCAGGCTTGATGATTTAGAACAGAATTTCGTGGAAACGGAGTGTATAAAACAGTCAGTAAAAGGTGCATAAAATCGAAACCCTAATTTGGAAACCCTAAACCGGGACGTTTGAAGCACGTGCTAAAAAAAAACCGAGTTTTTTTTCGAAACTTTTGTGGGGGAATGATCAGGGCTTGATGATTTTAGAACAGAATTTCGTGGAAACGGAGTGTATAAAACAGTAGAAAGAGTGCTTAAAATCGAAAACCCTAATTTGGAAAAACCTAAACCGGGACGTTTGAAGCACGTGCTAAAAAAAAAGTAACCGAGTTTTTCGAAACTTTTGTGGGGAATGATCAGGCTTGATGATTTAGAACAGAATTTTTCGTGGAAACGGAGTGTATAAAACAGTAGAAAGGTGCATAAAATCGAAACCCTAATTTGGAAACCCTAAACCGGGACGTTTGAAGCACGTGCTAAAAAAAAAACCGAGTTTTTCGAAAAACTTTTGTGGGGAATGATCAGGCTTGATGATTTAGAACAGAATTTCGTGGAAACGGAGTGTATAAAAACAGTAGAAAGGTGCCATAAAATCGAAACCCTAATTTGGAAACCCTAAACCGGGACGTTTGAAGCACGTGCTAAAAAAAACCGAGTTTTTTTTCCGAAACTTTTGTGGGGAATGATCAGGCTTGATGATTTAGAACAGAATTTCGTGGAAACGGAGTGTATGTATAAAACAGTAGAAAAAGTGCTTAAAATCGAAAACCCTAATTTGGAAACCCTAAACCGGGACGTTTGAAGCACGTGCTAAAAAAAACCGAGTTTTTCGAAACTTTTGTGGGGAATGATCAGGCTTGATGATTTAGAACAGAATTTCGTGGAAAAAAACGGAGTGTATAAAACAGTAAGAAAGGTGCATAAAAAATCGAAACCCTAATTTGGAAACCCTAAACCGGGACGTTTTTGAAGCACGTGCTAAAAAAAAAACCGAGTTTTTTTTTCGAAACTTTTGTGGGGAATGATCAGGCTTGATGATTTAGAACAGAATTTCGTGGAAACGGAGTGTATAAAAACAGTAAAAAAGAGTGCATTAAAATCGAAACCCTAAATTTGGAAACCCTAAACCGGGACGTTTGAAGCACGTGCTAAAAAAAACCGAGTTTTTCGAAACTTTTGTGGGGAATGATCAGGCTTGATGATTTAGAACAGAATTTCGTGGAAACGGAGGTGTATAAAACAGTAGAAAGGTGCATTAAAATCGAAAACCCCTAATTTGGAAACCCTAAACCGGGACGTTTGAAGCACGTGCTAAAAAAAAACCGGCCGAGTTTTTTTTCGAAACTTTTTGTGGGGAATGATCAGGCTTGATGATTTAGAACAGAATTTCGTGGGAAACGGAGTGTATAAAACAGTAGAAAGGTGCATAAAATCGAAACCCTAATTTGGAAACCCTAAACCGGGACGTTTTGAAGCACGTGCTAAAAAAAAACGAGTTTTTTTCGAAACTTTTGTGGGGAATGATCAGGCTTGATGATTTAGAACAGAATTTCGTGGAAAACGGAGTGTATAAAACAGTAGAAAGGTGCATAAAATCGAAACCCTAATTTGGAAACCCTAAACCGGGACGTTTGAAGCACGTGCTAAAAAAAACCGAGAGTTTTTTTCGAAAACTTTTGTGGGGAATGATCAGGCTTGATGATTTAGAACAGAATTTCGTTGAAAAACGGAGTGTATAAAAACAGTAGAAAGGTGCATAAATAAATCGAAACCCTAATTTGGAAACCCTAAACCGGGACGTTTGAAGCACGTGCTAAAAAAAAACCGAGTTTTTCGAAAAACTTTTGTGGGGAATGATCAGGGCTTGATGATTTAGAACAGAATTTCGTGGGAAACGGAGTGTATAAAACAGTAGAAAGGGTGCATAAAATCGAAAACCCTAATTTGGAAAACCCTAAACCGGGGACGTTTTGAAGCACGTGCTAAAAAAAAAAACCGAGTTTTTCGAAACTTTTGTGGGGAATGATCAGGCTTGATGATTTAGAACAGAATTTCGTGGAAACGGAGTGTATAAAAACAGTAGAAAGGTGCATAAAATCGAAACCCTAATTTGGAAAACCCTAAACCGGGACGTTTTTGAAGCACGTGCTAAAAAAAACCGAGTTTTTCGAAACTTTTGTGGGGAATGATCAGGCTTGATGATTTAGAACAGAATTTCGTGGAAAAACGGAGTGTATAACAAACAGTAGAAAGGTGCCATAAAATCGAAACCCTAATTTGGAAACCCTAAACCGGGGACGTTTGAAGCACGTGCTAAAAAAAACCGAGTTTTTCGAAACTTCTTTGTGGGGAAATGATCAGGCACTTGATGATTTAGAACAGAATTTCGTGGAAAACCGGTAGTGTATAAAACAGAGTTAGTAAAAGGTGCATAAAATCAAAACCCTAATTTGGAAAAACCTAAACCGGGACGTTTGAAGCACGTGCTAAAAAAAAAACCGAGTTTTTCGAAAACTTTTGTGGGGGAATGATCAGGCTTGATGATTTAGAACAGAATTTCGTGGAAACGGAGTGTATAAAAAAACAGTAGAAAAAGGTGCATAAAATCGAAAACCCCTAATTTGGAAACCCTAAACCGGGGACGTTTGAAGCACGTGCTAAAAAAAAAAAACCGAGTTTTTCGAAACTTTTGTGGGGGGAAAATGATCAGGCTTTGATGATTTAGAACAGAATTTCGTTGGAAACGGAGTGTATAAAACAGTAGAAAGGTGCATAAAATCGAAACCCTAATTTGGAAAACCCTAAACCGGGACGTTTGAAGCACGTGCTAAAAAAAAAACCGAGTTTTTCGAAAACTTTTGTGGGGAATGATCAGGCTTGATGATTTAGAACAGAATTTCGTGGAAACGGAGTGTATAAAACAGTAGAAAGGTGCATAAAAATCGAAAACCCTAATTTGGAAACCCTTAAACGGGACGTTTTTGAAGCACGTGCTAAAAAAAAAAAAAAACCGAGTTTTTTCGAAACTTTTGTGGGGAAATGATCAGGCTTGATGATTTAGAACAGAATTTCGTTGGAAACGGAAAAAGTGTGTATAAAAAACAGTAGAAAGGTGCATAAAAATCGAAACCCTAATTTGGAAACCCTAAACCGGGGACGTTTGAAGCACGTGCTAAAAAAAACCGAGTTTTTTCGAAACTTTTGTGGGGGAATGATCAGGCTTGATGATTTAGAACAGAATTTCGTGGAAACGGAGTGTATAAAACAGTAGAAAGGTGCATAAAATCGAAAACCCTAATTTGGAAACCCTAAACCGGGACGTTTGAAGCACGTGCTAAAAAAAACCGAGTTTTTTCGAAACTTTTGTGGGGAATGATCAGGCTTGATGATTTAGAACAGAAAATTTCGTGGAAACGGAGTGTATAAAAACAGTAGAAAGGTGCATAAAATCGAAAACCCTAATTTGGAAACCCTACCCTAAACCGGGACGTTTGAAGCACGTGCTAAAAAAAACCGAGTTTTTCGAAACTTTTGTGGGGAAATGATCAGGCTTGATGATTTAGAACAGAATTTCGTGGAAACGGAGTGTATAAAAAAACAGTAGAAAGGTGCATTAAAATCGAAACCCTAATTTGGAAAACCCTAAACCGGGGACGTTTGAAGCACGTGCTAAAAAAACCGAGTTTTTCGAAACTTTTGTGGGGAATGATCAGGCTTGATGATTTAGAACAGAATTTTCGTGGAAACGGAGTGTATAAAAAGTACAGTAGAAAGAGTGCATTAAAATCGAAACCCTAATTTGGAAACCCTAAACCGGGACGTTTGAAGCACGTGCTAAAAAAAAAAAAAAAACCGAGTTTTTTTTCCACGTCGAAACTTTTGTGGGGAATGATCAGGCTTGATGATTTAGAACAGAATTTCGTTGGAAACGGAGTGTAGTGTAAAAACAGTAGAAAGGTGCATAAAAATCGAAACCCTAATTTGGAAACCCTAAACCGGGACGTTTGAAGCACGTGCTAAAAAAAAACCGAGTTTTTCGAAACTTTTGTGGGGAATGATCAGGCTTGATGATGATTTAGAACAGAATTTCGTGGAAAACGGAGTGTATAAAACAGTAAAAAGAGGTGCTTAAAATCGAAAACCCTAATTTGGAAACCCTAAACCGGGACGTTTGAAAGCACGTGCTAAAAAAAAAAAACCGAGTTTTTCGAAACTTTTGTGGGGAATGATCAGGCTTGATGATTTAGAACAGAATTTCGTGGAAAACGGAGTGTATAAAACAGTAGAAAGAGTGCTTAAAATCGAAACCCTAATTTGGAAACCCTAAACCGGGACGTTTGAAGCACGTGCTAAAAAAAACCGAGTTTTTCGAAAACTTTTGTGGGGAATGATCAGGCTTGATGATTTTAGAACAGAATTTCGTGGAAACGGAGTGTATAAAAACAGTAGAAAGGTGCATAAAATCGAAACCCTAATTTGGAAAACCCTAAACCGGGACGTTTGAAGCACGTGCTAAAAAAACCGAGTTTTTTCGAAACTTTTGTGGGGAATGATCAGGCTTGATGATTTAGAACAGAAATTTCGTGGAAACGGAGTGTATAAAACAGTTAGAAAGGTGCATAAAATCGAAACCCTAATTTGGAAACCCTAAACCGGGACGTTTGAAGCACGTGCTAAAAAAAACCCGAGTTTTTCGAAACTTTTGTGGGGAATGATCAGGCTTGATGATTTAGAACAGAATTTCGTGGAAACGGAGTGTATAAAAAACAGTAGAAAGGTGCATAAAATCGAAACCCTAATTTGGAAACCCTAAACCGGGACGTTTGAAGCACGTGCTAAAAAAAAACCGAGTTTTTTTCGAAACTTTTGTGGGGAATGATCAGGCTTGATGATTTAGAACAGAATTTCGTGGAAACGGAGTGTATAAAAACAGTAGAAAGGTGCATAAAATCGAAAACCCTAATTTGGAAACCCTAAACCGGGACGTTTGAAGCACGTGCTAAAAAAAAAGTTTTTCGAGTTTTTCGAAACTTTTGTGGGGAATGATCAGGCTTGATGATTTAGAACAGAATTTCGTGGAAACGGAGTGTATAAAAAACAGTAGAAAGGTGCATAAAATCGAAACCCTAATTTGGAAACCCCCTAAACCGGGACGTTTGAAAAGCACGTGCTAAAAAAAAAAAACCGAGTTTTTTCGAAACTTTTGTGGGGAATGATCAGGCTTGATGATTTAGAACAGAATTTCGTGGAAACGGAGTGTATAAAACAGTAGAAATAGGTGCATAAAATCGAAACCCTAATTTGGAAAACCCTAACCGGGACGTTTGAAGCACGTGCTAAAAAAAAAAAAACCGAGTTTTTCGAAACTTTTGTGGGGAATGATCAGGCTTGATGATTTAGAACAGAATTTCGTGGAAACGGAGTGTATAAAACAGTAGAAAAGAAAAGTGCATAAAATCGAAACCCTAATTTGGAAACCCCTAAACCGGGACGTTTGAAGCACGTGCTAAAAAAAAAAACCGAGTTTTTCGAAACTTTTGTGGGGAATGATCAGGCTTGATGATTTAGAACAGAATTTCGTGGAAACGGAGTGTATAAAAACAGTAGAAAGGTGCATAAAATCGAAAACCCTAATTTGGAAACCCTAAAACCGGGACGTTTTGAAGCACGTGCTAAAAAAAAAACCGAGTTTTTCGAAACTTTTGTGGGGAATGATCAGGCTTGATGATTTAGAACAGAATTTCGTGGAAACGGAGTGTATAAAACAGTAGAAAGGTGCATAAAATCGAAACCCTAATTTGGAAACCCTAAACCGGGGACGTTTGAAGCACGTGCTAAAAAAAAAAACCGAGTTTTTTTCGAAACTTTTGTGGGGAATGATCAGGCTTGATGATTTAGAACAGAATTTCGTGGAAACGGAGTGTATAAAACAGTAGAAAGGTGCATAAAATCGAAACCCTAATTTGGAAACCCTAAACCGGGACGTTTGAAGCAAGCACGGTGCTAAAAAAAAACCGAGTTTTTTTTCGAAAACTTTTGTGGGGAATGATCAGGCTTGATGATTTAGAAACAGAATTTCGTGGAAACGGAGTGTATAAAACAGTAAAAAGAGTGCATAAAATCGAAACCCTAATTTGGAAACCCTAAACCGGGACGTTTGAAGCACGTGCTAAAAAAACCGAGTTTTTTCGAAAACTTTTGTGGGGAATGATCAGGCTTGATGATTTAGAAACAGAATTTCGTGGGAAACGGAGTGTGTATAAAAACAGTAGAAAGGTGCATAAAATCGAAACCCTAATTTGGAAACCCTAAACCGGGACGTTTGAAGCACGTGCTAAAAAAAACCGAGTTTTTCGAAACTTTTGTGGGGAATGATCAGGCTTGATGATTTAGAACAGAATTTCGTGGAAACGGAGTGTATAAAACAGTAGAAAAGTGCATAAAATCGAAACCCTAATTTGGAAACCCTAAACCGGGACGTTTGAAGCACGTGCTAAAAAAAAAAAAACCGAGTTTTTTTTTCGAAACTTTTGTGGGGAATGATCAGGCTTGATGATTTAGAACAGAATTTCGTGGAAACGGAGTGTATAAAACAGTAGAAAGGTGCATAAAATCGAAACCCCTAATTTGGGAAACCCTAAAACCGGGACGTTTGAAGCACGTGCTAAAAAAAACCGAGTTTTTCGAAACTTTTGTGGGGAATGATCAGGCTTGATGATTTAGAACAGAATTTCGTGGAAACGGAGTGTATAAAAACAGTAGAAAGGTGCATAAAATCGAAACCCTAATTTGGAAACCCTAAACCGGGGACGTTTGAAGCACGTGCTAAAAAAACCGAGTTTTTCGAAACTTTTGTGGGGAATGATCAGGCTTGATGATTTAGAACAGAATTTCGTGGAAACGGAGTGTATAAAACAGTAGAAAGGTGCATAAAATCGAAACCCCTAATTTGGAAACCCTAAACCGGGGACGTTTGAAGCACGTGCTAAAAAAAAAACCGAGTTTTTTCGAAACTTTTGTGGGGAATGATCAGGCTTGATGATTTAGAACAGAATTTCGTGGAAACGGAGTGTATAAAACAGTAGAAAGAGTGCATAAAATCGAAAACCCTAATTTGGAAACCCTAAACCGGGACGTTTGAAGCACGTGCTAAAAAAAACCGAGTTTTTTCGAAAACTTTTGTGGGGAATGATCAGGCTTGATGATTTAGAACAGAATTTCGTGGAAACGGAGTGTATAAAACAGTAGAAAGGTGCATAAAATCGAAACCCTAATTTGGAAACCCTAAACCGGGACGTTTGAAGCACGTGCTAAAAAAACCGAGTTTTTTCGAAACTTTTTGTGGGGAATGATCAGGCTTGATGATTTAGAACACAGAATTTCGTGGAAACGGAGTGTATAAAACAGTAGAAAGGTGCATAAAATCGAAACCCTAATTTGGAAACCCTAAACCGGGACGTTTGAAGCACGTGCTAAAAAAACCGAGTTTTTCGAAAACTTTTTGTGGGGAATGATCAGGCTTGATGATTTAGAACAGAATTTCGTGGAAACGGAGTGTATAAAACAGTAGAAAGGTGCATAAAATCGAAACCCTAATTTGGAAACCCTAAACCGGGACGTTTGAAGCACGTGCTAAAAAAAAACCGAGTTTTTCGAAAACTTTTGTGGGGAATGATCAGGCTTGATGATTTAGAACAGAATTTCGTGGAAACGGAGTGTATAAAAACAGTAGAAAGAGTGCATAAAATCGAAACCCTAATTTGGAAACCCTAAACCGGGACGTTTGAAGCACGTGCTAAAAAAAAACCGAGTTTTTCGAAACTTTTGTGGGGAATGATCAGGCTTGATGATTTAGAACAGAATTTCGTGGAAACGGAGTGTATAAAACAGTAGAAAGGTGCATAAAATCGAAACCCTAATTTGGAAACCCTAAACCGGGACGTTTTGAAAGCACGTGCTAAAAAAAAACCGAGTTTTTTTCGAAACTTTTGTGGGGAATGATCAGGCTTGATGATTTAGAACAGAATTTCGTGGAAAAACGAGTGTATAAAACAGTAGAAAGGTGCATAAAATCGAAACCCTAATTTGGGAAACCCTAAAACCGGGACGTTTTGAAGCACGTGCTAAAAAAAACGAGTTTTTTTCGAAAACTTTTGTGGGGAATGATCAGGCTTGATGATTTAGAACAGAATTTCGTGGAAAACGGAGTGTATAAAAAACAGTAGAAAGGTGCATAAAATCGAAACCCTAATTTGGAAACCCCTAAACCGGGACGTTTGAAGCCGTGCTAAAAAAAACCGAGTTTTTTCGAAAAACTTTTGTGGGGGGAATGATCAGGCTTGATGATTTAGAACAGAATTTCGTGGAAACGGAGTGTATAAAACAGTAGAAAGGTGCATAAAATCGAAAAACCCTAATTTGGAAACCCTAAACCGGGACGTTTGAAAAGCACGCACGTGCTAAAAAAAACCGAGTTTTTTTTTCGAAACTTTTGTGGGGAATGATCAGGCTTGATGATTTAGAAACAGAATTTCGTGGAAACGGAGTGTATAAAACAGTAGAAAGGTGCATAAAATCGAAACCCTAATTTGGAAACCCTAAACCGGGACGTTTTGAAGCAACGTGCTAAAAAAAACCGAGTTTTTCGAAACTTTTGTGGGGAATGATCAGGCTTGATGATTTAGAACAGAATTTCGTGGAAACGGAGTGTATAAAACAGTAGAAAGGTGCATAAAATCGAAACCCTAATTTGGAAACCCTAAACCGGGACGTTTGAAGCACGTGCAAAAAAAACCGAGTTTTTCGAAACATTTGTGGGAAATGATCAGGCTTGATGATTTAGAACAGAATTTCGTGGAAACGGAGTGTATAAAACAGTAGAAAGGTGCATAAAATCGAAACCCTAATTTGGAAACCCTAAACCGGGACGTTTGAAGCACGTGCTAAAAAAACCGAGTTTTTCGAAACTTTTGTGGGGAATGATCAGGCTTGATGATTTAGAACAGAATTTCGTGGAAAAACGGAGTGTATAAAAAAACAGTAGAAAGGTGCATAAAATCGAAACCCTAATTTGGAAACCCTAAACCGGGACGTTTGAAGCACGTGCTAAAAAAAACCGAGTTTTTTCGAAACTTTTGTGGGGAATGATCAGGCTTGATGATTTAGAACAGAATTTCGTGGAAACGGAGTGTATAAAACAGTAGAAAGGTGCATAAAATCGAAAACCCTAATTTGGAAACCCTAAACCGGGGACGTTTGAAGCACGTGCTAAAAAAAAACGAGTTTTTTCGAAACTTTTGTGGGGAATGATCAGGCTTGATGATTTAGAACAGAATTTCGTGGAAAACGGCAGTGTATAAAACAGTAGAAAGGTGCATAAAATCGAAACCCTAATTTGGAAACCCTAAACCGGGGACGTTTGAAGCACGTGCTAAAAAAAAAAACACGAGTTTTTTCGAAACTTTTTTGTGGGGAATGATCAGGCTTGATGATTTAGAACAGAATTTCGTGGAAACGGAGTGTATAAAACAGTAGAAAGGTGCATAAAATCGAAAACCCTAATTTGGAAACCCTAAACCGGGACGTTTTTGAAGCACGTGCTAAAAAAACCGAGTTTTTCGAAAACTTTTGTGGGGAATGATCAGGCTTGATGATTTAGAACAGAATTTCGTGGAAACGGAGTGTATAAAAACAGTAGAAAGGTGCATAAAAATCGAAACCCTAATTTGGAAACCCTAAACCGGGGACGTTTGAAGCACGTGCTAAAAAAAAAACCGAGTTTTTCGAAAACTTTTGTGGGGAATGATCAGGCTTGATGATTTAGAACAGAATTTCGTGTGGAAACGGAGTGTATAAAACAGTAGAAAGGTGCATAAAATCGAAACCTACTAATTTGAAAACCCTAAACCGGGGACGTTTGAAGCACGTGCTAAAAAAACCGAGTTTTTTCGAAACTTTTTGTGGGGAATGATCAGGCTTGATGATTTAGAAACAGAATTTCGTGGAAACGGAGTGTATAAAACAGTAGAAAAAGGTGCATAAAATCGAAACCCTAATTTTGGAAACCCTAAACCGGGGACGTTTTGAAGCACGTGCTAAAAAAAACCGAGTTTTTTCGAAACTTTTGTGGGGAATGATCAGGCTTGATGATTTAGAACAGAATTTCGTGGAAACGGAGTGTATAAAACAGTAGAAAGGTGCATAAAATCGAAACCCTAATTTGGAAACCCTAAACCGGGACGTTTGAAAGCACGTGCTAAAAAAACGAGTTTTTCGAAAAACTTTTGTGGGGAATGATCAGGCTTGATGATTTAGAACAGAATTTCGTGGAAACGGAGTGTATAAAACAGTAGAAAGGTGCATAAAATCGAAAACCCTAATTTGGAAACCCTAAACCGGGACGTTTGAAGCACGTGCTAAAAAAAAACCGAGTTTTTTCGAAACTTTTGTGGGGAATGATCAGGCTTGATGATTTAGAACAGAATTTCGTTTCGTGGAAACGGAGTGTATAAAAACAGTAGAAAGGTGCATAAAATCGAAACCCCTAATTTGGAAACCCTAAACCGGGGACGTTTGAAGCACGTGCTAAAAAAAAAAAACCGAGTTTTTCGAAAACTTTTTGTGGGGAATGATCAGGCTTGATGATTTAGAACAGAATTTCGTGGAGGAAAAAAACGGAAGGTATAAAACAGTAGAAAGAAGGTGCTTAAAATCGAAACCCTAATTTGGAAACCCCTAAACCGGGACGTTTGAAGCACGTGCTAAAAAAAAACCGAGTTTTTTCGAAACTTTTTGTGGGGAATGATCAGGCTTGATGATTTAGAAACAGAATTTCGTGGAAACGGAGTGTATAAAACAGTAGAAAGGTGCATAAAATCGAAACCCTAATTTGGAAACCCTAAACCGGGACGTTTGAAGCACGTGCTAAAAAAACCGAGTTTTTCGAAACTTTTGTGGGGAATGATCAGGCTTGATGATTTAGAAAAGAATTTCGTCGAAACGGAGTGTATAAAACAGTAAAAAGGTGCTTAAAATCGAAACCCTAATTTGGAAACCCTAAACCGGGACGTTTGAAGCACGTGCTAAAAAAAACCGAGTTTTTTTCACGAAAACTTTTGTGGGGAATGATCAGGCTTGATGATTTAGAACAGAAAGGAATTTCGTGGAAAACGGAGTGTATAAAACAGTAGAAAGGTGCATAAAATCGAAACCCTAATTTGGAAACCCTAAACCGGGACGTTTGAAGCACGTGCTAAAAAAACCCGAGTTTTTTTTCGAAACTTTTGTGGGGAATGATCAGGCTTGATGATTTAGAACAGAATTTCGTGTGAAACGGAGTGTATATAAAAACAGTAGAAAGGTGCATAAAAATCGAAACCCTAATTTGAAAAACCCTAAACCGGGACGTTTGAAGCACGTGCTAAAAAAAACCGAGTTTTTTTTTCGAAACTTTTGTGGGGAATGATCAGGCTTGATGATTTAGAACAGAATTTCGTGGAAAACGGAGTGTATAAAACAGTAAAAGAGTGCATAAAAAATCGAAACCCTAATTTGGAAACCCTAAACCGGGACGTTTGAAGCACGTGCTAAAAAAAAACCGAGTTTTTCGAAACTTTTGTGGGGAATGATCAGGCTTGATGATTTAGAACAGAATTTCGTGGAAACGGAGTGTATAAAACAGTAGAAAGGTGCATAAAATCGAAACCCCTAATTTGGAAAACCCTAAACCGGGACGTTTTTTTGAAGCACGTGCTAAAAAAAAAACCGAGTTTTTTCGAAACTTTTTGTGGGGGAATGATCAGGCTTGATGATTTAGAACAGAATTTCGTGGAAACGGAGTGTATAAAAACAGTAGAAAGGTGCATAAAATCGAAACCCTAATTTGGAAACCCTAAAACCGGGACGTTTGAAGCACGTGCTAAAAAAAAACCTGAGTTTTTCGAAACTTTTGTGGGGAATGATCAGGCTTGATGATTTAGAACAGAATTTCGTGGAAAACGGAGTGTATATAAAACAGTAGAAAGGTGCATAAAAAATCGAAACCCTAATTTGGAAACCCTAAACCGGGGACGTTTGAAGCACGTGCTAAAAAAAAAAAGAGTTTTTCGAAAACTTTTGTGGGGGAATGATCAGGCTTGATGATTTAGAACAGAATTTCGTGGAAACGGAGTGTATAAAACAGTAAGTTAAAAGGTTGCATAAAATCGAAACCGCCTAATTTGAAAACCCTAAACCGGGACGTTTGAAGCACGTGCTAAAAAAACCGAGTTTTTTTCGAAAAACTTTTGTGGGGAATGATCAGGCTTTGATGATTTAGAACAGAAATTTCGTGGAAACGGAGTGTATATAAAACAGTAGAAAGGTGCATAAAATCGTAACCCTAATTTGGAAACCCTAAACCGGGAGGTTTGAAGCACGTGCTAAAAAAAACCGAGTTTTTCGAAACTTTTGTGGGGAATGATCAGGCTTGATGATTTAGAACAGAATTTCGTGGAAACGAGTGTATAAAACAGTAGAAAGAGAGTGCATAAAATCGAAACCCTAATTTGGAAACCCTAAACCGGGACGTTTGAAGCACGTGCTAAAAAAAGTACACCGACGTTTTTCGAAACTTTTTGTGGGGAATGATCAGGCTTGATGATTTAGAACAGAATTTCGTGGGAAACGGAGTGTATAAAAAACAGTAGAAAAGGTGCTTAAAATCGAAACCCTAATTTGGAAACCCTAAACCGGGACGTTTGAAGCACGTGCTAAAAAAAACCGAGTTTTTTCGAAACTTTTGTGGGGAATGATCAGGCTTGATGATTTAGAACAGAATTTCGTGGAAACGGAGTGTATAAAAAACAGTAAAAAGAGTGCATAAAATCGAAACCCTAATTTGGAAACCCTAAAACCGGGACGTTTGAAGCACGTGCTAAAAAAACCGAACCGAGAGTTTTTTCAAAACTTTATGGGGAAATGATCAGGCTTGATGATTTAGAAGACAGAAATTTCGTGGAAACGGAGTGTATAAAAAACAGTAGAAAAAGAGTGCATAAAATCGAAAACCCTAAATTTGGAAACCCTAAAAACCGGGACGTTTGAAGCACGTGCTAAAAAAAAACCCGAGTTTTTCGAAACTTTTGTGGGGAATGATCAGGCTTGATGATTTAGAACAGAATTTCGTGGAAACGGAGTGTATAAAAACAGTAGAAAGAATAGTGCTTAAAATCGAAACCCCTAATTTGGAAACCCTAAACCGGGACGTTTGAAAGCACGTGCTAAAAAACCAACCGAGTTTTTTCGAAACTTTTGTGGGGGGAATGATCAGGCTTGATGATTTAGAGAACAGAATTTCGTGGAAAACGGAGTGTATAAAACAGTAGAAAGGTGCATAAAATCGAAACCCTAATTTGGAAACCCTAAAACCGGGGACGTTTGAAGCACGTGCTAAAAAAATCCGAAGTACCGAGTTTTTCGAAAACTTTTGTGGGGAATGATCAGGCTTGATGATTTAGAACAGAATTTCGTGGAAACGGAGTGTATAAAACAGTAAAAAGGTGTGCATAAAATCGAAACCCTAATTTGGAAACCCTAAACCGGGACGTTTTGAAGCACGTGCTAAAAAAAACAAAAAAACCCGAGTTTTTCGAAACTTTTGTGGGGAATGATCAGGCTTGATGATTTAGAACAGAATTTCTCGTGGAAACGGAGTGGATAAAAACAGTAGAAAGGTGCATAAAATCGAAACCCTAATTTGGAAACCCTAAACCGGGACGTTTGAAGCACGTGCTAAAAAAACCGAGTTTTCGAGTTTTTTCGAAATTTTGTGGGGAATGATCAGGCTTGATGATTTTAGAACAGAATTTCGTGGAAACGGAGTGTATAAAACAGTAGAAAGAGTGCATAAAATCGAAACCCTAATTTGGAAACCCTAAACCGGGACGTTTGAAGCACGTGCTAAAAAAAAAAGTCACGAGTTTTTTCGAAACTTTTGTGTGGAATGATCAGGCTTGATGATTTAGAACAGAATTTCGTGGAAACGGAACGAGTGTGGTGTATAAAACAGTAGAAAAGGTGCATTAAAATCGAAAACCCTAATTTGGAAACCCTAAACCGGGACGTTTGAAGCACGTGCTAAAAAAAAACCGAGTTTTTCGAAACTTTTGTGTGGAGAATGATCAGGCTTGATGATTTAGAACAGAATTTCGTGGGAAAAACGGAGTGTATAAAACAGTAAAAGGTGCTTAAAATCGAAACCCTAATTTTGGAAACCCTAAACCGGGACGTTTGAAGCACGTGCTAAAAAAAACCGAGTTTTTCGAAAACTTTTGTGGGGAATGATCAGGCTTGATGATTTAGAACAGAATTTCGTGGAAACGGAGTGTATAAAACAGTAGAAAGGTGCATAAAATCGAAACCCTAATTTGGAAACCCTAAACCGGGGACGTTTGAAGCACGTGCTAAAAAAAAAAAAAACCGAGTTTTTTTTCGAAACTTTTGTGGGGAATGATCAGGCTTGATGATTTAGAACAGAATTTCGTGGAAACGGAGTGTATAAAAATACAGTAGAAAAGAAGGTGTGCTAAAATCGAAACCCTAATTTGGAAACCCTAAACCGGGATGTTTGAAGCACGTGCTAAAAAAACCGAGTTTTTCGAAACTTTTGTGGGGAATGATCTGGCTTGATGATTTAGCACAGAATTTCGTGGAAACGGGGTATATAAAACAGTAAAAGTGTGCTTAAAATCGAAACCCTAATTTGGAAACCCTAAACCGGGACGTTTGAAGCACGTGCTAAAAAAACCGAGTAACGGTCGACGAAAATTCCTGTGGGGAATGATCAGGCTTGATGATTTAGAATAGAATGTCGAGGAAACGGAGTGTATAAAAACAGTAAAAAGAGTGCTTTAAAATCGAAACCCTAATTTTGAAACCCTAAACCGGGACGTTTGAAGCACGTGCTAAAAAACCGAAGTAACGGTCGAGTTTTTCGAAATTTTTGTGGGGAATGATCAGGCTTGATGGTTTAGAATAGAATTTCGAGGAAACGGAGTGTATAAAACAGTAAAAGGTGCTTAAAATCGAAACCCTAATTTGGAAACCCTAAACCGGGACGTTTGAACGGAGTGTATAAAACAGCAAAAGAGTGCTTAAAATCGAAACCCTAAGTTGGAAACCGTAAACCGGGACGTTTGAAGCACATGCTAAAAACGGTCGACGTTTTTCGAAATTCTAGTGGGGAATGATCAGGCTTGATGATTTAGAATAGAACTTCGTGGAAACGGAGTGTATAAAACAGTAAAAGAGTGCTTAAAATCGAAACCCTAATTTGGAAACCCTAAACCGGGACGTTTGAAGCACATGCTAAAAAAACCGAGTAACGGTCGACGTTTTTCGAAATTCTCGTGGGGAATGATCAGGCTTGATGGTTTAGAATAGAATGTCGTGGAAACGGAGTGTATAAAGCAGTAAAAGGTGCTAAAATCGAAAACCCTAATTTGGAAACCCTAAACCGGGACGTTTGAAGCAACACGTGCTAAAAAAAACCGACGTTTTCGAAATTCTAGTGGGAAATGATCAGGCTTGATGATTTAGAATAGAACTTCTCGGAAACGGAGTGTATAAAACAGTAAAAGAGTGCTTAAAATTGAAACCCTAATTTGGAAACCCTAAATCGGGATATTTGAAGCACCTGCTTAAAAAACCGAGTAACGAGTTTTTCGAAACTTTTGTGGGGAATGATCAGGCTTGATGATTTAGAACAGAATTTCGTGGAAACGGAGTGTATAAAAAACAGTAAAAAGGTGCATAAAATCGAACCCTAATTTGGAAACCCTAAACCGGGACGTTTGAAGCACGTGCTAAAAAAACCGAGGTTTTCGAAACTTTTGTGGGGAATGATCAGGCTTGATGATTTAGAACAGAATTTCGTGAAAACGGAGTGTATAAAACAGTAAAAGAGTGCTTAAAATCGAAACCCTAATTTGGAAACCCTAAACCGGGAGCGTTTGAAGCACGTGCTAAAAAAAAACCTCGAGTTTTTCGAAACTTTTGTGGGGAATGATCAGGCTTGATGATTTTAGAACAGAATTTCGTGGAAACGGAGTGTATAAAACAGTAGAAAGGTGCATAAAATCGAAACCCTAATTTGGAAACCCTAAAAGAACCGGGACGTTTTGAAAGCACGTGCTAAAAAAAACCGAGTTTTTCGAAACTTTTGTGGGGAATGATCAGGCTTGATGATTTAGAACAGAATTTCGTGGAAACGTAGTGTATAAAACAGTAAAAGAGTGCATAAAATCGAAACCCTAATTTGGAAACCCTTTAAACCGGGACGTTTGAAGCACGTGCTAAAAAAAACCGGTCGACGTTTTTTCGAAACTTTTGTGGGGAATGATCAGGCTTGATGATTTAAGAATAGAATTTCGTGGAAACGGAGTTGTATAAACAGTAAAAGGCGTGCTCTACTTAAAATCGAAACCCTAATTTGGAAACCCTAAACCGGGACGTTTGAAGCACGTTGCTAAAAAAAAACCGAGTTTTTTCGAAAAACTTTTGTGGGGAATGATCAGGCTTGATGATTTAGAACAGAATTTCGTGGAAAAAGGAAACGGAGTGTATAAAACAGTAAAAGAGGTGCTTAAAATCGAAACCCTAATTTGGAAACCCTAAACCGGGGGGACGTTTGAAGCACGTGCTAAAAAAAACCGAGTTTTTCGAAAACTTTTGTGGGGAATGATCAGGCTTGATGATTTAGAACAGAAGTTTTTCGAACTTTTGTGGGGAATGATCAGGCTTGATGATTTAGAACAGAATTTCGTGGAAACGGAGTGTATAAAACAATAAAAGAGTGCATAAAATCGACACCCTAATATGGAAACCCTAAACCGGGACGTTTGAAGCACGTGCTAAAAAAACCGAGTG
>CM066978.1:5125790-5158819 GCA_033971965.1 Cucurbita ficifolia
GAAACGGAGTGTATAAAACAGTAAAAGAGTGCTTAAAATCGAAACACTAATTTGGAAACCCTAAACCGGGACGTTTGAAGCACGTGCTAAAAAAACCGAGTAACGTCGAAATTCCTGCTGTGGGGAATGATCAGGCTTGATGATTTAGAATAGAATGTCGAAGAAACGGAGTGTGTAAAAAAAGAGTAAAAGAGTGCTTAAAATCGAAACCCTAATTTGGAAAACCCTAAACCGGGGGACGTTTGAAGCACACGTGCCTAAAAAAACCGAGTAACGGTCGACGTTTTTTCGAAATTTCTTGTGGGGAATGATCAGGCTTGATGATTTAGAATAGAATGTCGAAGAAAAAACGGAGTGTATAAAAACAGTAAAAAAGAGTGCTTAAAATCGAAAACCCTAATTTGGAAACCCTAAACCGGGACGTTTGAAGCACGTGCTAAAAAAACTGAGTAACGGTCGACGTTTTTTTGAAATTTCGTGGGGAATGATCAGGCTTGATGATTTAGAATAGAATGTCGAAGAAACGGAGTGTATAAAATAGTAAAAGAGTGCTTAAAATCGAAACCCTAATTTGGAAACCCTAAACCGGGACGTTTGAAGCACATGCTAAAAAAACCGAGTAACGGTCGACGTTTTTTGAAATTCTTGTGGGGAATGATCAGGCTTGATGATTTAGAATAGAATGTCGAAGAAACGGAGTGTATAAAAAAGTAAAAGAGTGCTTAAAATCGAAACCCTAATTTGGAAAACCCTAAACCGGGGACGTTTGAAGCACGTGCTAAAAAAAACCGAGTAACGGTCGACGGTTTTTTCGAAATTTCTGTGGGGAATGATCAGGCTTGATGATTTAGAATAGAATGTCGAAGAAACGGAGTGTATAAAACAGTAAAAGAGTGCTTAAAATCGAAACCCTAATTTGGAAACCCTAAACCGGGACGTTTGAAGCACGTGCTAAAAAAACCGAGTAACGGTCGACGTTTTTTGAAATTCTCGTGGGGAATGATCAGGCTTGATGGTTTAGAATAGAATGTCGAAGAAACGGAGTGTATAAAAACAGTAAAAAAAGAGTGCTTAAAAAAAATCGAAACCCTAATTTGGAAACCCTAAACCGGGACGTTTGAAGCACGTGCTAAAAAAAAACGAGAGTAACGGTCGACGTTTTTTTTTTGAAATTTTTGTGGGGAATGATCAGGCTTGATGATTTAGAATAGAATGTCGAAGAAAACGGAGTGTGTATAAAACAGTAAAAGAGTGCTTAAAATCGAAACCCTAATTTGGAAACCCTAAACCGGGACGTTTGAAGCACGTGCTAAAAAAAAAACCGAGTAACGGTCGACGTTTTTTTTGAAATTTTTGTGTGGGAATGATCAGGCTTGATGGATTTAGAATAGAATGTCGAAGAAAAACGGAGTGTATAAAAAACAGTAAAAAGAGTGCTTAAAATCGAAACCCTAATTTGGAAACCCTAAACCGGGACGTTTGAAGCACGTGCTAAAAAAACCGAGTAACGGTCGACGTTTTTCGAAATTCTCGTGGGGAATGATCAGGCTTGATGGTTTAGAATAGAATGTCGAAGAAACGGAGTGTATAAAAGAGTGCTTAAAATCGAAACCCTAATTTGGTTAAAATCGAAACCCTAATTTGGAAACCCTAAACCAGGACGTTTGAAGCACATGCTAAAAAACCGAGTAACGGTCGAGTTTGAAGCACGTGCTAAAAAAAACCGAGTAACGGTCGACGTTTTTTCTTTTCGAGAGTAACGACGGTCGACGTTTTTTTTTCGAATTCTCTCGGGGGAATGATCAGGCTTGATGATTTAGAATAGAATGTCGAAGAAACGGAGTGTATAAAAAAGTAAAAGAGTGCTTAAAATCGAAACCCTAATTTGGAAACCCTAAAAACGGGACGTTTGAAGCACGTGCTAAAAAAAAACCGAGTAACGGTCGACGATCGAACGTTTTTTTTTTAAATTCTCGTGGGAAATGATCAAGCTTGAGGGTTTAGAATAGAATGTTGAAGAAACGGAGTGTATAAAAGAGTAAAAGAGTGCTTAAAATCGAAACCCTAATTTGGAAAACCCTAAACCGGGACGTTTGAAGCACGTGCTAAAAAAACCGAGTAACGGTCGACGTTTTTCGAAATTCTCGTGGGGAATGATCAGGCTTGATGGTTTAGAATAGAATGTCGAAGAAACGGAGTGTATAAAAGAGTAAAAGAGTGCTTAAAAATCGAAACCCTAATTTGGAAACCCTAAAACCGGGACGTTTGAAGCACATGCTAAAAAAAACGAGTAACGGTAACGGTCGACGTTTTTTTCGAAAATTTTTGTGGGGAATGATCAGGCTTGATGATTTTAGAATAGAATGTCGAAAGAAACGGAGTGTATAAAACAGTAAAAGAGTGCTTAAAAATCGAAACCCTAATTTGGAAACCCTAAACCGGGACGTTTGAAGCACGTGCTAAAAAAACCGAGTAACGGTCGACGTTTTTCGAAAATCTCGTGGGGAATGATCAGGCTTGATGGTTTAGAATAGAATGTCGAAGAAACGGAGCGTATAAAAGTGAAATGAGTGCTTCAAATCGAAACCCTAATTTGGAAACCCTAAACCGGGACATTTGAAGCACGTGCTAAAAAAAAAACCGAGTAACGGTCGACGTTTTTTTTGAATTCTTGTGGGGAATGATCAGGCTTGATGATTTAGAATAGAATGTCGAAAGAAACGGAGTGTATAAAAGAGTAAAAGAGTGCTTAAAATCGAAACCCTAATTTGGAAACCCTAAACCGGGACGTTTGAAGCACGTGCTAAAAAAAAACGAGTAACGGTCGACGTTTTTTTTTTTCGAAATTCTTGTGGGGAATGATCAGGCTTGATGATTTAGAAGAATAGAATGTCGAAGAAACGGAGTGTATAAAAAAGTAAAAAGAGTGCTTAAAATCGAAACCCTAATTTGGAAACCCTAAAAACGGGACGTTTGAAGCACGTGCTAAAAAAAACCGAGTAACGGTCGACGTTTTTTTTGAAATTCTTGTGGGGAATGATCAGGCTTGATGATTTTAGAATAGAATGTCGAAGAAACGGAGTGTATAAAACAGTAAAAAGAGTGCTTAAAATCGAAACCCTAATTTGGAAACCCTAAACCGGGACGTTTGAAGCACGTGCTAAAAAAACCGAGTAACGGTCGACGTTTTTTTTTTTCGAAATTTCTTGTGGGGAATGATCAGGCTTGATGGTTTAGAATAGAATGTCGAAGAAACGGAGTGTATAAAAACAGTAAAAAAGAGTGCTTAAAATCGAAACCCTAATTTGGAAACCCTAAACCGGGACGTTTGAAGCACGTGCTAAAAAAACCGAGTAACGGTCGACGTTTTTTTCGAAATTTTTTGTGGGGAATGATCAGGCTTGATGATTTAGAATAGAATGTCGAAAGAAACGGAGTGTATAAAACAGTAAAAGAGTGCTTAAAATCGAAACCCTAATTTGGAAACCCTAAACCGGACGTTTGAAGCACACGTGCTAAAAAAAAAACCGAGTAACGGTCGACGTTTTTCGAAATTCTTTGTGGGAATGATCAGGCTTGATGATTTAGAATAGAATGTCGAAGAAAACGGAGTGTATAAAAACAGTAAAAGAGTGCTTAAAATCGAAACCCTAATTTGGAAACCCTAAACCGGGGACGTTTGAAGCACGTGCTGCTAAAAAAACCGAGTAATGGTCGAAGTTTTTTTAAATTCTCGTAGGGAATGATCCGGCTTGATGATCTAGAATAGAATGTGGAAGAAACAGAGTCCATGAAAGAGTAAAAGAGTACTTAAAATCGAAACCCTAATTTGGAAACCCCTAAACCGGGGACGTTTGAAGCACATGCCAAAAAAAAAAACCGAGTAACGGTCGACGTTTTTTTAAAATTCGTGTGGGGAATGATCAGGCTTGATGATTTAGAATAGAATGTCGAAGAAACGGAGTGTATAAAAACAGTAAAAGAGTGCTTAAAATCGAAACCCTAATTTGGAAACCCTAAACCGGGACGTTTGAAGCACGTGTGCTAAAAAAAACGAGTAACGGTCGACGTTTTTTTTTTTCGAAATTTTTTGTGGGGAATGATCAGGCTTGATGATTTAGAATAGAATGTCGAAGAAAAACGGAGTGTATAAAAACAGTAAAAGAGTGCTTAAAATCGAAACCCTAATTTGGAAACCTAAACCGGGACGTTTGAAGCACGTGCTAAAAAAAAAGTGAGTAACGGTCGACGTTTTTTTTTCGAAAATTCTTGTGGGGAATGATCAGGCTTGATGATTTAGAATAGAATGTCGAAGAAACGGAGTGTGTATAAAAACAGTAAAAGAGTGCTTAAAATCAACCCTAATTTTGAAACCTTAAACCGGGACGTTTGAAGCACGTGCTAAAAAAACCGAGTAACGGTCGACGTTTTTTTTCGAAATTCTCGTGGGAAATGATCAAGCTTGAGGGTTTAGAATAGAATGTTGAAGAAACGGAGTGTATAAAAGTGTAAAAGAGTGCTTCAAATCGAAACCCTAATTTGGAAACCCTAAACCGGGACATTTGAAGCACGTGCTAAAAAACCGAGTAACGGTCGACGCTTTTCAAAATTCTCGTGGAGAATGATCAGGCTTGATGGTTTAAAATAGAATGTCGAAGAAAGGGAGTGTATAATAGAGTAAAAGAGTGCTTCAAATCGAAACCCTAATTTGGAAACCCTAAACCGGGACGTTTGAAGGACGTGCTCAAAAAACCGAGTAACGGTCGACGTTTTTCGAAATTCTCGTGGGGAATAATCAGGCTTGATTGTTTAGAATAGAATGTCGAAGAAACGGAGTGTATAAAAGTGTAAAAGAGTGCTTCAAATCAAAACCCTAATTTGGAAACCCTAAACCGGTTCATTTGAAGCACGTGCTAAAAATACCGAGTAACGGTCGACGTTTTTCGAAATTCTCGTGGGGAATGATCAGGCTTGATGATTTTAGAATAGAATGTCGAAGAAAAACGGAGTGTATAAAAACAGTAAAAGAGTGCTTCAAATCGAAACCCTAATTTGGAAACCCTAAACCGGGACGTTTGAAGCACGTGCTAAAAAAACCGAGTAACGGTCGACGTTTTTCGAAATTCTCGTGGGGAATGATAAGGCTTGATGGTTTAGAATAGAATGTCGAAGAAACGGAGTGTATAAAACAGTAAAAAAGAGTGCTTAAAATCGAAACCCTAATTTGGAAACCCTAAACCGGGACGTTTGAAGCACGTGCTAAAAAAAAACCGAGTAACGTCGACCGACGTTTTTTGAAATTTCTTGTGGGGAATGATCCGGCTTGATGATCTAGAATAGAATGTGGAAGAAACAGAGTCCATGAAAGAGTAAAAGAGTACTTAAAATCGAAACCCTAATTTTGAATACCTAAATCGGGACGTTTGAAGCACGTGCTAAAAAAACCAAGTAACGGTCGACGTTTTTCGAAATTCTCGTGGGGAATGATCAGGCTTGATGATTTAGAATAGAATGTCGAAGAAAACGGAGTGTATAAAACAGTAAAAGAGAGTGCTTAAAATCGAAACCCTAATTTGGAAACCCTAAACCGGGGACGTTTGAAGCACGTGCTAAAAAAAAACCGAGTAACGGTCGACGTTTTTTTTTCGTAATTCTTGTGGGGAATGATGATCAGGCTTGATGATTTAGAATAGAATGTCGAAGAAACGGAGTGTATAAAACAGTAAAAGAGTGCTTAAAATCGAAACCCTAATTTGGAAACCCTAAACCGGGGACGTTTGAAGCACGTGCTAAAAAAAACCGAGTAACGGTCGACGTTTTTTTTCGAAATTCTTGTGTGGGGAATGATCAGGCTTGATGATTTAGAATAGAATGTCGAAGAAACGGAGTGTATAAAAACAGTAAAAGAGTGCTTAAAATCGAAACCCTAATTTGGAAACCCTAAACCGGGACGTTTGAAGCACGTGCTAAAAAAAACCGAGTAACGGTCGACGTTTTTTTTTTCGAAATTTTGTGGGGAATGATCAGGCTTGATGATTTAGAATAGAATGTCGAAGAAACGGAGTGTATAAAACAGTAAAAGAGTGCTTAAAATCGAAACCC
Organism: Cucurbita ficifolia; assembly: GCA_033971965.1. Taxonomy (NCBI): domain Eukaryota; kingdom Viridiplantae; phylum Streptophyta; class Magnoliopsida; order Cucurbitales; family Cucurbitaceae; genus Cucurbita; species Cucurbita ficifolia. The sequence goes on from CM066978.1 coordinate 5,131,893, forward strand.
TAATTTGGAAACCCTAAACCGGGACGTTTGAAGCACGTGCTAAAAAAAAACGAGTAACGGTCGACGTTTTTCGAAAATTTTTGGGGGGAATGATCAGGCTTGATGATTTAGAATAGAATGTCGAAGAAACGGAGTGTATAAAAAGTAGTAAAAGAGTGCTTAAAATCGAAACCCTAATTTGGAAACCCTAAACCGGGACGTTTGAAGCACGTGCTAAAAAAACCGAGTAACGGTCGACGTTTTTTAAAATTTTTGTGGGGAATGATCAGGCTTGATGATTTAGAATAGAATGTCGAAGAAATGGAGTGTATAAAACAGTAAAAGAGTGCTTAAAATCGAAACCCTAATTTGGAAACCCTAAACCGGGACGTTTGAAGCACGTGCTAAAAAAACCGAGTAACGGTCGACGTTTTTTTAAATTCTCGTGGGGAATGATCAGGCTTGATGGTTTAGAATAGAATGTCGAAGAAACGGAGTGTATAAAAACAGTAAAAAGAGTGCTTAAAATCGAAACCCTAATTTTGGAAACCCTAAACCGGGACGTTTGAAGCACGTGCTAAAAAAAAACCGAGTAGGTCGACGTTTTTTTCGAAATCTTGTGGGGGAATGATCAGGCTTGATGATTTAGAATAGAATGTCGAAGAAACGGAGTGTATAAAACAGTAAAAGAGTGCTTAAAATCGAAACCCTAATTTGGAAACCCCTAAACCGGGACGTTTGAAGCACGTGCTAAAAAAAACCGAGTAACGGTCGACGTTTTTTTTTCGAATTTTTGTGTGGGGAATGATCAGGCTTGATGATTTAGAATAGAAATGTCGAAGAAACGGAGTGTATAAAAAACAGTAAAAGAGTGCTTAAAATCGAAACCCTAATTTGGAAACCCTAAACCGGGACGTTTGAAGCACGTGCTAAAAAAACCGAGTAACGGTCGACGTTTTTCGAAATTCTCGTGGGGAATGATCAGGCTTGATGGTTTAGAATAGAATGTCGAAGAAACGGGGAGTGTATAAAAACAGTAAAAAAGTGCTTAAAATCGAAACCCTAATTTGGAAACCCTAAACCGGGACGTTTGAAGCACACGTGCTAAAAAAAACCCGAGTAACGGTCGACGTTTTTTTCGAAATTCTTTTGGGGAATGATCAGGCTTGATGATTTAGAATAGAATGTCGAAGAAACGGAGTGTATAAAAAAAAAAGTAAAAGAGTGCTTAAAAAAATCGAAACCCTAATTTGAAAACCCTAAACCGGGACGTTTGAAGCACGTGCTAAAAAAACCGAGTAACGGTCGACGTTTTTTGAAATTCTTGTGGGGAATGATCAGGCTTGATGGTTTAGAATAGAATGTCGAAGAAACGGAGTGTATAAAACAGTAAAAGAGTGCTTAAAATCGAAACCCTAATTTGGAAACCCTAAAACCGGGACGTTTGAAAGCACATGCTAAAAAAAACCGAGTAACGGTCGACGTTTTTTTTCGAAAATTTTGTGGGGGGAAATGATCAGGCTTGATGATTTAGAATAGAATGTCGAAGAAACGGAGTGTATAAAAAACAGTAAAAGAGTGCTTAAAATCGAAACCCTAATTTGGAAACCCTAAACCGGGACGTTTGAAGCACGTGCTAAAAAAACCGAGTAACGGTCGACGTTTTTCGAAATTCTCGTGGGGAATGATCAGGCTTGATGGTTTAGAATAGAATGTCGAAGAAAAACGGAGTGTATAAAACAGTAAAAGAGTGCTTAAAATCGAAACCCTAATTTGGAAACCCTAAACCGGGACGTTTGAAGCACATGCTAAAAAAACCGAGTAACGGTCGACGTTTTTCGAAATTCTCGTGGGGAATGATCAGGCTTGATGGTTTAGAATAGAATGTCGAAGAAACGGAGTGTATAAAAAAACAAGTAAAAGAGTGCTTAAAATCGAAACCCTAATTTGGAAACCCTAAACCGGGACGTTTGAAGCACATGCTAAAAAAAAACCGAGTAACGGTCGACGTTTTTTTGAAATTTTCGTGTGGGGAATGATCAGGCTTGATGGTTTAGAATAGAATGTCGAAGAAACGGAGTGTATAAAACAGTAAAAGAGTGCTTAAAATCGAAACCCTAATTTGGAAACCCTAAACCGGGACGTTTGAAGCACGTGCTAAAAAAACCGAGTAACGGTCGACGTTTTTTTAAATTCTCGTGGGGAATGATCAGGCTTGATGATTTTAGAATAGAATGTCGAAGAAACGGAGTGTATAAAACAGTAAAAAGAGTGCTTAAAATCGAAACCCTAATTTGGAAACCCTAAACCGGGACGTTTGAAGCACATGCCAAAAAAACCGAGTAACGGTCGACGTTTTTCGAAATTCTCGTGGGGAATGATCAGGCTTGATGGTTTAGAATAGAATGTCGAAGAAACGGAGTGTATAAAACAGTAAAAGAGTGCTTAAAATCGAAACCCTAATTTGGAAACCCTAAACCGGGACGTTTGAAGCACGTGCTAAAAAAACCGAGTAACGGTCGACGTTTTTCGAAATTCTCGTGGGGAATGATCAGGCTTGATGGTTTAGAATAGAATGTCGAAGAAACGGGTGTATAAAACAGTAAAAAAGAGTGCTTAAAATCGAAACCCTAATTTGGAAACCCTAAACCGGGACGTTTGAAGCACGTGCTAAAAAAAACCGAGAGTAACGGTCGACGTTTTTTCGAAATTTTGTGGGGAATGATCAGGCTTGATGGTTTAGAATAGAATGTCGAAAAAACGGATTGTATAAAACAGTAAAAGAGTGCTTAAAATCGAACCCTAATTTGGAAACCCTAAACCGGGACGTTCGAAGCACATGCTAAAAAAAAGTAACGGTCGACGTTTTTCGAACGGAATCGGCTTGACGTTTTTTCGAAAATCGTGTGGGGAATGATCAGGCTTGATGATTTAGAATAGAATGTCGAAGAAACGGAGTGTAAAAAAAAACAGTAAAAGAGTGCTTAAAAATCGAAACCCTAATTTGGAAACCCTAAACCGGGACGTTTGAAGCACATGCTAAAAAAACCGAGTAACGGTCGACGTTTTTTGAAATTCTCGTGGGGAATGATCAGGCTTGATGGTTTAGAATAGAATGTCGAAGAAACGGAGTGTATAAAACAGTAAAAGAGTGCTTAAAATCGAAACCCTAATTTTAAAACCCTAAACCGGGACGTTTGAAGCACGTGCTAAAAAAACCGAGTAACGGTCGACGTTTTTCGAAATTCTCGTGGGGAATGATCAGGCTTGATGGTTTAGAATAGAATGCGAAAGAAAACGGAGTGTATAAAAACAGTAAAAGAGTGCTTAAAATCGAAACCCTAATTTGGAAACCCTAAACCGGGACGTTTGAAGCACATGCTAAAAAAACCGAGTAACGGTCGACGTTTTTTTTTCGAAATTCTTGTGGGGAATGATCAGGCTTGATGGTTTAGAATAGAATGTCGAAGAAAACGGAGTGTATAAAACAGTAAAAGAGAGTGCTTAAAATCGAAACCCTAATTTTGGAAACCCTAAACGGGACGTTTGAAGCACGTGCTAAAAAAAAAACGAGTAACGGTCGACGTTTTTTTCGAAATTTTGTGGGGGAATGATCAGGCTTGATGATTTAGAATAGAATGTCGAAGAAACGGACGGAGTGTATAAAACAGTAAAAGAGTGCTTAAAATCGAAACCCTAATTTGGAAACCCTAAAAAACGGGACGTTTGAAGCACATGCTAAAAAAAACCGAGTAGTAACGGTCGACGTTTTTTTTCGAAATTCTGTGGGGGGAATGATCAGGCTTGATGATTTAGAATAGAATGTCGAAGAAACGGAGTGTATAAAACAGTAAAAGAGTGCTTAAAATCGAAACCCTAATTTGGAAACCCTAAACCGGGACGTTTGAAGCACGTGCTAAAAAAACCGAGTAACGGTCGACGTTTTTTTGAAATTCCTGTGGGGAATGATCAGGCTTGATGATTTAGAATAGAATGTCGAAGAAACGGAGTGTATAAAACAGTAAAAGAGTGCTTAAAATCGAAACCCTAATTTGGAAACCCTAAACCGGGACGTTTGAAGCACGTGCTAAAAAAAAACCGAGTAACGGTCGACGTTTTTTTCGAATTCTTGTGGGGAATGATGATCAGGCTTGATGATTTAGAATAGAATGTCGAAGAAACGGAGTGTATAAAAAAGTAAAAGAGTGCTTAAAATCGAAACCCTAATTTGGAAACCCTAAAACCGGGACGTTTGAAGCACGTGCTAAAAAAAACGAGTAACGAGTAACGGTCGACGTTTTTTTTCAAATTCGTGTGGGGGAATGATCAGGCTTTGATGATTTAATAGAATAGAATGTCGAAGAAACGGAGTGTATATAAAAACAGTAAAAGAGTGCTTAAAAATCGAAACCCTAATTTGGAAACCCTAAACCGGGACGTTTGAAGCACATGCTAAAAAAAACCGAGTAACGGTCGACGTTTTTTCGAAATTTTTTGTGGGGAATGATCAGGCTTTGATGATTTAGAATAGAATGTCGAAGAAACGGAGTGTATAAAACAGTAAAAGAGTGCTTAAAATCGAAACCCTAATTTGGAAACCCTAAACCGGGACGTTTGAAGCACGTGCTAAAAAAACCGAGTAACGGTCGACGTTTTTTTCGAAATTTTTTTGGGGGAATGATCAGGCTTGATGATTTAGAATAGAATGTCGAAGAAACGGAGTGTATAAAACAGTAAAAAGAGTGCTTAAAATCGAAACCCTAATTTGGAAACCCTAAACCGGGACGTTTGAAGCACATGCTAAAAAAAAAACGAGTAACGGTCGACGTTTTTTTTTCGAAATTTCTGTGGGGGGGATGATCAGGCTTGATGATTTAGAATAGAATGTCGAAGAAACGGAGTGTATAAAACAGTAAAAGAGAGTGCTTAAAATCGAAACCCTAATTTGGAAACCCTAAAACCGGGACGTTTGAAGCACATGCTAAAAAAAACCGAGTAACGGTCGACGTTTTTTTTCGAAAATTTTGTGTGGGGAATGATCAGGCTTGATGATTTAGAATAGAATGTCGAAGAAACGGAGTGTATAAAACAGTAAAAGAGTGCTTAAAATCGAAACCCTAATTTGGAAACCCTAAACCGGGACGTTTGAAGCACGTGCTAAAAAAAAAAAAAAGTAACGGTCGACGTTTTTTGAAATTTTTGTGGGGATGATGATCAGGCTTGATGATTTAGAATAGAATGTCGAAGAAAACGGAGTGTATAAAAACAGTAAAAGAGTGCTTAAAATCGAAAAAACCCTAATTTGGAAACCCTAAAACCGGGACGTTTGAAGCACATGCTAAAAAAACCGAGTAAACCGTAACGGTCGACGTTTTTCGAAAATTTTTGTGGGGAATGATCAGGCTTGATGATTTAGAATAGAATGTCGAAGAAAACGGAGTGTATAAAAACAGTAAAAGAGTGCTTAAAATCGAAACCCTAATTTGGAAACCCCCTAAACCGGGACGTTTGAAGCACAGTGCGCTAAAAAAAACCGAGTAAACGGTCGACGTTTTTCGAAATTTTTGTGGGGAATGATCAGGCTTGATGATTTAGAATAGAATGTCGAAGAAACGGAGTGTATAAAAACAGTAAAAGAGTGCTTAAAATCGAAACCCTAATTTGGAAACCCTAAACCGGGACGTTTGAAGCACATGCTAAAAAAACCGAGTAACGGTCGACGTTTTTTTTTTTCAAATTCCTGTGGGGAATGATCAGGCTTGATGATTTAGAATAGAATGTCGAAGAAACGAGAGTGTGTATAAAACAGTAAAAAAGTGCTGCTTAAAATCGAAACCCTAATTTGGAAACCCTAAACCGGGACGTTTGAAGCAAGCACATGCTAAAAAAAACGAGTAACGGTCGACGTTTTTCGAAAATCTTGTGTGGGAATGATCAGGCTTGATGATTTAGAATAGAATGTCGAAGAAACGGAGTGTATAAAAACAGTAAAAGAGTGCTTAAAATCGAAACCCTAATTTGGAAACCCTAAACCGGGACGTTTTGAAGCACGTGCTAAAAAAAAAACCGAGTAACGGTCGACGTTTTTTTTTCGAAATTTTTTGGGGGAATGATCAGGCTTGATGATTTAGAATAGAATGTCGAAGAAACGGAGTGTATAAAACAGTAAAAGAGTGCTTAAAATCGAAACCCTAATTTGGAAACCCTAAACCGGGACGTTTGAAGCACGTGCTAAAAAAAACGTGAGTAACGGTCGACGGTTTTTTTTTTTTAAATTTTTGTGGGGAATGATCAGGCTTGATGATTTAGAATAGAATGTCGAAGAAAAAACGGAGTGTATAAAAAAGTAAAAGAGTGCTTAAAATCGAAACCCTAATTTGGAAACCCTAAACCGGGACGTTTGAAGCACATGCTAAAAAAAAACCGAGTAACGGTCGACGTTTTTTCGAAATTTTTGTGGGAATGATCAGGCTTGATGATTTAGAATAGAATGTCGAAGAAACGGAGTGTATAAAACAGTAAAAGAGTGCTTAAAATCGAAACCCTAATTTGGAAACCCTAAACCGGGACGTTTGAAGCACGTGCTAAAAAAACCGAGTAAACGGTCGACGTTTTTTTTCGAAATTCTCTTGTGGGGAATGATCAGGCTTGATGATTTAGAATAGAATGTCGAAGAAACGGAGTGTATAAAACAGTAAAAGAGTGTGCTTAAAATCGAAACCCTAATTTGGAAACCCTAAACCGGGGACGTTTGAAGCACATGCTAAAAAAAACCGAGTAACGGTCGACGTTTTTTTCAAATTTTTGTGGGGAATGATCAGGCTTGATGATTTAGAATAGAATGTCGAAGAAACGGAGTGTATAAAAACAGTAAAAAGAGTGCTTAAAATCGAAAACCCTAATTTGGAAACCCTAAACCGGGACGTTTGAAGCACATGCTAAAAAAACCGAGTAACGGTCGACGTTTTTTTCGAAATTTTTGTGGGGAATGATCAGGCTTGATGATTTAGAATAGAATGTCGAAGAAACGGAGTGTATAAAAACAGTAAAAGAGTGCTTAAAATCGAAACCCCTAATTTGGAAACCCTAAACCGGGACGTTTGAAGCACATGCTAAAAAAAACCGAGTAACGGTCGACGTTTTTCGAAATTTTTGTGGGGAATGATCAGGCTTGATGATTTAGAATAGAATGTCGAAGAAACGGAGTGTATAAAACAGTAAAAGAGTGCTTAAAATCGAAACCCTAATTTGGAAACCCTAAACCGGGACGTTTGAAGCACATGCTAAAAAAACCGAGTAACGGTCGACGTTTTTTTTTTCGAAAATTCTTGTGGGGAATGATCAGGCTTGATGATTTAGAATAGAAATTGTCGAAGAAACGGAGTGTATAAAACAGTAAAAAGAGTGCTTAAAATCGAAACCCTAATTTGGAAACCCTAAACCGGGACGTTTGAAGCACGTGCTAAAAAAAAAAAACGAGTAACGGAAGACGTTTTTTTTCGAATTTTTGTGGGGAATGATCAGGCTTGATGATTTAGAATAGAATGTCGAAGAAAACGGAGTGTATAAAAAAGTAAAAGAGTGCTTAAAATCGAAACCCTAATTTGGAAACCCTAAACCGGGGACGTTTGAAGCACGTGCTAAAAAAAACCGAGAGTAACGGTCGACGTTTTTTTGAATTCTCGTGGGGAATGATCAGGCTTGATGATTTAGAATAGAATGTCGAAGAAACGGAGTGTATAAAACAGTAAAAGAGTGCTTAAAATCGAAACCCTAATTTGGAAACCCTAAACCGGGACGTTTGAAGCACGTGCTAAAAAAACCGAGTAACGGTGGACGTTTTTCGAAATTCTTGTGGGGAATGATCAGGCTTGATGATTTAGAATAGAATGTCGAAGAAACGGAGTGTATAAAACAGTAAAAGAGTGCTTAAAATCGAAACCCTAAACGGGTCGTTTGAAGCAAGTGCTAAAAAAACCGTGTAACGGTCGACGCTTTTCAAAATTCTCGTGGGGAATGATCAGGCTTGATGGTTTAGAATAGAATGTCGAAGAAACGGGAGTGTATAAAAAAGTAAAAAAGAGTGCTTAAAATCGAAACCTAATTTGAAAACCCTAAACCGGGACATTTGAAGCACGTGTTAAAAAAACCGAGTAACGGAAGACGTTTTTCGAAATTTTTGTGGGGAATGAGAGTAAAAGGGTGCTTAAAATCGAAACCCTAATTTGGAAACCCTAAACCGGGACGTTTGAAGCACGTGCTAAAAAAAAACGAGTAGTAACGGTCGACGTTTTTCGAAATTTTTGTGGGGAATGATCAGATGCTTGATGATTTAGAATAGAATGTCGAAGAAACGGAGTGTATAAAACAGTAAAAGAGTGCTTAAAATCGAAACCCTAATTTGGAAACCCTAAACCGGGACGTTTGAAGCACGTGCTAAAAAAAAAACCGAGTAACGGTCGACGTTTTTTTCGAAATTTTTGTGGGGAAATGATCAGGCTTGATGATTTAGAATAGAATGTCGAAGAAACGGAGTGTATAAAACAGTAAAAAGAGTGCTTAAAATCGAAACCCTAATTTGGAAACCCTAAACCGGGACGTTTGAAGCACGTGCTAAAAAAAACCGAGTAGTAACGGTCGACGTTTTTTTTCGAAATTTTTGTGGGGGAATGATCAGGCTTGATGAAATGTCGAAGAAACGGAGTGTATAAAAAAAGTAAAAGAGTGCTTAAAATCGAAACCCTAATTTGGAAACCCTAAACCGAGACGTTTGAAGCACATGCCAAAAAAACCGAGTAACGGTCGACGTTTTTCGAATTTTTGTGGGAATGATCAGGCTTGATGGTTTAGAATAGAATGTCGAAGAAACGGAGTGTATAAAAAAGTAAAAGAGTGCTTAAAATCGAAACCCTAATTTGGAAACCCTAAACCGGGACGTTTGAAGCACGTGCTAAAAAAATCGAGTAACGGTCGATGTTTTTTGAAATTCTTGTGGGGAATGATCAGGCTTGATGGTTTAGAATAGAATGTCGAAGAAACGGAGTGTATAAAAGAGTAAAAGAGTGCTTAAAATCGAAACCCTAATTTGGAAACCCTAAATCGGGACGTTTGAAGCACATGCTAAAAAAAACCGAGTAACGGTCGACGTTTTTCTAAAAATTTGTGGGAATGAATGATCAGGCTTGATGATTTTAGAATAGAATGTCGAAGAAACGGAGTGTATAAAACAGTAAAAGAGTGCTTAAAATCGAAACCCTAATTTGGAAACCCTAAACCGGGACGTTTGAAGCACATGCAAAAAAAACCGAGTAACGGTCGACGTTTTTCGAAATTTTTTGTGGGGAATGATCAGGCTTGATGATTTAGAATAGAATGTCGAAGAAACGGAGTGTATAAAACAGTAAAAGAGTGCTTAAAATCGAAACCCTAATTTGGAAACCCTAAACCGGGACGTTTGAAGCACGTGCCAAAAAAACCGAGTAACGGTCGACGTTTTTTCGAAAAACTCTTTTGGGGAATGATCAGGCTTGATGATTTAGAATAGAATGTCGAAGAAACGGAGTGTATAAAACAGTAAAAGAGTGCTTAAAATCGAAACCCTAATTTGGAAACCCTAAACCGGGACGTTTGAAGCACGTGCTAAAAAAACCGAGTAACGGAAGACGTTTTTCGAAATTTTTGTGGGGAATGATCAGGCTTGATGATTTAGAATAGAATGTCGAAGAAATGGAGTGTATAAAACAGTAAAAGAGTGCTTAAAATCGAAACCCTAATTTGGAAACCCTAAACCGGGACGTTTGAAGCACATCCAAAAAAAAACCGAGTAACGGTCGACGGTCGACGTTTTTCGAAAATTTTTGTAGGGAATGATCAGGCTTGTTGATTTAGAATAGAATGTCGAAGAAACGGAGTGTATAAAAAAGTAAAAGAGTGCTTAAAATCGAAACCCTAATTTGGAAACCCTAAACCGGGACGTTTGAAGCACATGCTAAAAAAAAAAACGAGTAACGGTCGACGTTTTTCGAAATTTTTGTGGGGAATGATCAGGCTTGATGATTTAGAATAGAATGTCGAAGAAAGGGAGTGTATAAAAAAGTAAAAGAGTGCTTAAAATCGAAACCCTAATTTGGAAACCCTAAACCGGGACGTTTGAAGCACGTGCTAAAAAAAACCGAGTAACGGTCGACGTTTTTTTTTTCGAAATTTTTGTGGGGAATGATCAGGCTTGATGATTTAGAATAGAATGTCGAAGAAACGGAGTGTATAAAAAAGTAAAAGAGTGCTTAAAATCGAAACCCTAATTTGGAACCCTAAACCGGGACGTTTGAAGCACGTGCTAAAAAAAAACGAGTAACGGGAACACGTTTTTCGAAAAATCTTGTGGGGAATGATCAGGCTTGATGATTTAGAATAGAATGTCGAAGAAACGGAGTGTATAAAAACAGTAAAAAAAGAGTGCTTAAAATCGAAACCCTAATTTGGAAACCCTAAACCGGGACGTTTGAAGCACGTGCTAAAAAAACCGAGTAACGGTCGACGTTTTTTCGAAATTTTTGTGGGGAATGATCAGGCTTGATGATTTAGAATAGAATGTCGAAGAAAACGGAGTGTATAAAACAGTAAAAGAGTGCTTAAAATCGAAACCCTAATTTGGAAACCCTAAACCGGGACGTTTGAAGCACATGCTAAAAAAAACCGAGTAACGGTCGACGTTTTTTCGAAATTTTTGTGGGGAATGATCAGGCTGATGATTTAGAATAGAATGTCGAAGAAACGGAGTGTATAAAACAGTAAAAGAGTGCTTATGTATAAAAAACAGTAAAAGAGTGCTTAAAATCGAAACCCTAATTTGGAAACCCTAAACCAGGACGTTTGAAGCACGTGCTAAAAAAACCGATTTGGAAACCCTAAACGGGGACGTTTGAAGCACGTGCTAAAAAAAACTGAGTAACGGTCGACGTTTTTTGAAATTTTTGTGGGGAATGATTAGGCTTGATGATTTAAGAAATCGGCTAGGAAAAACAGTAAAAAGAGTGCTTAAAATCGAAACCCTAATTTGGAAACCCTAAACTGGGACGTTTGAAGCACATGTCTAAAAAAACGTAAGTAACGGTCGACGTTTTTCGAAATTTTTTTGGGGAATGATCAGGCTTGATGATTTAGAATAGAATTTCGAAGAAACGGAGTGTATAAAAAAGTAAAAGAGTGCTTAAAATCGAAAAACCCTAATTTGGAAACCCTAAACCGGGACGTTTGAAGCACATGTCAAAAAAACCGAGTAACGGTCGACGTTTTGGCCTTAGCCGAAGTACTCCCTAAAATATTACGTAAGCTCCTAGATCCTCGTAAAACGTCCTACGCTTTCGTGGGTGGTTGGTTCCTATTGGATCATTCGACACCTTCGTTAGTATTTCACAATTATAATTAATATCCAACTTGAAATTGTGACATACGACCTTAAAATGATCTATTTTACCTTAAACGGGGCCGAAAAACCAAGTACAGGAGGGTCGGAACGGTGACAAACGGGTCGGAAACAGGTTTCCAGAGCCGAATAAGCCGCCGGATCCGAGAAGCCGACGTCGAGCCGATTAAGCTGCCGAAGCCGAGGGGTGTCGCGCTGCAGACGTGCCACGTGGCACAACCAGAGAGCGACACGTGTGCAAGGGTCTCGAGTCGAGGTGCAGGTTTTCGGGTCGAGCGTGCGGGTTTGGGTTGGCCACGAGTAACGGGTCGGCCTAGGCTGAAAAGGATTGTGTAGGTGGGCTGGGACCTAACTGGCTTTCTGGGTTGGGCTGAGGCGTCTGGGCCACGGGAGTTTTGTCGGCCATAATTGGGTCAGACGTGGATTGGGCTCGGTTTGGGGTGGCGGGGGGTCCGGCCTTCGGGTTGGACTTCATCTTCTTCGCCCGGTTCCTCGCCGATTTCCGGCGACCACTCTCTCACCTCGGTAACGTCGTTTCGACGTCCTTTTTTCCTCCTTTTTCTCTGTTTTCGAGTCTCCTTTTTCCCCTAATCCCGTTTTTGGAATTTGTTTGGTTCGTAAAGGTCTAATACTCCTCCCAGATCTGAGAGGGTTTGGGGATCCGGCGCTCTATCTTCCTTGCCCGACGGTGTACAACGTGTAGAACTCGTCTAAATCTACCCCTGGTGTGCGTAAAGGTCTCTGGGATTACTTTCGTTGCGTGAAATGGAAGTTTTGACGTCGATTTCGTAGGGTTTGGCCTCGTCGGAGTTTCGTCGGGTTTTCTCTATTTCTTCGTTTTCACTTTTTTTTTTTTTTGATCCGTTACATTATCTACCCCTAAAAAGAACTTTCGTCCTCGAAAGTCTCAAACTCCTGGATCAACTCAGGATATCTTTCTTTTATTTTCTCCTCTCGTTCCCACGTCGCTTCCTCAATTTGGTGGTTACGCCACAATACCTTGACGAATCCTATGTTTCTATTACGTAACGCTTTCACCTCTCTGGCTAGAATTTTAGCCGGTTTCTCCTGATAACTTAAATTTTTCTCGATCTCGAGGGGTTTGTAGTCTATTACGTGTGTAGGGTCTGCAATATATTTCCTTAACATGGACACATGAAACACATCGTGTACGCTCGAGAGTGAAGGATGTAAGGCTAGTTTATAAGCTACTGAACCTATTCTCTCTAAAATTTCGAACGGTCCTATAAATTGGGGACTTAGCTTCCCCTTTCGTCCGAATCTTAGAATGCCTTTCATAGGAGCTACTTTTAGGAACACTAGGTCTCCCTCTTCGAACTGTAAATTCCTACGCCTAACGTCGGTGTAGCTCTTTTGTCTACTCTGTGCGGTGCGCATCCTTATTCTAATCTTTTGTACCGCCTCATTAGGGATGCAGACCAGCTCGGGTCCTACTAGTTCTCTTTCTCCTACTTCGTCCCAGCACAATGGGGATCTACACCGTTTTCCATACAATGCTTCAAAGGGTGCCATCCCGATGGTTGCTTGGAAACTATTGTTGTAAGACAATTCCATTAAGTGTAGCTTAGTGTCCCAACTCCCTGTGAAATCCATCACACATGCCCGGAGCATGTCTTCTAGGATTTGGTTTAATCATTCCGTTTGGCCATCAGTTTGTGGGTGAAAGGCGGTGCTGAAGTCGAGGTGGGTACCCAACACTTTTTGGAGTCCGTGCCAAAAGGCTGACGTAAAACACGGGTCTCGATCCGACACAATAGACACCGGAACTCCATGCAACCTCACAATTTCTTTGACATACAGTTGAGCCCAGTTGTCTACCGTATACATTGCCTTACCTAGTAGGAAATGAGCTGATTTTGTCAGACGATCGACAACCACCCCAAATTACCGTGTAGCCCTTTATTGTTTTGGGTAGGTCTACTATGAAATCCATAGCAATGTTTTCCCATTTCCATTCTGGTATACTTAGAGGTTGTAGTAGCCCGGCGGTTTTCTACCTAGGGGCTTTTACTTGTTGGCACACCAGACATTTACTCACGTACTCCGCGATATCCTTTTTCATATTCCGCCACCAGAAGTGTTGTTTCAAGTCTTGATACATCTTTGTTCCACCTGGATGTATCGAGAAGGGTGAGTTGTATGCCTCAGTTAGGATTTCGTTCTTTATTTCGCTCACCGGTGAGACACATTACGCCCTTGACATAATAGCCTGTCATCGGTTGACTTAGAAAAACTGTCCACGGGGCCTACTTTAACCCTGGTTTAGGATTTTGTTTAGGCTTGGATCCTCACTTTGTGAGTCTATGATCCTCTGTCTGAGCATGGGGCGCACTGTCAGTCGAGCCATTTGAGCTGCCACCTCTTTGGTTACTACCGCTATGTCAGCCTGTTCAAAATCAGCTCACACTCGTGGCTCCCTTGTGATGAGGGCCGACGAGTGTACTGCTTTTCGGCTTAGTGCATCAGCAACTATATTTGCTTTTCCGAGGTGGTACTGGATATCTATGTCGTAATCCTTTACCAGCTCTAGCCACCTACGTTGTCTTATGTTCAATTCTTTTTGTGTGAACAAGTATTTTAGGCTTTTATAGTCCGTATAAATTTTGGTCCTTTCGCCATACAGGTAATGTCGCCAAATTTTTAACGCGAACACCACTGCCGTCAACTCCAAATTATGTGTAGGATAGTTTTTTCTCATAATCCTTTAGTTGACGTGACGCATACGCAACAACTTTGCCATGTTGCATCAGTACACAACCCAACCCCTTTTTGGATGCATCACTGTAAACTACGTATCTCGCAGAACTTTCTGGAACCGTGAGCACTGGGGTGGACACTAGTCTTTGTTTAATTTTCGAAAAACGTCGACCGTTACTCGGTTTTTTTTAGCACGTGTGCTTCAAACGTCCCGGTTTTAGGTTTCCAAATTAGGGTTTCGATTTTAAGCACTCTTTTTACTGTTTTATACACTCCGTTTCTTCGGAAAACGTCGACCGTTACTCGGTTTTTTTTAGCATGTGCTTCAAACGTCCCGGTTTAGGGTTTCCAAATTAGGGTTTCGATTTTAAGAACTCTTTTACTGTTTTATACACTCCGTTTCTTCGACATTCTATTCTAAATCATCAAGCCTGATCATTCCCCACAAAAATTTCGAAAAAAACGTCGACCGTTACCGTTACTCGGTTTTTTTTAGCACGTGCTTCAAACGTCCCGGTTTAGGGTTTCCAAATTAGGGTTTCGATTTTAAGCACTCTTTTACTGTTTTTATACACTCCGTTTCTTCGGCGTTCTATTCTAAATCATCAAGCCTGATCATTCCCCACAGGAATTTCGAAAACGTCGACCGTTACTCGGTTTTTTTTTTTTTTTACGTGCTTCAAACGTCCCGGTTTAGGGTTTCCAAATTAGGGTTTCGATTTTAAGCACACTCTTTTACTGTTTTTATACACTCCGTTTCTTCGACGTTCTATTCTAAATCATCAAGCCTGATCATTCCCCACAAGAATTTTTCGAAAAACGTCGACCGTTACTCTCGTTTTTTTTTAGCACGTGCTTCAAACGTCCCGGTTTAGGGTTTCCAAATTAGGGTTTCGATTTTAAGCACTCTTTTACTTTTTTATACACTCCTCCGTTTCTTCGACGCGTTCTATTCTAAATCATCAAGCCTGATCATTCCCCACAGGAAAATTTCGAAAAAAACGAACGTCGACCGTTACTCTCTTTTTTTTTTTTAGCACGTGCTTCAAACGTCCCGTTTAGGGTTTCCAAATTAGGGTTTCGATTTTAAGCACTCTTTTACTTTTTTATACACTCCGTTTCTTCGACATTCTATTCTAAATCATCAAGCCTGATCATTCCCCACAAAAATTTTCGAAAAAACGTCGACCGTTACTCGGTTTTTTTTTAGCACGTGCTTCAAACGTCCCGGTTTAGGGTTTCCAAATTAGGGTTTCGATTTTAAGCACTCTTTTACTGTTTTATACACTCCGTTTCTTCGACATTCTATTCTAAATCATCAAGCCCTGATCATTCCCCACAAAAATTTCGAAAAAACGTCGACCGTTACTCGTTACTCGTTTTTTTTTAGCACGTGCTTCAAACGTCCCGGTTTAGGGTTTCCAAAATTAGGGTTTCGATTTTAAGCACTCTTTTACTTTTTTTTACACTCTTTTTCTTCGACATTCTATTCTAAATCATCAAGCCTGATCATTCCCCACAGGAAATTTTTCAAAAAAACGTCGACCGTTACTCGGTTTTTTTTTTTTTTACGTGCTTCAAACGTCCCGGTTTTAGGGTTTCCAAATTAGGGTTTTTCGATTTTAAGCACTCTTTTACTGTTTTTTACACTCCGTTTCTTCGACATTCTATTCTAAATCATCAAGCCTGATCATTCCCCACAGGAATTTCAAAAAACGTCGACCGTTACTCGGTTTTTTTTAGCACGTGCTTCAAACGTCCCGGTTTAGGGTTTCCAAATTAGGGTTTCGATTTTAAGCACTCTTTTACTGTTTTATACACTCCGTTCTTCTTCGGCATTCTATTCTAAATCATCAAGCCTGATCATTCCCCACAAAAATTTCGAAAAAACGTCGACCGTTACTCGGTTTTTTTTTTTTAGCACGTGCTTCAAACGTCCCGGTTTAGGGTTTCCAAATTAGGGTTTCGATTTTAAGCACTCTTTTACTGTTTTATACACTCCGTTTTTCTCGACGTTCTATTCTAAATCATCAAGCCTGATCATTCCCCACAAAAATTTTCGAAAAAAAAACGTCGACCGTTACTCGGTTTTTTTAGCACGTGCTTCAAACGTCCCGGTTTAGGGTTTCCAAATTAGGGTTTCGATTTTAAGCACTCTTTTACTGTTTTATACACTCCGTTTTTCTTCGGCGTTCTATTCTAAATCATCAAGCCTGATCATTCCCCACAAAAAATTTTTCGAAAAAAAACGTCGACCGTTACTCGGTTTTTTTTTTAGCACGTGCTTCAAACGTCCCGGTTTAGGGTTTCCAAATTAGGGTTTCGATTTTAAGCACTCTTTTACTGTTTTATACACTCCGTTTCTTCGACGTTCTATTCTAAATCATCAAGCCTGATCATTCCCCACAGGAATTTCGAAAAAAAAAAAAAAACGTCGACCGTTACTCGGTTTTTTTTTACACGTGCTTCAAACGTCCCGGTTTAGGGTTTCCAAATTAGGGTTTCGATTTTAAGCACTCTTTTTACTGTTTTATACACTCCGTTTTCTTCGACGTTCTATTCTAAATCATCAAAGCCTGATCATTCCCCACAAGAATTTTTTTAAAAACGTCGACCGTTACTCGGTTTTTTTTTTTTTTGCACGTGCTTCAAACGTCCCGGTTTAGGGTTTCCAAATTAGGGTTTCGATTTTAAGCACTCTTTTACTGTTTTTATACACTCCGTTTCTTCGGCGTTCTATTCTAAATCATCAAGCCTGATCATTCCCCACACAAGAAATTTTTCAAAAAAACGTCGACGTTTACTCGGTTTTTTTTAGCACGTGCTTCAAACGTCCCGGTTTAGGGTTTCCAAATTAGGGTTTTTCGATTTTAAGCACTCTTTTACTGTTTTATACACTCCGTTTTCTTTCGGCATTCTATTCTAAATCATCAAATCAAGCCTGATCATTCCCCACAGGAATTTTCGAAAAAACGTCGACCGTTACTCGGTTTTTTTTTTTTTGCACGTGCTTCAAAAAACGTCGGTTTAGGGTTTCCAAATTAGGGTTTCGATTTTAAGCACTCTTTTACTGTTTTTTATACACTCCGTTTCTTCGACGTTCTATTCTAAATCATCAAGCCTGATCATTCCCCACAAGAAATTTCGAAAAACGTCGACCGTTACTCGGTTTTTTTTTTTTTTTCACGTGCTTCAAACGTCCGGTTTAGGGTTTCCAAAATTAGGGTTTTTCGATTTTAAGCACTCTTTTACTGTTTTATACACTCCGTTTCTTTCGACGTTCTATTCTAAATCATCAAGCCTGATCATTCCCCCCACAAATTTTTTCGAAAAAAAATCGTCGTCGACCGTTACTCGGTTTTTTTTTTTAGCACGTGCTTCAAACGTCCCGGTTTAGGGTTTCCAAATTAGGGTTTCGATTTTAAGCACTCTTTTACTGTTTTATACACTCCGTTTCTTCGACGTTCTATTCTAAATCATCAAGCCTGATCATTCCCCACAGAAATTTTTCAAAAAACGTCGACCGTTACTCGGTTTTTTTTTTTTAGCACGTGCTTCAAACGTCCCGGTTTAGGGTTTCCAAAATTAGGGTTTCGATTTTAAGCACTCTTTTACTGTTTTTTACACTCTTCGTTTCTTTCTTCGGCGTTCTATTCTAAATTCAAATCATCAAGCTGATCATTCCCCACAGGAATTTCGAAAAACGTCGACCGTTACTCGGTTTTTTTTTTAGCACGTGCTTCAAACGTCCCGGTTTAGGGTTTCCAAATTAGGGTTTCGATTTTAAGCACTCTTTTACTGTTTTATACACTCCGTTTCTTCGGCGTTCTATTCTAAATCATCAAGCCTGATCATTCCCCACAGGAAATTTTTTGAAAAACGTCGACCGTTACTCGGTTTTTTTTTTTACGTGCTTCAAACGTCCCGGTTTAGGGTTTTTCCAAATTAGGGTTTCGATTTTAAGCACTCTTTTACTGTTTTATACACTCCGTTTCTTCGACGTTCTATTCTATTCTAAATCATCAAGCCTGATCATTCCCCACAGGAATTTTCGAAAAACGTCGACCGTTACTCGGTTTTTTTAGCACGTGCTTCAAACGTCCCGGTTTAGGGTTTCCAAAATTAGGGTTTCGATTTTAAGCACTCTTTTACTGTTTTATACACTCTTTTTTTTCTTTTCTTCGACATTCTATTCTAAATCATCAAGCCTGATCATTCCCCACAGGAAATTTTTGAAAAAAACGTCGACCGTTACTCGGTTTTTTTTTAGCACGTGCTTCAAACGTCCCGGTTTAGGGTTTTCCAAATTAGGGTTTCGATTTTAAGCACTCTTTTACTGTTTTATACACTCCGTTTCTTCGACATTTCTATTCTAAATCATCAAGCCTGATCATTCCCCACAGGAATTTCGAAAAAAACGTCGACCGTTACTCGGTTTTTTTTTAGCACACGTGCTTCAACGTCCCGGTTTAGGGTTTCCAAATTAGGGTTTCGATTTTAAGCACTCTTTTACTGTTTTATACACTCCGTTTCTTCGGCGTTCTATTCTAAATCATCAAGCCTGATCATTCCCCCACACAAAATTTTCGAAAAAACGTCGACCGTTACTCGGTTTTTTTTTTTTAGCACGTGCTTCAAACGTCCCGGTTTAGGGTTTCCCAATTAGGGTTTCGATTTTAAGCACTCTTTTACTGTTTTGTACACTCCGTTTCTTCGACATTCTATTCTAAACCATCAAGCCTGATCATTCCCCACGAGAATTTCGAAAAACATCGACCGTTACTCGGTTTTTTTAGCACGTGCTTCAAACGTCCCGGTTTTAGGTTTCCAAATTAGGGTTTCGAAGCACTCTTTTTTTGTTTTATACACTCCGTTTCTTCTTCGACGTTCTATTCTAAATCATCAAGCCTGATCATTCCCCACAAAAATTTTCGAAAAAAACGTCGACCGTTACTCGGTTTTTTTAGCACGTGCTTTCAAACGTCCCGGTTTAGGGTTTCCAAATTAGGGTTTCGATTTTTAAGCACTCTTTTACTGTTTTATACACTCCGTTTTTCTTCGGCGTTCTATTCTAAATCATCAAGCCTGATCATTCCCCACAAAAATTTTCGAAAAAAACGTCGACCGTTACTCGGTTTTTTTTTTTTTTACGTGCTTCAAACGTCCCAAACGTTTAGGGTTTTCCAAATTAGGGTTTCGATTTTAAGCACTCTTTTACTGTTTTTATACACTCCGTTTCTTTTCGGCGTTCTATTCTAAATCATCAAGCCTGATCATTCCCCACAGAATTTTCGAAAAAAAAAACCGTCGACCGTTACTCGGTTTTTTTTACGTGCTTCAAACGTCCCGGTTTAGGGTTTCCAAATTAGGGTTTCGATTTTAAGCACTCTTTTACTGTTTTTATACACTACACTCGTTCTTCGGCATTTCTATTCTAAATCATCAAGCCTGATCATTCCCCACAGGAATTTTCGAAAAAAAACGTCGACCGTTACTCGGTTTTTTTTTTTAGCACGTGCTTCAAACGTCCCGGTTTAGGGTTTTCCAAATTAGGGTTTCGATTTTAAGCACTCTTTTACTGTTTTATACACTCCGTTTCTTCTTCGACGTTCTATTCTAAATCATCAAGCCTGATCATTCCCCCACAAAAATTTTCGAAAAAAACGTCGACCGTTACTCGGTTTTTTTTTTTT
The DNA here is from genome assembly GCA_033971965.1 of Cucurbita ficifolia. Classification (NCBI taxonomy): domain Eukaryota; kingdom Viridiplantae; phylum Streptophyta; class Magnoliopsida; order Cucurbitales; family Cucurbitaceae; genus Cucurbita; species Cucurbita ficifolia. The sequence goes on from CM066978.1 coordinate 5,151,708, forward strand.
TTTACGTGCTTCAAACGTCCCGGTTTAGGGTTTTTCAAATTAGGGTTTCGATTTTAAGCACTCTTTTTTACTGTTTTTATACACTCCGTTTTTTTTCGACGTTCTATTCTAAATCATCAAGCCTGATCATTCCCCCCACAAGGAATTTCGAAAAAAACGTCGACGTTTACTCGGTTTTTTTTTTTTAGCACGTGCTTCAAACGTCCCGGTTTAGGGGTTTCAAAATTAGGGTTTCGATTTTAAGCACTCTCTCTTTTACTGTTTTTTATACACTCCGTTTCTTCGACATTCTATTCTAAATCATCAAGCCTGATCATTCCCCACAGGAATTTCGAAAAAAAACGTCGACCGTTACTCGGTTTTTTTTTAGCACGTGCTTCAAACGTCCCGGTTTAGGGTTTCCAAATTAGGGTTTCGATTTTTAAGCACTCTTTTACTGTTTTATACACTCCGTTTCTTTTCGGCGTTCTATTCTAAATCATCAAGCCTGATCATTCCCCACAGGAATTTCGAAAAAACGTCGACCGTTACTCGGTTTTTTTTTTTTTAACACGTGCTTTCAACGTCCCGCAAATTAGTGTTTCTTCAAACGTCACGGTTTTAGGGTTTCCAAATTAGGGTTTTCGATTTTAAGCACTCTTTTCATTCCCCACAAAAATTTCAAAAAACGTCGACCGTTTTTTTTTTTTTAGCACTTTTCAACGTCCCGGTTTACTTTCGATTTTAAGCACTCTTTTACTGTTTTATACACTCTATTCTAAATTCTATCTAAATCATCAAGCTGATCATCCCCACACAAAAATTTCGAAAAAACGTCGACCGTTACTCGGTTTTTTTTTTTTTTTGTGCTTCAAACGTCCCGGTTTAGGGTTTCCAAATTAGGGTTTCGATTTTAAGCACTCTTTTACTACTTTTTTACACTCCGTTTCTTTCTTCGGCGTTCTATTCTAAATCATCAAGCCTGATCATTCCCCACAAAAATTTCGAAAAAAAAACGTCGACCGTTACTCGGTTTTTTTTAGCACGTGCTTCAAACGTCCCGGTTTAGGGTTTCCAAATAGGGTTTCGATTTTAAGCACTCTTTTACTGTTTTTTATACACTCCGTTTTCTTCGACGTTCTATTCTAAATCATCAAGCCTGATCATTCCCCACAAAAAAATTTCGAAAAAACGTCGACCGTTACTCGGTTTTTTTTTTTTTTTAGCACGTGCTTCAAACGTCCCGGTTTAGGGTTTCCAAATTAGGGTTTCGATTTTAAGCACTCTTTTACTGTTTTATACACTCCGTTTTTCTTCGACGTTCTATTATTCTAAATCATCAAGCCTGATCATTCCCCACAAAAATTTCGAAAAAAACGTCGACCGTTACTCGGTTTTTTTTTTAGCACGTGCTTCAAACGTCCCGGTTTAGGGTTTCCAAATTAGGGTTTCGATTTTAAGCACTCTTTTACTGTTTTATACACTCCGTTTCTTCGACATTCTATTCTAAATCATCAAGCCTGATCATTCCCCACAGGAATTTCGAAAAAACGTCGACCGTTACTCGGTTTTTTTTAGCACGTGCTTCAAACGTCCCGGTTTAGGGTTTCCAAATTAGGGTTTCGATTTTAAGCACTCTTTTTACTGTTTTATACACTCTCGTTTCTTCGACGTTCTATTCTAAATCATCAAGCCTGATCATTCCCCACAGAAAATTTCGAAAAAAAACGTCGACCGTTACTCGGTTTTTTTTAGCACGTGCTTCAAAACGTCCCGGTTTAGGGTTTCCAAATTAGGGTTTCGATTTTAAGCACTCTTTTACTGTTTTATACACTCCGTTTCTTCGACATTCTATTCTAAATCATCAAGCCTGATCATTCCCCACAAAAATTTCGAAAAACGTCGACCGTTACTCGTTACTCGGTTTTTTTTTTTACACGTGCTTCAAACGTCCCGGTTTAGGGTTTCCAAATTAGGGTTTTTTTTTTAAGCACTCTTTTACTTTTTTATACACTCCGTTTCTTCGGCGTTCTATTAAAATCATCAAGCCTGATCATCCTCCCACACAAATTTTCAAAAAAAAAACGACCGTTACTCGGTCGGTTTTTTTAGCACGTGCTTCAAACGTCCCGGTTTAGGGTTTCCAAATTAGGGTTTCGATTTTAAGCACTCTTTTTTACTTTTTTTACACTCCGTTTTTTTCGGACATTCTATTCTAAATCATCAAGCCTGATCATTCCCCACAAAAATTTCAAAAAACGTCGACCGTTACTCGGTTTTTTTTAGCACGTGCTTCAAACGTCCCGGTTTAGGGTTTCCAAATTAGGGTTTCGATTTTAAGCACTCTTTTACTGTTTTTTACACTCCGTTTCTTCGACATCTATTCTAAATCATCAAGCCTGATCATTCCCCACAGGAATTTTAAAAAACGTCGACCGTTACTCGGTTTTTTTAGCACGTGCTTCAAACGTCCCGGTTTAGGGTTTCCAAATTAGGGTTTCGATTTTAAGCACTCTTTTACTGTTTTATACACTCCGTTTCTTCGACGTTCTATTCTAAATCATCAAGCCTGATCATTCCCCACAAAAAATTTCGAAAAAAACGTCGACCGTTACTCGGTTTTTTTTAGCATGTGCTTCAAACGTCCCGGTTTAGGGTTTCCAAATTAGGGTTTCGATTTTAAGCACTCTTTTACTGTTTTATACACTCCGTTTCTTCGACATTCTATTCTAAATCATCAAGCCTGATCATTCCCCACAGGAATTTTCGAAAAACGTCGACCCGTTACTCGGTTTTTTTAGCACGTGCTTCAAACGTCCCGTTTAGGGTTTCCAAATTAGGGTTTCGATTTTAAGCACTCTTTTACTGTTTTATACACTCCGTTTTCTTTCGACGTTCTATTCTAAATCATCAACTGATCATTCCCCACAGGAATTTCGAAAAAAAACGTCGACCGTTACTCGGTTTTTTTTTTTTTTACGTGCTTCAAAAACGTCCCGGTTTAGGGTTTCCAAATTAGGGTTTCGATTTTAAGCACTCTTTTACTGTTTTATACACTCCGTTTCTTCGACGTTCTATTCTAAATCATCAAGCCTGATCATTCCCCACAGGAATTTTCGAAAAAAACGTCGACCGTTACTCTCGTTTTTTTTTTTTTTAGCACGTGCTTCAAACGTCCCGGTTTTTAGGTTTCCAAAATAGGGTTTCGATTTTAAGCACTCTTTTACTGTTTTATACACTCCGTTTTCTTCGGCGTTCTATTCTAAATCATCAAGCCTGATCATTCCCCACAGAATTTCGAAAAACGTCGACCGTTACTCGGTTTTTTTTTTTTTAGCACGTGCTTCAAACGTCCCGGGTTTAGGGTTTCCAAATTAGGGTTTCGATTTTAAGCACTCTTTTACTGTTTTATACACTCCGTTTCTTCGACGTTCTATTCTAAATCATCAAGCTGATCATCATTCCCCACAGAAATTTCGAAAAAAACGTCGACCGTTACTCGTTTTTTTTAGCACGTGCTTCAAAAACGTCCCGGTTTAGGGTTTCCAAATTAGGGTTTCGATTTTAAGCACTCTTTTACTGTTTTATACACTCCGTTTCTTCGACATTCTATTCTAAATCATCAAGCCTGATCATTCCCCACAAAAATTTCGAAAAAAAACGACGACCGTTACTCGGTTTTTTTACACGTGCTTCAAACGTCCCGGTTTAGGGTTTCCAAAATTAGGGTTTTCGATTTTAAGCACTCTTTTACTGTTTTATACACTCCGTTTCTTTCGGCGTTCTATTCTAAATCATCAAGCCTGATCATCATTCCCCACAAAAATTTCGAAAAACGTCGACCGTTACTCGGTTTTTTTTAGCACGTGCTTCAAACGTCCCGGTTTAGGGTTTCCAAATTAGGGTTTCGATTTTAAGCACTCTTTTACTGTTTTATACACACTCCGTTTCTTCGACGTTCTATTCTAAATCATCAAGCCTGATCATTCCCCACAAAAATTTCGAAAAAACGTCGACCGTTACTCGGTTTTTTTTAGCACGTGCTTCAAACGTCCCGGTTTAGGGTTTCCAAATTAGGGTTTCGATTTTAAGCACTCTTTTTACTGTTTTTTATACACTCCGTTTCTTCGACGTTCTATTCTAAATCATCAAGCCTGATCATTCCCCACAAAAATTTTTTCGAAAAAACGTCGACCGTTACTTACTCGTTTTTTTTAGCACGTGCTTCAAACGTCCCGGTTTAGGGTTTCCAAATTAGGGTTTCGATTTTAAGCACTCTTTTACTGTTTTATACACTCCGTTTCTTCGACGTTCTATTCTAAAATCATCAAGCCTGATCATCATTCCCCACAAGAATTTCGAAAAAACGTCGACCGTTACTCGGTTTTTTTTTTTTTAGCACGTGCTTCAAACGTCCCGGTTTAGGGTTTCCAAATTAGGGTTTCGATTTTAAGCACTCTTTTACTGTTTTTATACACTCCGTTTCTTCGACGTTCTATTCTAAATCATCAAGCCTGATCATTCCCCACAAGAATTTTCGAAAAAACGTCGACCGTCGACTACTTTTTTTTTTTAGCACGTGCTTCAAACGTCCCGGTTTAGGGTTTCCAAATTTAGGGTTTCGATTTTTTAGCACTCTTTTACTTTTTTATTATACACTCCGTTTCTTCGACGTTCTATTCTAAATCATCAAGCCTGATCATTCCCCACAAAAATTTTCGAAAAACGTCGACCGTTACTCGTTTTTTAACTCTTCAAACGTCGTCCCGTTTTAGGGTTTTTTTTTCGAGCACGTGCTTCAAAAAATCGTCCCGGTTTCCCAAAAAATTTCGAAAAACGTCGACCGGGTTTTTTTTTAGGGTTTCCGGTTTAGGGTTTCCAAATTAGGGTTTCGATTTTAAGCACTCTTTTACTGTTTTATACACTCCGTTTCTTCGACGTTCTATTCTAAATCATCAAGCCTGATCATTCCCCACAGGAAAATTTTTGAAAAAAAAACGACCGTTACTCGGTTTTTTTTTAGCACGTGCTTCAAACGTCCCGGTTTTAGGGTTTCCAAATTAGGGTTTCGATTTTAAGCACTCTTTTACTGTTTTATACACTCCGTTTCTTCGACGTTCTATTCTAAATCATCAAAGCCTGATCATTCCCCAAGAATTTCGAAAAAAACGTCGACCGTTACTCGGTTTTTTTTTTTTTTTTTTACGTGCTTCAAACGTCCCGGTTTAGGGTTTCCAAAATTAGGGTTTCGATTTTAAGCACTCTTTTACTGTTTTATACACTCCGTTTCTTCGACGTTCTATTCTAAATCATCAAGCCTGATCATTCCCCACAGGAATTTCGAAAAACGTCGACCGTTACTCGGTTTTTTTAGCACGTGCTTCAAACGTCCCGGTTTAGGGTTTCCAAATTAGGGTTTTGATTTTAAGCACTCTTTTACTGTTTTATACACTCCGTTTCTTCGACATTCTATTCTAAACCATCAAGCCTGATCATTCCCCACGAGAATTTCGAAAAACGTCGACCGTTACTCGGTTTTTTTAGCACGTGCTTCAAACGTCCCGGTTTAGGGTTTCCAAATTAGGGTTTCGATTTTAAGCACTCTTTTACTCTTTTATACACTCTGTTTCTTCGGCATTCTATTCTAAACCATCAAGCCTGATCATTCCCCACGAGAATTTCGAAAAACGTCGACCGTTACTCGGTTTTTTTAGCACGTGCTTCAAATGTCTTAGTTTAGGGTTTCCAAATTAGGGTTTCGATTTTAAGCACTCTTTTACTTTTTTATACACTCCGTTTCTTCGACATTCTATTCTAAACCATCAAGCCTGATCATTCCCCACACAGAATTTTTAAAAAAAAACGTCGACCGTTACTCGGTTTTTTTTTTTAGCACGTGCTTCAAACGTCCCGGTTTAGGGTTTCCAAATTAGGGTTTTCGATTTTAAGCACTCTTTTACTGTTTTATACACTCCGTTTCTTCGACATTCTATTCTAAACCATCAAGCCTGATCATTCTCAAACGTCCCGGTTTAGGGTTTCCAAATTAGGGTTTCGATTTTAAGCACTCTTTTACTCTTTTATACACTCTGTTTCTTCGACATTCTATTCTATTCTAAATCAATCATTCTATTCTAAATCATCAAGCCTGATCATTCCCCACAGAAAATTTCGAAAAAAAAAACGTCGACCGTTACTCGGTTTTTTTTTTAGCACGTGCTTCAAACGTCCCGGTTTAGGGTTTCCAAATTAGGGTTTCGATTTTAAGCACTCTTTTTACTGTTTTATACACTCCGTTTCTTCGACGTTCTATTCTAAATCATCAAGCCTGATCATTCCCCACAGGAATTTCGAAAAACGTCGACCGTTACTCGGTTTTTTTAGCACGTGCTTCAAACGTCCCGGTTTAGGGTTTCCAAAAATAGGGTTTCGATTTTAAGCACTCTTTTTTTACTGTTTTATACACACTCCGTTTCTTCGACGTTCTATTCTAAATCATCAAGCCTGATCATTCCCCACAGGAAATTTCGAAAAAAAAACGTCGACCGTTACTTTACTCGTTTTTTTTTTTTTTACGTGCTTCAAACGTCCCGGTTTAGGGTTTCCAAATTAGGGTTTCGATTTTAAGCACTCTTTTACTGTTTTATACACTCCGTTTCTTTCGGCGTTCTATTCTAAATCATCAAAGCCTGATCATTCCCCACAGGAATTTTCGAAAAAAACGTCGACCGTTACTCGGTTTTTTTAGCACGTGCTTCAAACGTCCCGGTTTAGGGTTTCCAAATTAGGGTTTCGATTTTAAGCACTCTTTTACTGTTTTATACACTCCGTTTCTTCGACATTCTATTCTAAACCATCAAGCCTGATCATTCCCCACAGGAATTTTCGAAAAAAACGTCGACCGTTACTCGGTTTTTTTTAGCACGTGCTTCAAACGTCCCGGTTTAGGGTTTCCAAATTAGGGTTTCGATTTTAAGCACTCTTTTACTGTTTTATACACTCCGTTTCTTCGACGTTCTATTCTAAATCATCAAGCCTGATCATTCCCCACAAGAATTTCGAAAAACGTCGACCGTTACTCGGTTTTTTTAGCACGTGCTTCAAACGTCCCGGTTTAGGGTTTCCAAATTAGG
>CM066978.1:5158919-5175116 GCA_033971965.1 Cucurbita ficifolia
TGAAGCACGTGCTAAAAAAACCGAGTAACGGTCGACGTTTTTCTTAATTCCTGTGCGGAATGATTAGGCTTGATGATTTAGAATAGAACGCCGAAGAAACGGAGTGTATAAAACAGTAAAAGAGTGCTTGAAATCGAAACCCTAATTTGGAAACCCTAAACCGGGACGTTTGAAGCACGTGCTAAAAAAACCGAGTAACGGTCGACGTTTTTTCGAAATTCCTGTGTCGGAATGATCAGGCTTGATGATTTAGAATAGAACGCCGAAGAAACGGAGTGTATAAAACAGTAAAAGAGTGCTTAAAATCGAAACCCTAATTTGGAAACCCTAAACCGGGACGTTTGAAGCACGTGCTAAAAAAACCGAGTAACGGTCGACGTTTTTCTTAATTCCTGTGCGGAATGATCAGGCTTGATGATTTAGAATAGAACGCCGAAGAAACGGAGTGTATAAAACAGTAAAAGAGTGCTTAAAATCGAAACCCTAATTTGGAAACCCTAAACCGGGACGTTTGAAGCACGTGCTAAAAAAACCGAGTAACGGTCGACGTTTTTTCAAAATTCCTGTGGGGAATGATCAGGCTTGATGATTTAGAATATGAACGCCGAAGAAACGGAGTGTATATAAAACAGTAAAAGAGTGCTTAAAATCGAAACCCTAATTTGGAAACCCTAAAACCGGGACGTTTGAAGCACGTGTGCGTGCTAAAAAAAAAAAAAACCGAGTAACGGTCGACGTTTTTTCGAAATTCCTGTGGGGAATGATCAGGCTTGATGATTTAGAATAGAACGCCGAAGAAAACGGAGTGTATAAAACAGTAAAAGAGTGCTTAAAATCGAAACCCTAATTTGGAAACCCTAAACCGGGACGTTTGAAGCACGTGCTAAAAAACCGAGTAACGGTCGACGTTTTTTAAAATTCCTGTGGGGAATGATCAGGCTTGATGATTTAGAATAGAACGCCGAAGAAACGGAGTGTATAAAACAGTAAAAGAGTGCTTAAAATCGAACCCTAATTTGGAAACCCTAAACCGGGACGTTTGAAGCACGTGCTAAAAAAAAAAACCGAGTAACGGTCGACGTTTTTTTAAATTCCTGTGGGGAATGATCAGGCTTGATGATTTAGAATAGAACGCCGAAGAAACGGAGTGTATAAAACAGTAAAAGAGTGCTTAAAATCGAAACCCTAATTTGGAAACCCTAAACCGGGACGTTTTGAAGCACGTGCTAAAAAAACCGAGTAACGGTCGACGTTTTTCGAAATTCCTGTGGGGAATGATCAGGCTTGATGATTTAGAATAGAACGCCGAAGAAACGGAGTGTATAAAACAGTAAAAGAGTGCTTAAAATCGAAACCCTAATTTGGAAACCCTAAACCGGGACGTTTGAAGCACGTGCTAAAAAAACCGAGTAACGGTCGACGTTTTTCGAAATTCCTGTGGGGAATGATCAGGCTTGATGATTTAGAATAGAACGCCGAAGAAACGGAGTGTATAAAAACAGTAAAAGAGTGCTTAAAATCGAAACCCTAATTTGGAAACCCTAAACCGGGACGTTTTGAAGCACACTAAAAAAAAAACCGAGTAACGGTCGACGTTTTTTTCAAAATTTCCTGTGGGGAATGATCAGGCTTGATGATTTAGAATAGAACGCCGAAGAAACGGAGTGTATAAAACAGTAAAAGAGTGCTTAAAATCGAAACCCTAATTTGGAAACCCTAAACCGGGACGTTTGAAGCACGTGCTAAAAAAACCGAGTAACGGTCGACGTTTTTTCAAAATTCCTGTGGGGAATGATCAGGCTTGATGATTTAGAATAGAACGCCGAAGAAACGGAGTGTATAAAACAGTAAAAGAGTGCTTAAAATCGAAACCCTAATTTGGAAACCCTAAACCGGGACGTTTGAAGCACGTGCTAAAAAAACCGAGTAACGGTCGACGTTTTTCAAAATTCCTGTGGGGAATGATCAGGCTTGATGATTTAGAATAGAACGCCGAAGAAACGGAGTGTATAAAAACAGTAAAAGAGTGCTTAAAATCGAAACCCTAATTTGGAAACCCTAAACCGGGACGTTTGAAGCACGTGCTAAAAAAACAGAGTCACGGTCGACGTTTTTCAAAATTCCTGTGGGGAATGATCAGGCTTGATGATTTAGAATAGAACGCCGAAGAAACGGAGTGTATAAAACAGTAAAAGAGTGCTTAAAATCGAAACCCTAATTTGGAAACCCTAAACCGGGACGTTTGAAGCACGTAAAAAAAAAAACCGAGTAACGGTCGACGTTTTTTTTCAAAATTCCTGTGGGGAATGATCAGGCTTGATGATTTTAGAATAGAACGCCGAAGAAACGGAGTGTATAAAACAGTAAAAGAGTGCTTAAAATCGAAAACCCTAATTTGGAAACCCTAAACCGGGACGTTTGAAGCACGTGCTAAAAAAAAAAAACCGAGTAACGGTCGACGTTTTTTCAAAATTCCTGTGGGGAATGATCAGGCTTGATGATTTAGAATAGAACGCCGAAGAAACGGAGTGTATAAAACAGTAAAAGAGTGCTTAAAATCGAAACCCTAATTTGGAAACCCTAAACCGGGACGTTTGAAGCACGTGCTAAAAAAAAAACCGAGTAACGGTCGACGTTTTTTCAAAATTCCTGTGGGGAATGATCAGGCTTGATGATTTAGAATAGAACGCCGAAGAAACGGAGTGTATAAAACAGTAAAAGAGTGCTTAAAATCGAAAACCCTAATTTGGAAACCCTAAAAACCGGGACGTTTGAAGCACGTGCTAAAAAAAAAACCGAGTAACGGTCGACGTTTTTTTTTCAAATTCCTGTGGGGAATGATCAGGCTTGATGATTTAGAATAGAACGCCGAAGAAACGGAGTGTATAAAAAACAGTAAAAGAGTGCTTAAAATCGAAACCCTAATTTGGAAACCCTAAACCGGGACGTTTGAAGCACGTGCTAAAAAAAAAACCGAGTAACGGTCGACGTTTTTTTTCGAAAAAAATTCCTGTGGGGAATGATCAGGCTTGATGATTTAGAATAGAACGCCGAAGAAACGGAGTGTATAAAACAGTAAAAGAGTGCTTAAAATCGAAACCCTAATTTTGGAAACCCTAAACCGGGACGTTTTGAAGCACGTGCTAAAAAAAACCGAGTAACGGTCGACGTTTTTTCAAAATTCCTTGGGGAATGATCAGGCTTGATGATTTAGAATAAAACGCCGAAGAAACGGAGTGTATAAAACAGTAAAAGAGTGCTTAAAATCGAAACCCTAATTTGGAAACCCTAAACCGGGACGTTTGAAGCACGTGCTAAAAAAACCGAGTAACGGTCGACGTTTTTCGAAATTCTGTGGGGAATGATCAGGCTTGATGATTTAGAATAGAACGCCGAAGAAACGGAGTGTATAAAACAGTAAAAGAGTGCTTAAAATCGAAACCCTAATTTGGAAACCCTAAACCGGGACGTTTGAAGCACGTGCTAAAAAAACCGAGTAACGGTCGACGTTTTTTTCGAAATTCCTGTGGGGAATGATCAGGCTTGATGATTTAGAATAGAACGCCGAAGAAACGGAGTGTATAAAACAGTAAAAGAGTGCTTAAAATCGAAACCCTAATTTGGAAACCCTAAACCGGGACGTTTGAAGCACGTGCTAAAAAAAAAACCGAGTAACGGTCGACGACGTTTTTCGAAATTCCTGTGGGGAATGATCAGGCTTGATGATTTAGAATAGAACGCCGAAGAAACGGAGTGTATATAAAACAGTAAAAGAGTGCTTAAAATCGAAACCCTAATTTGGAAACCCTAAACCGGGACGTTTGAAGCACGTGCTAAAAAAAACCGAGTAACGGTCGACGTTTTTTCGAAATTCCTGTGGGGAATGATCAGGCTTGATGATTTAGAATAGAAACGCCGAGAAAAACGGAGTGTATAAAACAGTAAAAGAGTGCTTAAAATCGAAACCCTAATTTGGAAACCCTAAACCGGGACGTTTGAAGCACGTGCTAAAAAAACCGAGTAACGGTCGTTTTTTTTTTTTTTTTTCAAAAATCCCTGTGGGGAATGATTAGGCTTGATGATTTAGAATAGAACGCCGAAGAAACGGAGTGTATAAAACAGTAAAAGAGTGCTTAAAATCGAAACCCTAATTTGGAAACCCTAAACCGGGACGTTTGAAGCACGTGCTAAAAAAACCGAGTAACGGTCGACGTTTTTCGAAAAATTCTGTGGGGGGGAATGATCAGGCTTGATGATTTAGAATAGAACGCCGAAGAAACGGAGCGTATAAAACAGTAAAAGAGTGCTTAAAATCGAACCCTATTTTCGAAACCCTAAACCGGGACGTTTGAAGCACGTGCTAAAAAAACCGAGTAACGGTCGACGTTTTTCGAAATTCCTGTGGGGAATGATCAGGCTTGATGATTTAGAATAGAACGCCGAAGAAACGGAGTGTATAAAACAGTAAAAGAGTGCTTAAAATCGAAACCCTAATTTGGAAACCCTAAAACCGGGACGTTTGAAGCACGTGCTAAAAAAAACCGAGTAAAACGGTCGACGTTTTTTTTTTCAAATTCCTGTGGGGAATGATCAGGCTTGATGATTTAGAATAGAACGCCGAAGAAACGGAGTGTATAAAACAGTAAAAGAGTGCTTAAAATCGAAACCCTAATTTGGAAACCCTAAACCGGGACGTTTTGAAGCACGTGCTAAAAAAAAACCGAGTAACGGTCGACGTTTTTCAAAATTCCCTGTGGGGAATGATCAGGCTTGATGATTTAGAATAGAAACGCCGAAGAAACGGAGTGTATAAAACAGTAAAAGAGTGCTTAAAATCGAAACCCTAATTTGGAAACCCTAAACCGGGACGTTTGAAGCACGTGCTAAAAAAACCGAGTAACGGTCGACGTTTTTCGAAATTCCTGTGGGGAATGATCAGGCTTGATGATTTAGAATAGAACGCCGAAGAAAACGGAGTGTATAAAACAGTAAAAGAGTGCTTAAAATCGAAACCCTAATTTGGAAACCCTAAACCGGGACGTTTGAAGCACGTGCTAAAAAAAACCGAGTAACGGTCGACGTTTTTTCGAAATTCCTGTGGGGAATGATCAGGCTTGATGATTTAGAATAGAACGCCGAAGAAACGAGAGTGTGTATAAAACAGTAAAAGAGTGCTTAAAATCGAAACCCTAATTTGGAAACCCTAAACCGGGACGTTTTTGAAGCACGTGCTAAAAAAACCGAGTAACGTCGTCGACGTTTTTCGAAAATTCCTGTGGGGAATGATCAGGCTTGATGATTTAGAATAGAACGCCGAAGAAACGGAGTGTATAAAACAGTAAAAGAGTGCTTAAAATCGAAACCCTAATTTGGAAACCCTAAAACCGGGACGTTTGAAGCACGTGCTAAAAAAAAAAAACCGAGTAACGGTCGACGTTTTTTTCAAAATTCCTGTGGGGAATGATCAGGCTTGATGATTTAGAATAGAACGCCGAAGAAACGGAGTGTATAAAACAGTAAAAGAGTGCTTAAAATCGAAACCCTAATTTGGAAACCCTAAACCGGGACGTTTGAAGCACGTGCTAAAAAAAAACCGAGTAACGGTAACGGTCGACGTTTTTTCGAAAATTCCTGTGGGGAATGATCAGGCTTGATGATTTAGAATAGAACGCCGAAGAAACGGAGTGTATAAAACAGTAAAAGAGTGCTTAAAATCGAAACCCTAATTTGGAAACCCTAAACCGGGACGTTTTGAAGCACGTGCTAAAAAAAACCGAGTAACGGTCGACGTTTTTTTTCAAAATTCCTGTGGGGAATGATCAGGCTTGATGATTTAGAATAGAACGCCGAAGAAAAACGGAGTGTATAAAAACAGTAAAAGAGTGCTTAAAATCGAAACCCTAATTTGGAAACCCTAAACCGGGACGTTTGAAGCACGTGCTAAAAAAACCGAGTAACGGTCGACGTTTTTTTCGAAATTCCTGTGGGGAATGATCAGGCTTGATGATTTAGAATAGAACGCCGCCGAAGAAACGGAGTGTATAAAACAGTAAAAGAGTGCTTAAAATCGAAACCCTAATTTGGAAACCCTAAACCGGGACGTTTGAAGCACGTGCTAAAAAAAAAAAAACCGAGTAACGGTCGACGTTTTTTTCAAAATTCCTGTGGGGAATGATCAGGCTTGATGATTTAGAATAGAACGCCGAAGAAACGGAGTGTATAAAACAGTAAAAAGAGTGCTTAAAATCGAAACCCTAATTTGGAAACCCTAAACCGGGACGTTTGAAGCACGTGCTAAAAAAAAAACCGAGTAACGGTCGACGTTTTTTTCAAATTCCTGTGGGGAATGATCAGGCTTGATGATTTAGAATAGAACGCCGAAGAAACGGAGTGTATAAAACAGTAAAAGAGTGCTTAAAATCGAAACCCTAATTTGGAAACCCTAAAACCGGGACGTTTGAAAGCACGTGCTAAAAAAAACCGAGTAACGGTCGACGTTTTTTTTTTTCAAATTCCTGTGGGGAATGATCAGGCTTGATGATTTAGAATAGAACGCCGAAGAAACGGAGTGTGTATAAAACAGTAAAAGAGTGCTTAAAATCGAAACCCTAATTTGGAAACCCTAAACCGGGACGTTTGAAGCACGTGCTAAAAAAACCGAGAGTAACGGTCGACGTTTTTCGAAATTCCTGTGTGGGGAATGATCAGGCTTGATGATTTAGAATAGAACGCCGAAGAAACGGAGAGTGTATAAAACAGTAAAAAAAGAGTGCTTAAAATCGAAACCCTAATTTGGAAACCCTAAACTGGGACGTTTGAAGCACGTGCTAAAAAAACCGAGTAACGGTCGTCGTTTTTGAAAATTCCTGTGGGAAATGATCAGGCTTGTTGATTTAGAATAGAACGCCAAAGAAACGGAGTATATAAAACAACAAAAGAGTGCTTAAAATCGAAACACTAATTTGGAAACCCTAAACCGGGACGTTTGAAGCACGTGCTAAAAAAACCGAGTAACGGTCGACGTTTTTTCAAAATTGCTGTGGGGAATGATCAGGCTTGATGATTTAGAATAGAACGCCGAAGAAACGGAGTGTATAAAACAGTAAAAGAGTGTGCTTAAAATCGAAACCCTAATTTGGAAACCCTAAACCGGGACGTTTGAAGCACGTGCTAAAAAAAACCGAGTAACGGTCGACGTTTTTTTTCGAAAATTCCTGTGGGGAATGATCAGGCTTGATGATTTAGAATATAGAACGCGAAGAGAAACGGAGTGTATAAAACAGTAAAAGAGTGCTTAAAATCGAAACCCTAATTTGGAAACCCTAAACCGGGACGTTTGAAGCACGTGCTAAAAAAAAAAACCGAAAAAAACCGACGGTCGACGACGTTTTTTTTCGAAATTCCTGTGGGGAATGATCAGGCTTGATGATTTAGAATAGAACGCCGAAGAAACGGAGTGTATAAAACAGTAAAAGAGTGCTTAAAATCGAAACCCTAATTTGGAAAACCCTAAACCGGGACGTTTGAAGCACGTGCTAAAAAAAACCGAGTAAACGGTCGACGTTTTTCGAAAATTCCTGTGGGGAATGATCAGGCTTGATGATTTAGAATAGAACGCCGAAGAAACGGAGTGTATAAAACAGTAAAAGAGTGCTTAAAATCGAAACCCTAATTTGGAAACCCTAAACCGGGACGTTTGAAGCACGTGCTAAAAAAAACCGAGTAACGGTCGACGTTTTTTTTTCGAAATTCCTGTGGGGAATGATCAGGCTTGATGATTTAGAATAGAACGCCGAAGAAAACGGAGTGTATAAAACAGTAAAAGAGTGCTTAAAATCGAAACCCTAATTTGGAAACCCTAAACCGGGACGTTTGAAGCACGTGCTAAAAAAAACCGAGTAACGGTCGACGTTTTTTTCGAAATTCCTGTGGGGAATGATCAGGCTTGATGATTTAGAATAGAACGCCGAAGAAACGGAGTGTATAAAACAGTAAAAGAGTGCTTAAAATCGAAACCCTAATTTGGAAACCCTAAACCGGGACGTTTGAAGCACGTGCTAAAAAAAAACCGAGTAACGGTCGACGTTTTTTTCGAAATTCCTGTGGGGAATGATCAGGCTTGATGATTTAGAAGAATAGAACGCCGAAGAAACGGAGTGTATAAAACAGTAAAAGAGTGCTTAAAATCGAAACCCTAATTTGGAAACCCTAAACCGGGACGTTTGAAGCACGTGCTAAAAAAAAAAAACCGAGTAACGGTCGACGGTCGACGTTTTTTTCGAAATTTCCTGTGGGGAATGATCAGGCTTGATGATTTAGAATAGAACGCCGAAGAAACGGAGTGTATAAAACAGTAAAAGAGTGCTTAAAATCGAAACCCTAATTTGGAAACCCTAAACCGGGACGTTTGAAGCACGTGCTAAAAAAAAAAAAACGAGTAACGGTCGACGTTTTTTTTCGAAATTCCTGTGGGGAATGATGATCAGGCTTGATGATTTAGAATAGAACGCCGAAGAAACGGAGTGTATAAAAAACAGTAAAAGAGTGCTTAAAATCGAAACCCTAATTTGGAAACCCTAAACCGGGACGTTTGAAGCACGTGCTAAAAAAAAAAAACCGAGTAACGGTCGACGACGTTTTTTCAAAATTCCTGTGGGGAATGATCAGGCTTGATGATTTAGAATAGAACGCCGAAGAAACGGAGTGTATAAAACAGTAAAAGAGTGCTTAAAATCGAAACCCTAATTTGGAAACCCTAAACCGGGACGTTTTTGAAGCACGTGCTAAAAAAAACCGAGTAACGGTCGACGTTTTTTTTTCGAAATTCCTGTGGGGAATGATCAGGCTTGATGATTTAGAATAGAACGCCGAAAGAAACGGAGTGTATAAAACAGTAAAAAAAGAGTGCTTAAAATCGAAACCCTAATTTGGAAACCCTAAACCGGGACGTTTGAAGCACGTGCTAAAAAAAAACCGAGTAACGGTCGACGTTTTTTTCGAAATTCCTGTGGGGGAATGATCAGGCTTGATGATTTAGAATAGAACGCCGAAGAAACGGAGTGTATAAAAACAGTAAAAGAGTGCTTAAAATCGAAACCCTAATTTGGAAACCCTAAACCGGGACGTTTGAAGCACGTGCTAAAAAAACCGAGTAACGGTCGACGTTTTTTTTTCAAAATTCCTGTGGGGAATGATCAGGCTTGATGATTTAGAAGAATAGAACGCCGAAGAAACGGAGTGTATAAAACAGTAAAAGAGTGCTTAAAATCGAAACCCTAATTTTGGAAACCCTAAACCGGGACGTTTGAAGCACGTGCTAAAAAAAAAAAACCGAGTAACGGTCGACGTTTTTTTTCAAAATTCCTGTGGGGAATGATCAGGCTTGATGATTTAGAATAGAACGCCGAAGAAACGGAGTGTGTAAAAAACAGTAAAAGAGTGCTTAAAATCGAAACCCTAATTTGGAAACCCTAAACCGGGACGTTTGAAGCACGTGCTAAAAAAAAAAAAAACCGAGTAACGGTCGACGTTTTTTTCGAAATTCCTGTGGGGAATGATCAGGCTTGATGATTTAGAATAGAAACCGAAGAAAAAACGAGTGTATAAAACAGTAAAAGAGTGCTTAAAATCGAAACCCTAATTTGGAAACCCTAAACCGGGACGTTTGAAGCACGTGCTAAAAAAAACCGAGTAACGGTCGACGTTTTTTCAAAAATTCCTGTGGGGAATGATCAGGCTTGATGATTTAGAATAGAACGCCGAAGAAACGGAGTGTATAAAAACAGTAAAAGAGTGCTTAAAATCGAAACCCTAATTTGGAAACCCTAAACCGGGACGTTTGAAGCACGTGCTAAAAAAAAAACCGAGTAACGGTCGACGTTTTTTCGAAATTCCTGTGGGGAATGATCAGGCTTGATGATTTAGAATAGAACGCCGAAGAAACGGAGTGTATAAAACAGTAAAAGAGTGCTTAAAATCGAAACCCTAATTTGGAAACCCTAAACCGGGACGTTTGAAGCACGTGCTAAAAAAAAAACCGAGTAACGGTCGACGTTTTTTCAAAATTCCTGTGGGGAATGATCAGGCTTGATGATTTTTAGAATAGAACGCCGAAGAAACGGAGAGTGTATAAAACAGTAAAAGAGTGCTTAAAATCGAAACCCTAATTTGGAAACCCTAAACCGGGACGTTTGAAGCACGTGCTAAAAAAAAAAACCGAGTAACGGTCGACGTTTTTTTTCAAAAATTCCTGTGGGGAATGATCAGGCTTGATGATTTAGAATAGAACGCCGAAGAAACGGAGTGTATAAAACAGTAAAAGAGTGCTTAAAATCGAAACCCTAATTTGGAAACCCTAAACCGGGACGTTTGAAGCACGTAAAAAAAAAAAAAACCGAGTAACGGTCGACGACGTTTTTCGAAAAAATTCCTGTGGGGAATGATCAAGGCTTGATGATTTAGAATAGAACGCCGAAGAAACGAGTGTGTATAAAACAGTAAAAGAGTGCTTAAAATCGAAACCCTAATTTGGAAACCCTAAACCGGGACGTTTGAAGCACGTGCTAAAAAAAAAAACCGAGTAACGGTCGACGTTTTTTCAAAATTCCTGTGGGGAATGATCAGGCTTGATGATTTAGAATAGAACGCCGAAAACGGAGTGTATAAAAAACAGTAAAAGAGTGCTTAAAATCGAAACCCTAATTTGGAAACCCTAAACCGGGACGTTTGAAGCACGTGCTAAAAAAAAAAAACCGAGTAACGGTCGACGTTTTTTTTTTTTCAAAATTCCTGTGGGGAATGATCAGGCTTGATGATTTAGAATAGAACGCCGAAGAAACGGAGTGTATAAAACAGTAAAAGAGTGCTTAAAATCGAAACCCTAATTTGGAAAACCCTAAACCGGGACGTTTGAAGCACGTGCTAAAAAAAACCGAGTAACGGTCGACGTTTTTTTCGAAAAATCCTCCTGTGGGGAATGATCAGGCTTGATGATTTAGAATAGAACGCCGAAGAAACGGAGTGTATAAAACAGTAAAAGAGTGCTTAAAATCGAAACCCTAATTTGGAAACCCTAAACCGGGACGTTTGAAGCACGTGCTAAAAAAAAACCGAGTAACGGTCGACGGTTTTTTTTTTTTTCAAAAAAATTCCTGTGGGGAATGATCAGGCTTGATGATGATTTAGAATAGAACGCCGAAGAAACGGAGTGTATAAAACAGTAAAAGAGTGCTTAAAATCGAAACCCTAATTTGGAAACCCTAAACCGGGACGTTTTGAAGCACGTGCTAAAAAAAAAAAAACCGAGTAACGGTCGACGTTTTTCAAAATTCCTGTGGGGAATGATCAGGCTTGATGATTTAGAATAGAACGCCGAAGAAACGGAGTGTATAAAACAGTAAAAGAGTGCTTAAAATCGAAACCCTAATTTGGAAACCCTAAACCGGGACGTTTGAAGCACGTGCTAAAAAAAAAACCGAGTAACGGTCGTTTTTTTTTTTTCAAAATTCCTGTGGGGAATGATCAGGCTTGATGATTTAGAATAGAACGCCGAAAGAAAACGGAGTGTATAAAAACAGTAAAAGAGAGTGCTTAAAATCGAAACCCTAATTTGGAAACCCTAAACCGGGACGTTTGAAGCACGTAAAAAAAAAAAAAACCGAGTAACGGTTTTTTTTTTTCGAAGAGTGCTTAAAATCGAAACCCTAATTTGGAAACCCTAAACCGGGACGTTTGAAGCACGTGCTAAAAAAACCGAGTAACGGTCGACGTTTTTAAATTCCTGTGCGGAATGATCAGGCTTGATGATTTAGAATAGAACGCCGAAGAAACGGTCGACGTTTTTCAAATTCCTGTGGGGAATGATCAGGCTTGCTTGATGATTTAGAATAGAACGCCGAAGAAACGGAGTGTATAAAACAGTAAAAAAGAGTGCTTAAAATCGAAACCCTAATTTGGAAACCCTAAACCGGGACGTTTGAAGCACGTGCTAAAAAAAAACCGAGTAACGGTCGACGTTTTTTTTTCAAAAATTCCTGTGGGGAATGATCAGGCTTGATGATTTAGAATAGAACGCCGAAGAAACGGAGTGTATAAAACAGTAAAAGAGTGCTTAAAATCGAAACCCTAATTTGGAAACCCTAAACCGGGACGTTTGAAGCACGTGCTAAAAAAAAAACCGAGTAACGGTCGACGTTTTTTCGAAATTCCTGTGGGGAATGATCAGGCTTGATGATTTAGAATAGAACGCCGAAGAAACGGAGTGTATAAAACAGTAAAAGAGTGCTTAAAATCGAAACCCTAATTTGGAAACCCTAAACCGGGACGTTTGAAGCACGTGCTAAAAAAACCGAGTAACGGTCGACGTTTTTCCAAATTCCTGTGGGGAATGATCAGGCTTGATGATTTAGAATAGAACGCCGAAGAAACGGAGTGTATAAAACAGTAAAAGAGTGCTTAAAATCGAAACCCTAATTTGGAAACCCTAAAACCGGGACGTTTGAAGCACGTGCTAAAAAAAACCGAGAGTAACGGTCGACGTTTTTTTTCAAAATTCCTGTGGGGGAATGATCAGGCTTGATGATTTAGAATAGAACGCCGAAGAAACGGAGTGTATAAAACAGTAAAAGAGTGCTTAAAATCGAAACCCTAATTTGGAAACCCTAAAACCGGGACGTTTTGAAGCACGTGCTAAAAAAAAAAAAACCGAGTAACGGTCGACGTTTTTTTTTCAAATTCCTGTGGGGAATGATCAGGCTTGATGATTTAGAATAGAACGCCGAAGAAACGGAGTGTATATAAAAACAGTAAAAGAGTGCTTAAAATAAAAAACCCTAATTTGAAAAACCCTAAACCGGGACGTTTGAAGCACGTGCTAAAAAAAAACCGAGTAACGGTCGACGTTTTTCAAAATTCCTGTGTGGGAATGATCAGGCTTGATGATTTAGAATAGAACGCCGAAAGAAAAACGGAGTGTATAAAACAGTAAAAGAGTGCTTAAAATCGAAACCCTAATTTGGAAACCCTAAACCGGGACGTTTGAAGCACGTGCTAAAAAAAACCGAGTAACGGTCGACGTTTTTTTTCAAAATTCCTGTGGGGAATGGGAAAGGCTTGATGATTTAGAATAGAACGCCGAAGAAACGGAGTGTATAAAACAGTAAAAGAGTGCTTAAAATCGAAACCCTAATTTGGAAACCCTAAACCGGGACGTTTGAAGCACGTGCTAAAAAAACCGAGTAACGGTCGACGTTTTTTTTTCGAAATTCCTGTGCGGAATGATCAGGCTTGATGATTTAGAATAGAACGCCGAAGAAACGGAGTGTATAAAACAGTAAAAAAAGAGTGCTTAAAATCGAAACCCTAATTTGGAAACCCTAAACCGGGACGTTTGAAGCACGTGCTAAAAAACCGAGTCACGGTCGACGTTTTTCTAAATTCCTGTGCGGAATGATCAGGCTTGATGATTTAGAATAGAACGCCGAAGAAACGGAGTGTATAAAACAGTAAAAGAGTGCTTAAAATCGAAACCCTAATTTGGAAACCCTAAACCGGGACGTTTGAAGCACGTGCTAAAAAAAACCGAGTAACGGTCGACCGTTTTTTCAAAATTCCTGTGGGGAATGATCAGGCTTGATGATTTAGAGAGATAGAACGCCGAAGAAACGGAGTGTATAAAACAGTAAAAGAGTGCTTAAAATCGAAACCCTAATTTGGAAACCCTAAACCGGGACGTTTGAAGCACGTGCTAAAAAAAACCGAGTAACACGGTCGACGTTTTTTTTCAAAATTCTGTGTGGGGAATGATCAGGCTTGATGATTTAGAATAGAACGCCGAAGAAAAACGGAGTGTATAAAACAGTAAAAGAGTGCTTAAAATCGAAACCCTAATTTGGAAACCCTAAACCGGGACGTTTGAAGCACGTGCTAAAAAAACCGAGTCACGGTCGACGTTTTTAAAAATTCCTGTGGGGAATGATCAGGCTTGATGATTTAGAATAGAACGCCGAAGAAACGGAGTGTATAAAACAGTAAAAGAGTGCTTAAAATCGAAACCCTAATTTGGAAACCCTAAACCGGGACGTTTTGAAGCACGTGCTAAAAAAAAACCGAGTAACGGTCGACGTTTTTTTCAAAATTCCTGTGGGGAATGATCAGGCTTGATGATTTAGAATAGAACGCCGAAGAAACGGATTGTATAAAAGAGTAAAAGAGTGCTTGAAATTGAAACCCTAATTTGGAAACCCTAAATCGGGACGTTTGAAGCACGTCCTAAAAAAACCGAGTAACGGTCGACGTTTTTCGAAATTGCTATGGAAATGATCAGGCTTGATGATTTAGAATACAACGCCGAAGAAACGGAGTGTATAAAACAGTAAAAGAGTGCTTAAAATCGAAACCCTAATTTGGAAACCCTAAACCGGGACGTTTGAAGCACGTGCTAAAAAAACCGAGTAACGGTCGACGTTTTTCGAAATTACTTTGGGGAATGATCAGGCTTGATGATTTAGAATAGAACGCCGAAGAAACGGAGTGTATAAAACAGTAAAAGAGTGCTTAAAATCGAAACCCTAATTTGGAAACCCTAAACCGGGACGTTTGAAGCACGTGCTAAAAAAACCGAGTAACGGTCGACGTTTTTCGAAATTGCTATGGGGAATGATCAGGCTTGATGATTTAGAATAGAACGCCGAAGAAACGGAGTGTATAAAAACAGTAAACGAGTGCTTAAAATCGAAACCCTAATTTGAAAACCCAAAACTGGGACGTTTGAAGCACGTGCTAAAAAAACCGAGTAACAGTCGACGTTTTTCAAAATTAATATGGGGAAAGATCAGGCTTGATGATTTAGAATAGAACGCCGAAGAAACGGATTGTATAAAACAGTAAAAGAGTGCTTAAAATTGAAACCCTAATTTGGAAACCCTAAATCGGGACGTTTGAAGCACGTGCTAAAAAAACCGAGTAACTGTCGATGTTTTTCAAAATTCCTATGGGAATGATAAGGCTTGATGATTTAGAATAGAACGCCAAAGAAACGGAGTGGATAAAACATTAAAAGAGTGCTTAAAATCGAAACCATAATTTCGAAACCATAAACCGGGACGTTTGAAGCACGTGCTAAAAAAACCGAGTAACGGTCGATGTTTTTCAAAATTCCTATGGGAATGATCAGGCTTGATGATTTAGAATAGAACGCCGAAGAAACGGAGTGTATAAAACAGTAAAAGAGTGCTTAAAATCGAAACCCTAATTTGGAAACCCTAAACCGGGACGTTTTGAAGCACGTGCTAAAAAAAACCGAGTAACGGTCGACGTTTTTCAAAAAATCCTGTGTGGGGAATGATCAGGCTTGATGATTTAGAATAGAACGCCGAAGAAACGGAGTGTATAAAACAGTAAAAGAGTGCTTAAAATCGAAACCCTAATTTGGAAACCCTAAACCGGGACGTTTGAAGCACGTGCTAAAAAAAACCGAGTAACGGTCGACGTTTTTTTAAAAATTCCTGTGGGGAATGATCAGGCTTGATGATTTAGAATAGAACGCCGAAGAAACGGAGTGTATAAAACAGTAAAAGAGTGCTTAAAATCGAACCCTAATTTGGAAACCCTAAACCGGGACGTTTGAAGCACGTGCTAAAAAAACCGAGTAACGGTCGACGTTTTTCAAAATTCCTGTGGGGAATGATCAGGCTTGATGATTTAGAATAGAACGCCGAAGAAACGGAGTGTATAAAACAGTAAAAAGAGTGCTTAAAATCGAAACCCTAATTTGGAAACCCTAAACCGGGACGTTTGAAGCACGTGCTAAAAAAACCGAGTAACGGTCGACGTTTTTCAAAATTCCTGTGGGGAATGATCAGGCTTGATGATTTAGAATAGAACGCCGAAGAAACGGAGTGTATAAAACAGTAAAAGAGTGCTTAAAATCGAAACCCTAATTTGGAAACCCTAAACCGGGACGTTTGAAGCACGTGCAAAAAAAACCGAGTAACGGTCGACGTTTTTTCAAATTCCTGTGGGGAATGATCAGGCTTGATGATTTAGAATAGAACGCCGAAGAAACGGAGTGTATAAAACAGTAAAAGAGTGCTTAAAATCGAAACCCTAATTTGGAAACCCTAAACCGGGACGTTTGAAGCGTGTGCTAAAAAAACCGAGTAACGGTCGACGTTTTTTCAAAATTCCTGTGGGGAATGA
>CM066978.1:5175216-5211000 GCA_033971965.1 Cucurbita ficifolia
GATGGTTCAGAATAGAATGTCGAGGAAACGGAGTGTATAAAACAGTAAAAGAGTGCTTAAAATCGAAACCCTAATTTGGAAACCCTAAACCGGGACGTTTGAAGCACATGCCTAAAAAAAACCGAGTAACGGTTTTTTTTTTTTTTTCGAAATTCTCGTGCCGAATGATCAGGCTTGATGGTTCAGAATAGAATGTCGAGGAAACGGAGTGTATAAAACAGTAAAAGAGTGCTTAAAATCGAAACCCTAATTTGGAAACCCTAAACCGGGACGTTTGAAGCACATGCCTAAAAAACCGAGTAACGGTCGACGTTTTTCGAAATTCTCGTGCCGAATGATCAGGCTTGATGGTTCAGAATAGAATGTCGAGGAAACGGAGTGTATAAAACAGTAAAAGAGTGCTTAAAATCGAAACCCTAATTTGGAAACCCTAAACCGGGACGTTTGAAGCACATGCCTAAAAAAAAAACCGAGTAACGGTCGACGTTTTTTGAAAAATTCTCGTGCCGAATGATCAGGCTTGATGGTTCAGAATAGAATGTCGAGGAAACGGAGTGTATAAAACAGTAAAAGAGTGCTTAAAATCGAAACCCTAATTTGGAAACCCTAAACCGGACGTTTGAAAGCATGCCTAAAAAAAAAAACCGAGTAACGGTCGACGTTTTTTTCGAAAATTCTCGTGCCGAATGATCAGGCTTGATGGTTCAGAATAGAATGTCGAGGAAACGGAGTGTATAAAACAGTAAAAGAGTGCTTAAAATCGAAACCCTAATTTGGAAACCCTAAACCGGGACGTTTGAAGCACATGCCTAAAAAACCGAGTAACGGTCGACGTCGTTTTTTCGAAATTCTCGTGCCGAATGATCAGGCTTGATGGTTCAGAATAGAATGTCGAGGAAACGGAGTGTATAAAACAGTAAAAGAGTGCTTAAAATCGAAACCCTAATTTGGAAACCCTAAACCGGGACGTTTGAAGCACATGCCTAAAAAACCGAGTAACGTAACGGTCGTTTTTTTTCGAAATTCTCTCGTGCCGAATGATCAGGCTTGATGGTTCAGAATAGAATGTCGAGGAAACGGAGTGTATAAAACAGTAAAAGAGTGCTTAAAATCGAAACCCTAATTTGGAAACCCTAAACCGGGACGTTTGAAGCACATGCCTGAAAAAACCGAGTAACGGTTTTTCGTTTTTTTTTTTTTTTCGAAATTCTCGTGCCGAATGATCAGGCTTGATGGTTCAGAATAGAATGTCGAGGAAACGGAGTGTATAAAACAGTAAAAGAGTGCTTAAAATCGAAACCCTAATTTGGAAACCCTAAACCGGGACGTTTGAAGCATGCCTAAAAAAAAAACCGAGTAACGGTCGTTTTTTTTTTTTTTTTCGAAATTCTCGTGCCGAATGATCAGGCTTGATGGTTCAGAATAGAATGTCGAGGAAACGGAGTGTATAAAACAGTAAAAGAGTGCTTAAAATCGAAACCCTAATTTGGAAACCCTAAACCGGGACGTTTGAAGCACATGCCTAAAAAACCGAGTAACGGTCGACGTTTTTCGAAATCTCTCGTGCCGAATGATCAGGCTTGATGGTTCAGAATAGAATGTCGAGGAAACGGAGAGTATAAAAAACAGTAAAAGAGTGCTTAAAATCGAAAACCTAATTTGGAAACCCTAAACCGGGACGTTTGAAGCACATGAAAAAAAAAAAAACCGAGTAACGTCGTCGTTTTTTTTTTTTTTTCGAAATTCTCGTGCCGAATGATCAGGCTTGATGGTTCAGAATAGAATGTCGAGGAAACGGAGTGTATAAAACAGTAAAAGAGTGCTTAAAATCGAAACCCTAATTTGGAAACCCTAAACCGGGACGTTTGAAGCACATGCCTAAAAAACCGAGTAACGGTCGACGTTTTTTTCGAAAATTCTCGTGTCGAATGATCAGGCTTGATGGTTCAGAATAGAATGTCGAGGAAACGGAGTGTATAAAACAGTAAAAGAGTGCTTAAAATCGAAACCCTATTTGGAAACCCTAAACCCTAAACCGGGACGTTTGAAGCACATGCCTAAAAAAACCGAGTAACGGTCGACGTTTTTTTCGAAATTCTCGTGTGTGTCGAATGATCAGGCTTGATGGTTCAGAATAGAATGCCGAGGAAACGGAGTGTATAAAGCAGTAAAAGAGTGCTTAAAATCGAAACCCTAATTTGGAAACCCTAAACCGGGACGTTTGAAGCACATGCTAAAAAAAAAACCGAGTAACGGTCGACGTTTTTTCGAAAATTCTCGTGCCGAATGATCAGGCTTGATGGTTCAGAATAGAATGTCGAGGAAACGGAGTGTATAAAACAGTAAAAAAAGAGTGCTTAAAATCGAAACCCTAATTTGGAAACCCTAAACCGGGACGTTTGAAGCACATGCCTAAAAAACCGAGTAAACGGTCGACGTTTTTCGAAATTCTCGTGCCGAATGATCAGGCTTGATGGTTCAGAATAGAATGTCGAGGAAACGGAGTGTATAAAACAGTAAAAGAGTGCTTAAAATCGAAACCCTAATTTGGAAACCCTAAAAACCGGGACGTTTGAAGCACATGCCTAAAAAAAAAAAAAAAAAACCGAGTAACGGTCGACGTTTTTCGAAATTCTCGTGCCGAATGATCAGGCTTGATGGTTCAGAATAGAATGTCGAGGAAACGGAGTGTATAAAACAGTAAAAGAGTGCTTAAAATCGAAACCCTAATTTGGAAACCCTAAACCGGGACGTTTGAAGCACATGCCTAAAAAACCGAGTAACGGTCGATTTTTTTTTCGAAAATTCTCGTGCCGAATGATCAGGCTTGATGGTTCAGAATAGAATGTCGAGGAAACGGAGTGTATAAAACAGTAAAAGAGTGCTTAAAATCGAAACCCTAATTTGGAAACCCTAAAAAACCGGGACGTTTGAAGCACATGCTAAAAAAAAACCGAGTAACGGTCGTTTTTTTTTTCGAAAATCTCTCGTGCCGAATGATCAGGCTTGATGGTTCAGAATAGAATGTCGAGGAAACGGAGTGTATAAAACAGTAAAAAGAGTGCTTAAAAATCGAAACCCCTAATTTGGAAACCCTAAACCGGGACGTTTGAAGCACATGCCTAAAAAAAAACCGAGTAACGGTCGACGTTTTTTTTCGAAATTCTCGTGTGCCGAATGATCAGGCTTGATGGTTCAGAATAGAATGTCGAGGAAACGGAGTGTATAAAACAGTAAAAGAGTGCTTAAAAAATCGAAACCCTAATTTGGAAACCCTAAACCGGGACGTTTGAAGCACATGCCTAAAAAACCGAGTAACGGTCGACGTTTTTCGAAATTCTCGTGTCGAATGATCAGGCTTGATGGTTCAGAATAGAATGTCGAGGAAACGGAGTGTATAAAACAGTAAAAGAGTGCTTAAAATCGAAACCCTAATTTGGAAACCCTAAACCGGGACGTTTGAAGCACATGAGTAAAAAAAACCGAGTAACGGTCGGTTTTTTTTTTTCGAAATTCTCGTGCCGAATGATCAGGCTTGATGGTTCAGAATAGAATGTCGAGGAAACGGAGTGTATAAAACAGTAAAAGAGTGTGCTTAAAATCGAAACCCTAATTTGGAAACCCTAAACCGGGACGTTTGAAGCACAAAAAAAAAAACCGAGTAACGAGTAACGGTTTTTTTTTTTTTTCGAAATTCTCGTGCCGAATGATCAGGCTTGATGGTTCAGAATAGAATGTCGAGGAAACGGAGTGTAGGAGTGTAAAAACAGTAAAAAGAGTGCTTAAAATCGAAACCCTAATTTGGAAACCCTAAACCGGGACGTTTGAAGCACATGCCTAAAAAACCGAGTAACGGTCGACGTTTTTCGAAATTCTCGTGCCGAATGATCAGGCTTGATGGTTCAGAATAGAATGTCGAGGAAACGGAGTGTATAAAACAGTAAAAAGAGTGCTTAAAATCGAAACCCTAATTTGAAAAACCCTAAACCGGGACGTTTGAAGCACATGCCTAAAAAACCGAGTAACGGTCGACGTTTTTCGAAATTCTCGTGCCGAATGATCAGGCTTGATGGTTCAGAATAGAATGTCGAGGAAACGGAGTGTATAAAACAGTAAAAGAGTGCTTAAAATCGAAACCCTAATTTGGAAACCCTAAACCGGGACGTTTGAAGCACATGCCAAAAAAACCGAGTAACGGTCGACGTTTTCGAAATTCTCGTGTCGAATGATCAGGCTTGATGGTTCAGAATAGAATGTCGAGGAAACGGAGTGTATAAAACAGTAAAAGAGTGCTTAAAATCGAAACCCTAATTTGGAAACCCTAAAAACCGGGACGTTTGAAGCACATGCTAAAAAAAAACCGAGTAACGGTCGACGTTTTTCGAAATTCTCGTGCCGAATGATCAGGCTTGATGGTTTCAGAATAGAATGTCGAGGAAACGGAGTGTATAAAACAGTAAAAGAGTGCTTAAAATCGAAACCCTAATTTGGAAACCCTAAACCGGGACGTTTGAAGCACATGAAAAAAAAACCGAGTAACGGTCGACGTTTTTCGAAATTCTCGTGCCGAATGATCAGGCTTGATGGTTCAGAATAGAATGTCGAGGAAACGGAGTGTATAAAACAGTAAAAAAAGAGTGCTTAAAATCGAAACCCTAATTTGGAAACCCTAAAAACCGGGACGTTTGAAGCACATGCAAAAAAAAAACCGAGTAACGGTCGACGTTTTTTTTTCGAAATTCTCGTGCCGAATGATCAGGCTTGATGGTTCAGAATAGAATGTCGAGGAAACGGAGTGTATAAAAACAGTAAAAGAGTGTGCTTAAAATTAAAATCGAAACCCTAATTTGGAAACCCTAAACCGGGACGTTTGAAGCACATGCCTAAAAAAACGAGAGTAACGGTCGACGTTTTTTCGAAATTCTCGTGCCGAATGATCAGGCTTGATGGTTCAGAATAGAATGTCGAGGAAACGGAGTGTATAAAACAGTAAAAGAGTGCTTAAAATCGAAACCCTAATTTGGAAACCCTAAACCGGGACGTTTGAAGCACATGCTAAAAAAAAAAAACCGAGTAACGGTCGACGTTTTTCGAAATTCTCGTGCCGAATGATCAGATGTTTGATGGTTCAGAATAGAATGTCGAGGAAACGGAGTGTATAAAACAGTAAAAGAGTGCTTAAAATCGAAACCCTAATTTGGAAACCCTAAACCGGGACGTTTGAAGCACAAAAAAAAAAAAAACCGAGTAACGGTCGACGTTTTTTTCGAAATTCTCGTGCCGAATGATCAGGCTTGATGGTTCAGAATAGAATGTCGAGGAAACGGAGTGTATAAAACAGTAAAAGAGTGCTTAAAATCGAAACCCTAATTTGGAAACCCTAAAACCGGGACGTTTGAGCACATGCACACATGCCTAAAAAAACCGAGTAACGGTCGACGTTTTTTTTTTTTCGAAATTCTCGTGTGCCGAATGATCAGGCTTGATGGTTCAGAATAGAATGTCGAGGAAACGGAGTGTATAAAAGTAAAAGAGTGCTTAAAATCGAAACCCTAATTTGGAAACCCTAAACCGGGACGTTTGAAGCACATGCCTAAAAAACCGAGTAACGGTTTTTTTTTCGAAATTCTCGTGCCGAATGATCAGGCTTTGATGGTTCAGAATAGAATGTCGAAACGGAAGGAAACGGAGTGTATAAAAAAACAGTAAAAGAGTGCTTAAAATCGAAAAACCCTAATTTGGAAACCCTAAACCGGGACGTTTGAAGCACAAAAAAAAAAACCGAGTAACGTTTTTTTTTTCGAAAATTCTCGTGCCGAATGATCAGGCTTGATGGTTCAGAATAGAATGTCGAGGAAACGGAGTGTATAAAAGCAGTAAAAGAGTGCTTAAAATCGAAAAACCCTAATTTGGAAACCCTAAACCGGGACGTTTTTTTGAAGCACATGCCTAAAAAAAACCGAGTAACGGTCGACGTTTTTTTTTTCGAAATTCTCGTGCCGAATGATCAGGCTTGATGGTTCAGAATAGAATAGAATGTCGAGGAAACGGAGTGTATAAAACAGTAAAAGAGTGCTTAAAATCGAAACCCTAATTTGGAAACCCTAAACCGGGACGTTTGAAGCACATGCCTAAAAAAAAAAAAAACCGAGGAACGTTTTTCGAAAGTAACGGTCGTCGTTTTGATTTTTCAGAAAAAATTCTCGTGCCGAATGATCAGGCTTGATGGTTCAGAATAGAATGCGAGGAAAACGGAGTGTGTAAAAACAGTAAAAGAGTGCTTAAAATCGAAACCCTAATTTGGAAACCCTAAACCGGGACGTTTGAAGCACATGGAAAAAAAAACCGAGTAACGGTCGACGTTTTTTCGAAAATTCTCGTGTCGAATGAATGATCAGGCTTGATGGTTCAGAATAGAATGTCGAGGAAACGGAGTGTATAAAACAGTAAAAGAGTGCTTAAAATCGAAACCCTAATTTGGAAACCCTAAACCGGGACGTTTGAAGCACAAAAAAAAAAAAACCGAGTAACGGTCGACGTTTTTCGAAATTCTCGTGTCGAATGATCAGGCTTGATGGTTCAGAATAGAATGCCGAGGAAACGGAGTGTATAAAACAGTAAAAGAGTGCTTAAAATCGAAAACCCTAATTTGGAAACCCTAAACCGGGACGTTTTTGAAGCACATGCCTAAAAAAAAAACCGAGTAACGTTTTTTTTTTTTCGTTTTTCGAAATTCTCTCGTGTCGAATGATCAGGCTTGATGGTTCAGAATAGAATGTCGAAGGGAAACGGAGTGTATAAACAGTAAAAGAGTGCTTAAAATCGAAACCCTAATTTGGAAACCCCCTAAAACCGGGACGTTTGAAGCACATGCAAAAAAAAAAAAAAACCGAGTAACGGTCGTTTTTTTTTTTTCGAAATTCTCGTGCCGAATGATCAGGCTTGATGGTTCAGAATAGAATGTCGAGGAAACGGAGTGTATAAAACAGTAAAAGAGTGCTTAAAATCGAAACCCTAATTTGGAAACCCTAAACCGGGACGTTTGAAGCACACATAAAAAAAAAAAAAACCGAGTAACGGTCGACGTTTTTCGAAATTCTCGTCGAATGATCAGGAATGAATGATCAGGCTTGATGGTTCAGAATAGAATGTCGAGGAAACGGAGTGTATAAAACAGTAAAAGAGTGCTTAAAATCGAAACCCTAATTTGGAAACCCTAAAAAAACCGGGACGTTTGAAGCACATGCCTAAAAAAACCGAGTAACGGTCGACGTTTTTCGAAATTCTCGTGCCGAATGATCAGGCTTGATGGTTCAGAATAGAATGTCGTCGGAAACGGAGTGTATAAAACAGTAAAAGAGTGCTTAAAATCGAAACCCTAATTTGGAAACCCTAAACCGGGACGTTTGAAGCACATGCCTAAAAAAAACCGAGTAACGGTCGACGTTTTTTTTTCGAAATTCTCGTGTCGATCGAATGATCAGGCTTGATGGTTCAGAATAGAATGTCGAGGAAACGGAGTGTATAAAACAGTAAAAGAGTGCTTAAAATCGAAACCCTAATTTGGAAACCCCTAAACCCGGGACGTTTGAAGCACATGCCTAAAAAAACCGAGTAACGGTAACGGTCGACGAAATTTTTTTCGAAATTCTCGTGCCGAATGATCAGGCTTGATGGTTCAGAATAGAATGTCGAGGAAACGGAGTGTATAAAACAAAGCACATAAAAAAGTAAAAGAGTGCTTAAAATCGAAACCCTAATTTGGAAACCCTAAAACCGGGACGTTTGAAGCACATGCTAAAAAAAAAACCGAGTAACGGTCGTCGTTTTTCGAAATTCTTTTTCGAATGATCAGGCTTGTGCGAATAGAATGCCGATGATCAGGCTTGATGGTTCAGAATAGAATGTCGAGGAAACGGAGTGTATAAAAACAGCCTAAAAAAAGAGTGCTTAAAATCGAAACCCTAATTTGGAAACCTAAAACCTAAACCGGGACGTTTGAAGCACATGAAGCACAAAAAAAAACCGAGTAACGGTCGTTTTTTTTTTCGAAAATTCTCGTGTCGAATGATCAGGCTTGATGGTTCAGAATAGAATGTCGAGGAAACGGAGTGTATAAAACAGTAAAAGAGTGCTTAAAATCGAAACCCTAATTTGGAAACCCTAAAACCGGGACGTTTGAAGCACATGCAAAAAAAAAACCGAGTAACGGTCGACGTTTTTTCGAAATTTCTCGTGTCGAATGATCAGGCTTGATGGGTTCAGAATAGAATGTCGAGGAAACGGAGTGTATAAAACAGTAAAAGAGTGCTTAAAATCGAAACCCTAATTTGGAAAACCCTAAACCGGGACGTTTGAAGCACATGCCTAAAAAAAACCGAGTAACGTCGAACGGTCGACGTTTTTCGAAATTCTCGTGTCGAATGATCAGGCTTGATGGTTCAGAATAGAATGTCGAGGAAACGGAGTGTATAAAGCAGTAAAAGAGTGCTTAAAATCGAAACCCTAATTTGGAAACCCTAAACCGGGACGTTTGAAGCACATGCCTAAAAAACCGAGTAAACGTACGTCGTCGAAATTTTTTTTCGAAAATTCTCGTGCCGAATGATCAGGCTTGATGGTTCAGAATAGAATGTCGAGGAAACGGAGTGTATAAAGCAGTAAAAGAGTGCTTAAAATCGAAACCCTAATTTGGAAACCCTAAACCGGGACGTTTGAAGCACATGCCTAAAAAACCGTAAGTAACGAGTCGTTTTTTTTTTCGAAATTCTCGTGCCGAATGATCAGGCTTGATGGTTCAGAAAAGAATGTCGAGGAAACGGAGTGTATAAAACAGTAAAAGAGTGCTAAAAAAAAAACCCTAATTTGGAAACCCTTAAAAGCACATGCCTAAAAAAACCCGTTTTTTCGAAATTTGGAAACCCTAATGGTTCAGAATAGAAAACCGGGAAACGGAGTTTAAAAAGCAAGCACATGCCTAAAAAAACGAGTAATTTGGAAACGGTCGACGTTTTTCGAAATTCTAAAAAAACCGAGTAAACGGAATGAAATCAGGCTTGATGGCTTCAGAAGAATGTTCAGAATAGAATCAGAATGTCGAGGAAACGGAGTGTATAAAACAGTAAAAGAGTGCTTAAAATCGAAACCCTAATTTGAAAAACCCTAAACCGGGACGTTTGAAGCACATGAAAAAAAAAACCGAGTAACGGTCGACGTTTTTTTTTTCGAAATTCTTCTCGTGCCGAATGATCAGGCTTGATGGTTCAGAATAGAATGTCGAGGAAACGGAGTGTATAAAACAGTAAAAGAGTGCTTAAAATCGAAACCCTAATTTGGAAACCCTAAACCGGGACGTTTGAAGCACATGCCTAAAAAAAACCGAGTAACGAGTAACGTTTTTTTCGAAATTCTCGTGCCGAATGATCAGGCTTGATGATGGTTCAGAATAGAATGTCGAGGAAACGGAGAGTGTATAAAACAGTAAAAGAGTGCTTAAAATCGAAACCCTAATTTGGAAACCCTAAACCGGGACGTTTGAAGCACATGCTAAAAAAAACCGAGTAACGGTCGACGTTTTTCGAAATTCTCGTGTCGAATGATCAGGCTTGATGGTTCAGAATAGAATGTCGAGGAAACGGAGTGTATAAAACAGTAAAAAAAGAGTGCTTAAAATCGAAACCCTAATTTGGAAACCAGAATAAAAAACCGGGACGTTTGAAGCACATGCTAAAAAAACCGAGTAACGGTCGACGTTTTTCGAAATTCTCGTGCCGAATGATCAGGCTTGATGGTTCAGAATAGAATGTCGAGGAAACGGAGTGTATAAAACAGTAAAAGAGTGCTTAAAAACGAAACCCTAATTTGGAAACCCTAAACCGGGACGTTTGAAGCACATGCCTAAAAAACCGAGTAACGGTCGACGTTTTTTTTTCGAAATTCTCGTCGTGATCGAATGATCAGGCTTGATGGTTCAGAATAGAATGTCGAGGAAACGGAGTGTATAAAACAGTAAAAGAGTGCTTAAAATCGAAACCCTAATTTGGAAACCCTAAACCGGGACGTTTGAAGCAGCACATGCCTAAAAAAACCGAGTAACGGTCGACGTTTTTTTTTTCGAAATTCTCGTGCCGAATGATCAGGCTTGATGGTTCAGAATAGAATGTCGAGGAAACGGAGTGTAAAAAAAAAAACAGTAAAAGAGTGCTTAAAATCGAAACCCTAATTTGGAAACCCTAAACCGGGACGTTTGAAGCACATGCCTAAAAAACCGAGTAACGGTCGACGTTTTTCGAAATTCTCGTGTCGAATGATCAGGCTTGATGGTTCAGAATAGAATGCCGAGGAAACGGAGTGTATAAAGCAGTAAAAGAGTGCTTAAAATCGAAACCCTAATTTGGAAACCCCCTAAACCGGGACGTTTTGAACACATGCCTAAAAAAACGAGTAACGGTCGACGTTTTTTTTTTTCGAAATTCTCGTGCCGAAATCAGGCTTGATGGAGTCGAGGAAACGAGTGTCGTAAAAGAGTGCTTAAAATCGAAACCCTTTTTTCGAACCCTTCGGGACGTTTGAAGCACATGCTCGATGATCAGGCTTGATCGAAATTCTCGTGCCGAATGATCAGGCTTGATGGTTCAGAATAGAATGTCGAGGAAACGGAGTGTATAAAACAGTAAAAGAGTGCTTAAAATCGAAACCCTAATTTGGAAACCCTAAACCGGGACGTTTTGAAGCACATGCCTAAAAAAAACCGAGTAACGGTCGACGTTTTTTCGAAATTCTCTCGTGTCGAATGATCAGGCTTGATGGTTCAGAATAGAATGTCGAGGAAACGGAGTGTATAAAACAGTAAAAGAGTGCTTAAAATCGAAACCCTAATTTGGAAACCCTAAACCGGGACGTTTGAAGCACATGCCTAAAAAACCGAGTAACGGTCGACGTTTTTCGAAATTCTCGTGTCGAATGATCAGGCTTGATGGTTCAGAATAGAATGCCGAGGAAACGGAGTGTATAAAGCAGTAAAAGAGTGCTTAAAATCGAAACCCTAATTTGGAAACCTAAAAAACCTAACGGGACGACGTTTGAAGCACATGCTGAAAAAAAAAACGAGTAAGTAAGAAAAACGGTCGACGTTTTTCGAAATTCTTTTCGAATGATCTTGAGGCTTGATGGTTCAGTGCGAATGATCAGGATGGTTCAGAATAGAATGTCGAGGAAACGGAGTGTAGTGTATAAAACAGTAAAAGAGTGCTTAAAATCGAAACCCTAATTTGGAAACCCTAAACCGGGACGTTTGAAGCACAAAAAAAAAAAAAACCGAGTAACGGTCGACGTTTTTTCGAATTTCTCGTGCCGAATGATCAGGCTTGATGGTTCAGAATATAGAATGTCGAGGAAACGGAGTGTATAAAACAGTAAAAGAGTGCTTAAAATCGAAACCCTAATTTGGAAACCCTAAACCGGGACGTTTTGAAGCACAAAAAAAAAAACCGAGTAACGGTCGACGTTTTTTTTTTCGAAATTCTCGTGCCGAATGATCAGGCTTGATGGTTCAGAATAGAATAGAATGTCGAGGAAACGGAGTGTATAAAACAGTAAAAGAGTGCTTAAAATCGAAACCCTAATTTGGAAACCCTAAACCGGGACGTTTGAAGCACATGCCTAAAAAAAAAAAAAACCGAGTAACGGTTTTTTTTTTTCGAAATTTCTCGTGCCGAATGATCAGGCTTGATGGGTTTCAGAATAGAATGTCGAGGAAACGGAGTGTATAAAACAGTAAAAGAGTGCTTAAAATCGTAAAAGAGTGCTAAAAAAAAACCCTAATTTGGAAACCCTAAACCGGGACGTTTGAAGCACATGAAAAAAAAAAAAAAAACCGAGTAACGGTCGACGTTTTTTTTCGAAATTCTCGTGCCGAATGATCAGGCTTGATGGTTCAGAATAGAATGTCGAGGAAACGGAGTGTATAAAACAGTAAAAGAGTGCTTAAAATCGAAACCCTAATTTGGAAACCCTAAACCGGGACGTTTGAAGCACATGCTAAAAAAAAACCGAGTAACGGTCGACGTTTTTTTTTTCGAAATTCTCGTGCCGAATGATCAGGCTTGATGGTTCAGAATAGAATGTCGAGGAAACGGAGTGTATAAAAAATAAAAAAGAAAAAAAAGAGTGCTTAAAATCGAAAAAAAACCCTAATTTTTGAAAAATGCCTAAAAAAACGGGACGTCGACGTTTTTCGAAATTCTCGTGCCGAATGATCAGGCTGATGGTTCAGAATAAAAAAACGGAGTGTAAAAACAGTAAAAGGTCTTAAAATTTTTCGAAACCCTAAACCGGGACGTTTGAAGCACATGCCTAAAAAAAATGATAAGGCTTGAAATCGTGTTCCGAATCAGGCTTGATGGTTCAGAATAGAATGCCGAGGAAACGGAGTGTATAAAGCAGTAAAAGAGTGCTTAAAATCGAAACCCTAATTTGGAAACCCTAAACCGGGACGTTTGAAGCACATGCCTAAAAAACCGAGTAACGGTCGACGTTTTTCGAAATTCTCGTGTCGAATGATCAGGCTTGATGGTTCAGAATAGAATGTCGAGGAAACGGAGTGTATAAAACAGTAAAAGAGTGCTTAAAATCGAAACCCTAATTGGAAACCCTAAAAACCCTAAACCGGGACGTTTGAAGCACATGCCTAAAAAAAACCGAGTAACGGTCGACGTTTTTTTTCGAAATTCTCGTGTCGATCGATGATGATCAGGCTTGATGGTTCAGAATAGAATGTCGAGGAAACGGAGTGTATAAAACAGTAAAAGAGTGCTTAAAATCGAAACCCTAATTTGGAAACCCTAAACCGGGACGTTTGAAGCACATGCCTAAAAAACCGAGTAACGGTCGACGTTTTTCGAAATTCTCGTGTCGAATGATCAGGCTTGATGGTTGAGAATAGAATGTCGAGGAAACGGAGTGTATAAAACAGTAAAAGAGTGCTTAAAATCGAAACCCTAATTTGGAAACCCTAAACCGGGACGTTTGAAGCACATGCCTAAAAAACCGAGTAACGGTCGACGTTTTTCGAAATTCTCGTGTCGAATGATCAGGCTTGATGGTTCAGAATAGAATGTCGAGGAAACGGAGTGTATAAAACAGTAAAAGAGTGCTTTAAAAATCGAAACCCTAATTTGGAAACCCTAAACCGGGACGTTTGAAGCACATGCTAAAAAACCGAGTAACGGTCGACGTTTTTTTTCGTTTTTTTCGAAAATTCTCGTGTCGAATGATCAGGCTTGATGGTTCAGAATAGAATGTCGAGGAAACGAGTGTATAAAAAACAGTAAAAGAAGTGCTAAAATCGAAACCCTAATTTGGAAACCCTAAATTTGGAAACCCTAAACCGGGACGTTTGAAGCACATGCCTAAAAAACCGAGTAACGGTCGACGTTTTTTTTCGAAATTCTCGTGCCGAATGATCAGGCTTGATTGATGGTTCAGAATAGAATGTCGAGGAAAACGGAGTGTATAAAACAGTGGAAAAAAGAGTGCTTAAAAAAATCGAAACCCTAATTTGGAAACCCTAAAAACCGGGACGTTTGAAGCACATGCCTAAAAAAAAACCGAGTAACGTCGTCGTTTTTTTTTCGAAATTCTCGTGTCGAATGATCAGGCTTGATGGTTCAGAATAGAATGTCGCTTGATGGGAAAGAGGAAACGGAGTGTATAAAACAGTAAAAGAGTGCTTAAAATCGAAACCCTAATTTGGAAACCCTAAACCGGGACGTTTGAAGCACATGCCTAAAAAACCGAGTAACGGTCGACGTTTTTTTCGAAATTCTCGTGTGCCGAATGATCAGGCTTGATGGTTCAGAATAGAATGTCGAGGAAACGGAGTGTGTATAACAGTAAAAGAGTGCTTAAAATCGAAACCCTAATTTGGAAACCCTAAACCGGGACGTTTGAAGCACATGCCTAAAAAACCGAGTAACGGTCGACGTTTTTCGAAATTCTCGTGCCGAATGATCAGGCTTGATGGTTCAGAATAGAATGTCGAGGAAACGGAGTGTATAAAACAGTAAAAGAGTGCTTAAAATCGAAACCCTAATTTGGAAACCCTAAACCGGGACGTTTGAAGCACATGCCTAAAAAACCGAGTAACGGTCGACGTTTTTCGAAATTCTCGTGTCGAATGATCAGGCTTGATGGTTCAGAATAGAATGTCGAGGAAACGGAGTGTATAAAACAGTAAAAGAGTGCTTAAAATCGAAACCCTAATTTGGAAACCCTAAACCGGGACGTTTGAAGCACATGAAAAAAAAACCGAGTAACGGTCGTTTTTTTTTTTTCGAAATTCTCGTGCCGCCGATGATCAGGCTTGATGTTCAGAATAGAATGTCGAGAAAAACGGAGTGTATAAAGCAGTAAAAGAGTGCTTAAAATCGAAACCCTAATTTGGAAACCCTAAACCGGGACGTTTGAAGCACATAAAAAAAAAACCGAGTAAAACGAGTTTCGATTTTTTTTTTCGAAATTCTCGTGCCGAATGATCAGGCTTGATGGTTCAGAATAGAATGTCGAGGAAACGGAGTGTATAAAACAGTAAAAGAGTGCTTAAAATCGAAACCCTAATTTGGAAAAACCCTAAACCGGGACGTTTGAAGCACATGCCTAAAAAAAACCGAGTAACGGTCGTAACGGTTTTTTTTTTTTTCGAAATTCTCGTGCCGAATGATCAGGCTTGATGGTTCAGAATAGAATGTCGAGGAAACGGAGTGTATAAAACAGTAAAAGAGTGCTTAAAATCGAAACCCTAATTTGGAAACCCTAAACCGGGACGTTTGAAGCACATGCCTAAAAAAACCGAGTAAAAAAAAAAACCGTTTTTTCGTAACGGTCGACGATGATCAGGCTTTTTCGAAATTCTCGGAAACGGAGTCGAATGATCAGGCTTGATGGTTCAGAATAGAATGCCGAGAAACGGAGTGTATAAAACAGTAAAAGAGTGCTTAAAATCGAAACCCTAATTTGGAAACCCTAAACCGGGACGTTTGAAGCACATGCCTAAAAAACCGAGTAACGGTCGACGTTTTTCGAAATTCTCGTGCCGAATGATCAGGCTTGATGGTTCAGAATAGAATGTCGAGGAAACGGAGTGTATAAAACAGTAAAAGAGTGCTTAAAATCGAAACCCTAATTTGGAAACCCTAAACCGGGACGTTTGAAGCACATGCCTAAAAAACCGAGTAACGGTCGACGTTTTTTTTCGAAATTCTCGTGCCGAATGATCAGGCTTGATGGTTGATGGTTCAGAATAGAATGTCGAGGAAACGGAGTGTATAAAAAAAACAGTAAAAGAGTGCTTAAAATCGAAACCCTAATTTGGAAACCCTAAACCGGGACGTTTGAAGCACATGCCTAAAAAAACCGTAAAAACGGTAACGTTTTTTTCGAAATTCTTCTCGTGCCGAATGATCAGGCTTGATGTTTCAGAATAGAATGTCGAGGAAACGGAGTGTATAAAAACAGTAAAAGAGTGCTTAAAATCGAAACCCTAATTTGGAAACCCTAAAACCGGGACGTTTGAAGCACATGCTAAAAAAAACCGAGTAACGGTCGACGTTTTTCGAAATTCTCGTGCCGAATGATCAGGCTTGATGGTTCAGAATAGAATGTCGAGGAAACGGAGTGTATAAAACAGTAAAAGAGTGCTTAAAATCGAAACCCTAATTTGGAAACCCTAAACCGGGACGTTTGAAGCACATGCCTAAAAAACCGAGTAACGGTCGACGTTTTTCGAAATTCTCGTGCCGAATGATCAGGCTTGATGGTTCAGAATAGAATGTCGAGGAAACGGAGTGTATAAAACAGTAAAAGAGTGCTTAAAATCGAAACCCTAATTTGGAAAACCCTAAACCGGGACGTTTGAAGCACATGCCTAAAAACCGAGTAACGGTCGACGTTTTTTTTCGAAATTCTCGTGCCGAATGATCAGGCTTGATGGTTCGAGAATAGATGTCGAGGAAACGGAGTGTGTATAAAACAGTAAAAGAGTGCTTAAAATCGAAAACCCTAATTTGGAAACCCTAAAACGGGGGACGTTTGAAGCACATGCCTAAAAAAACCGAGTAACGGTCGACGTTTTTCGAAATTCTCGTGCCGAATGATGATCAGAAACTTGATGGTTCAGAATAATGTCGAGGAAACGGAGTATAAAACAGTAAAAGAGTGCTTAAAATCGAAACCCTAATTTGGAAACCCTAAACCGGGACGTTTTTGAAGCACATGCTAAAAAAAACCGAGTAACGGTCGACGTTTTTCGAAATTCTCGTGCCGAATGATCAGGCTTGATGGTTCAGAATAGAATGTCGAGGAAACGGAGTGTATAAAACAGTAAAAGAGTGCTTAAAATCGAAAAAATTTGGAAACCCCCTAATTTGGAAACCCTAAACCGGGACGTTTGAAGCACATGCCTAAAAAACCGAGTAACGGTCGACGTTTTTTCGAAATTCTCGTGCCGAATGCCGAATGATCAGGCTTGATGGTTCAGAATAGAATGTCGAACGGAGGAGAGTGTATAAAAGCAGTAAAAGAGTGCTTAAAATCGAAACCCTAATTTGGAAACCCTAAAACCGGGACGTTTGAAGCACAAAAAAAAAAAACCGAGTAACGGTCGACGTTTTTTTCGAATTTCTCGTGTCGAATGATGATCAGGCTTGATGGTTCAGAATAGAATGTCGAGGAAACGGAGTGTATAAAAACAGTAAAAGAGTGCTTAAAATCGAAACCCTAATTTGGAAACCCTAAACCGGGACGTTTGAAGCACATGCTAAAAAAAAAAACGAGTAACGGTCGACGTTTTTCGAAATTCTCGTGTCGCCGATCCGAGATCAGGCTTGATGGTTCAGAATAGAATGAATGTCGAGGAAACGGAGTGTATAAAACAGTAAAAGAGTGCTTAAAATCGAAACCCTAATTTGGAAACCCTAAACCGGGACGTTTGAAGCACATGCCTAAAAAAACCGAGTAACGGTCGACGTCGAAATTCTCGTAACGTCGACGTTTTTCGAAATTCTCGTGTCGAATGATCAGTGGAATGATGAGGCTTGATGGTTCAGAATAGAATGTCGAGGAAACGGAGTGTATAAAACAGTAAAAGAGTGCTTAAAATCGAAACCCTAATTTGAAAAACCCTAAAAAACCGGGACGTTTGAAGCACATGCTAAAAAAAAACCGAGTAACGGTCGTTTTTTTCGAAAAATTCTCGTGTCGAATGATCAGGCTTGATGGTTCAGAATAGAATGCCGAGGAAACGGAGTGTATAAAGCAGTAAAAGAGTGCTTAAAATCGAAACCCTAATTTGGAAACCCTAAACCGGGACGTTTGAAGCACATGCCTAAAAAAAAACCGAGTAACGTCGTTTTTTTTTTTTTCGAAATTCTCGTGTCGAATGATCAGGCTTGATGGTTCAGAATAGAATGCCGAGGAAACGGAGTGTATAAAGCAGTAAAAGAGTGCTTAAAATCGAAACCCTAATTTTTGGAAACCCCTAAACCGGGACGTTTGAAGCACATGAAAAAAAACCGAAAACGTAACGTTTTTTTCGAAATTCTCGTTTCGAAATTCTCGTGCCGAATGATCAGGCTTGATGGTTCAGAATAGAATGTCGAGGAAACGGAGTGTAAAAACAAAAAAAGAGTGCTTAAAATCGAAACCCTAATTTGGAAACCCCTAAACCGGGACGTTTGAAGCACAAAAAAAAAAAAAAAAACGAGTAAACGGTCGACGTTTTTTCGAAATTCTCGTGTCGAATGATCAGGCTTGATGGTTCAGAATAGAATGTCGAGGAAACGGAGTGTATAAAACAGTAAAAGAGTGCTTAAAATCGAAACCCTAATTTGGAAACCCTAAACCGGGACGTTTGAAGCACATGCCTAAAAAAACCGAGTAACGTCGTCGTTTTTTTTTTTTCGAAATTCTCGTGCCGAATGATCAGGCTTGATGGTTCAGAATAGAATGTCGAGGAAACGGAGTGTATAAAAACAGTAAAAGAGTGCTTAAAATCGAAACCCTAATTTGGAAACCCTAAACCGGGGGACGTTTGAAGCACATGCCTAAAAAAAAAAACGGTCGAAAACCGGGACGTTTGAAGCACATGCCTAATTTGGAAAAAACCGACGTTTGAAGCACATGGTCGTAACGTTTTTTCGAAATTCTCGTGCCGAATGATCAGGCTTGATGGTTCAGAATAGAATGTCGAGGAAAACGGAGTGTAAAAAGTAAAAGAGTGCTTAAAATCGAAACCCTAATTTGGAAACCCTAAACCGGGACGTTTGAAGCACATGCCTAAAAAACCGAGTAACGGTCGACGTTTTTCGAAATTCTCGTGTCGAATGATCAGGCTTGATGGTTCAGAATAGAATGTCGAGGAAACGGAGTGTATAAAGCAGTAAAAGAGTGCTTAAAATCGAAACCCTAATTTGGAAACCCTAAACCGGGACGTTTGAAGCACATGCCTAAAAAACCGAGTAACGGTCGACGTTTTTTTTTTCGAAAAATTCTCGTGCCGAATGATCAGGCTTGATGGTTCAGAATAGAATGTCGAGGAAACGGAGTGTATAAAACAGTAAAAGAGTGCTTAAAATCGAAACCCTAATTTGGAAACCCTAAACCGGGACGTTTGAAGCACATGCTAAAAAAACCGAAAGCACGTCGTTTTTTTTCGAAATTCTCGTGTCGAACGGTCGACTTGATTTTCAGAAGAAGAATTCCGAGGAAACGGAGTGTAAAAGAGTGCTTAAAATCGAAACCCTAATTTGAAATCTAAAGGCTTGATGGTTCAGAATAGAATGCCGAATGATCAGGCTTGATGGTTCAGAAAACGGAGTGTATAAAACAGTAAAAGAGTGCTTAAAATCGAAACCCTAATTTGGAAACCCTAAAAAGAGTGCTTAAAATCGAAACCCTAATTTGGTTCAAAAACCCTAAACCGGACGTTTGTAAAAAGTGCTAAAAACATGAAAATTTGGAAAAAAAACCGTTTTTTGAAAAATGCCTCGAGTCGTTTTTTTTTCGAAAGAATCTCGTGTCGAATGATCAGGCTTGATGGTTCAGAATAGAATGCCGAGGAAACGGAGTGTATAAAGCAGTAAAAGAGTGCTTAAAAAATCGAAACCCTAATTTGGAAACCCTAAACGGGGACGTTTGAAGCACATGCCTAAAAAAAACCGAGTAACGGTCGTTTTTTTTTTTCGAAATTCTCGTGTGTCGAATGATCAGGCTTGATGGTTCAGAATAGAATGTCGAATGTCGAGGAAACGGAGTGTATAAAGCAGTAAAAGAGTGCTTAAAATCGAAACCCTAATTTGGAAACCCTAAACCGGGACGTTTGAAGCACATGCAAAAAAAAACCGAGTAACGGTCGACGTTTTTTTTTCGAAATTCTCTGTCGAATGATCATGATCAGGCTTGATGGTTCAGAATAGAATGTCGAGGAAACGGAGTGTAAAAACAGTAAAAGAGTGCTTAAAATCGAAACCCTAATTTGGAAACCCTAAACCGGGACGTTTGAAGCACATGCCTAAAAAAACCGAGTACGTCGTCGTTTTTTTCGAAATTCTCGTGCCGAATGATCAGGCTTGATGGTTCAGAAATAGAATGTCGAGGAAACGGAGTGTATAAAGCAGTAAAAGAGTGCTTAAAATCGAAACCCTAATTTGGAAACCCTAAACCGGGACGTTTGAAGCACATGCTAAAAAAAACCGAGTAACGGTTTTTTTTTTTTTCGAAATTCTCGTGCCGAATGATCAGGCTTGATGGTTCAGAATAGAATGTCGAGAAAAACGGAGTGTATAAAACAGTAAAAGAGTGCTTAAAATCGAAACCCTAATTTGGAAACCCTAAAACCGGGACGTTTGAAGCACATGCCTAAAAAAACCGAGTAACGGTCGACGTTTTTTTCGTTTTTCGAAATTCTCGTGTCGA
Organism: Cucurbita ficifolia; assembly: GCA_033971965.1. Taxonomy (NCBI): domain Eukaryota; kingdom Viridiplantae; phylum Streptophyta; class Magnoliopsida; order Cucurbitales; family Cucurbitaceae; genus Cucurbita; species Cucurbita ficifolia. Next base: position 5,195,185 of record CM066978.1, read on the forward strand.
ATGATCAGGCTTGATGGTTCAGAATAGAATGTCGAGAAAACGGAGTGTATAAAACAGTAAAAGAGTGCTTAAAATCGAAACCCTAATTTGGAAACCCTAAACCGGGACGTTTGAAGCACACATGCCTAAAAAACCGAGTAACGGTCTTTCGTTTTTTTTTTTTTTCGAAATTCTCGTGTCGAATGATCAGGCTTGATGGTTCAGAATAGAATGTCGAGGAAACGGAGTAAACAGTAAAAAAAGCAGTAAAAGAGTGCTTAAAATCGAAAACCCTAATTTGGAAACCCTAAACCGGGACGTTTGAAGCACATGCCTAAAAAACCGAGTAACGGTCGACGTTTTTCGAAATTCTCGTGTCGAATGATCAGGCTTGATGGTTCAGAATAGAATGTCGAGGAAACGGAGTGTATAAAGCAGTAAAAGAGTGCTTAAAATCGAAAACCCTAATTTGAAAACCCTAAACCGGGACGTTTGAAGCACATGCCTAAAAAACCGTAAGTCGACGGTCGAAATTTTTTTTCGAAATTCTCGTGCCGAATGATCAGGCTTGATGGTTCAGAATAGAATGTCGAGGAAACGGAGTGTATAAAGCAGTAAAAAAGAGTGCTTAAAATCGAAACCCTAATTTGGAAACCCTAAAAACCGGGACGTTTGAAGCACATGCAAAAAAAAAACCGAGTAACGTTTTTCGACGTTTTTTCGAAATTCTGTGTCGTGTCGAATGATCAGGCTTGATGGTTCAGAATAGAATGCCGAGAAAACGGAGTGTATAAAGCAGTAAAAGAGTGCTTAAAATCGAAACCCTAATTTGGAAACCCTAAACCGGGACGTTTGAAGCACATGCCTAAAAAACCGAGTAACGGTCGACGTTTTTCGAAATTCTCGTGTCGAATGATCAGGCTTGATGGTTCAGAATAGAATGCCGAGGAAACGGAGTGTATAAAGCAGTAAAAGAGTGCTTAAAATCGAAACCCTAATTTGGAAACCCTAAACCGGGACGTTTTTGAAGCACAAAAAAAAAACCGAGTAACGGTCGACGTTTTTTTTTCGAAATTCTCGTGCCGAATGATCAGGCTTGATGGTTCAGAATAGAATGTCGAGGAAACGGAGTGTATAAAACAGTAAAAGAGTGCTTAAAATCGAAACCCTAATTTGGAAACCCTAAACCGGGACGTTTGAAACCCTAAAAAAACCGGGACGTTTGAAGCACATGCGAAAATTAAAAAAACCGCTTTTTCGAGTAACGGTCGACGTTTTTCGAAATTCTCGTGTGTCGAATGATCAGGCTTGATGGTTCAGAATAGAATGTCGAGGAAACGGAGTGTATAAAACAGTAAAAGAGTGCTTAAAATCGAAACCCTAATTTGGAAACCCTAAACCGGGACGTTTGAAGCACAAAAAAAAAAACCGAGTAACGGTCGACGTTTTTTTTTTTCGAAAATTCTCGTGATCAGGCTTGATGGTTCAGAAATAGAATCGAGGCTTGATGGTTCGGAGAATAGAATGTCGAGAAAAATCGAAACCCTAAGTGTAAACCCTAAAGTAAAAGAGTGCTTAAAATCGAAAACCCTAATTTGGAAACCCTAAACCGGGACGTTTGAAGCACATGCCTAAAAAAACCGAGTAACGGTTTTCGTTTTTTCGAAATTCTCGTGTGTCGAATGATCAGGCTTGATGGTTCAGAATAGAATGTCGAAAAAACGGAGTGTATAAAGCAGTAAAAGAGTGCTTAAAATCGAAAACCCTAATTTGGAAAAAAACCGGACGTTTGAACGTTTGAAGCACATGCCTAAAAAAACCGAGTAAACGGTCGACGTTTTTTTTTTTCGAAATTCTCGTGCCGAATGATCAGGCTTTGATGGTTCAGAATAGAATGTCGAGGAAACGGAGTGTAAATAAAGCAGTAAAAGAGTGCTTAAAATCGAAACCCTAATTTGGAAACCCTAAACCGGGACGTTTGAAGCACATGCCTAAAAAACCGAGTAACGGTCGACGTTTTTCGAAATTCTCGTGTCGAATGATCAGGCTTGATGGTTCAGAATAGAATAGAATGTCGAGGAAACGGAGTGTATAAAACAGTAAAAGAGTGCTTAAAAATCGAAACCCTAATTTTTGGAAACCCTAAACCGGGACGTTTGTTTGAAGCACATGAAAAAAAAAACCGAGTAACGGTCGACGTTTTTCGAAATTCTCGTGTCGAATGATCAGGCTTGATGGTTCAGAATAGAATGTCGAGGAAACGGAGTGTATAAAAAACAGTAAAAGAGTGCTTAAAATCGAAACCCTAATTTGGAAACCCTAAACCGGGACGTTTGAAGCACATAAAAAAAAAAAAAACCGAGTAACGGTTTTTTTTTTTTTTTTCGAAAATTCTCGTGTCGAATGATCAGGCTTGATGGTTCAGAATAGAATGTCGAGGAAACGGAGTGTATAAAACAGTAAAAGAGTGCTTAAAATCGAAACCCTAATTTGGAAACCCTAAACCGGGACGTTTGAAGCACATGCCTAAAAAACCGAGTAACGGTCGACGTTTTTCGAAATTCTCGTGTCGAATGATCAGGCTTGATGGTTCAGAATAGAATGTCGAGAAAACGGAGTGTATAAAACAGTAAAAGAGTGCTTAAAATCGAAACCCTAATTTGGAAACCCTAAACCGGGACGTTTGAAGCACATGCCTAAAAAACCGAGTAACGGTCGACGTTTTTCGAAATTTTTTTTTTTCGAAATTCTCGTGTCGAATGATCAGGCTTGATGGTTCAGAATAGAATGTCGAGGAAACGGAGTGTATAAAACAGTAAAAAAGAGTGCTTAAAATCGAAACCCTAATTTGGAAACCCTAAAAACCGGGACGTTTGAAGCACATGCCTAAAAAACCGAGTAACGAGTAACGGTCGACGTTTTTCGAAATTCTCGTGCCGAATGATCAGGCTTGATGATGGTTCAGAATAGAATGTCGAGGAAACGGAGTGTATAAAACAGTAAAAGAGTGCTTAAAATCGAAACCCTAATTTGAAAACCCTAAACCGGGACGTTTGAAGCACATGCCTAAAAAAAAACCGAGTAACGGTCGACGTTTTTTTTTCGAAATTCTCGTGTGTCGAATGATCAGGGCTTGTTGGTTAGAATGAGGTTCAGAATAGTGTGTCGAGAAAAAAGAGTGCTTAAAACGAAAAACAGAAAAAAAGAGTGCGTTTAAAATCTAAAAAACCCTAATTTGGAAACCCTAAACCGGGACGTTTGAAGCACATGTTTAAAAAAAAAAAATCGAGTAACGGTTTTCGAAATTTTTTTTTTTCGAAATTCTCGTGTCGAATGATCAGGCTTGATGGTTCAGAATAGAATGTCGAGGAAACGGAAAGTGTATAAAACAGTAAAAAAGAGTGCTTAAAATCGAAACCCTAATTTGGAAACCCTAAACCGGGACGTTTGAAGCACATGCAAAAAAAAAAAACGAGTAAACGGTCGTTTTTTTTTCGAAATTCTCGTGTGTCGAATGATCAGGCTTGATGGTTCAGAATAGAATGTCGAGGAAACGGAGTGTATAAAACAGTAAAAGAGTGCTTAAAATCGAAACCCTAATTTGGAAACCCTAAAACCGGTTTGACGTTTGAAGCACATGAAAAAAAAAACCGAGTAACGGTCGACGTTTTTTTTTTTTTTTCGAAATTCTCGTGTCGAATGATCAGGCTTGATGGAAAAGAATAGAATGTCGAGGAAAAACGGAGTGTAAAAAAACAGTAAAAGAAAGTGCTTAAAATCGAAACCCTAATTTGGAAACCCTAAACCGGGACGTTTGAAGCACATGCCTAAAAAAAACCGAGTAACGGTCGAATTTTTTTTTCGAAATTCTCGTGCCGAATGATCAGGCTTGATGGTTCAGAATAGAATGTCGAGGAAACGGAGTGTATAAAGCAGTAAAAGAGTGCTTAAAATCGAAACCCTAATTTGAAAAACCCTAAACCGGGACGTTTGAACGTTTGAAGCACTAAAAAAAAAAAAAAAAACGGTAACGTTTTCGAAATTCTCGTCGTCGAATGATTTCGAATTCAGAATAGAATGTCGAAACGGATCAGGCTTGATGGTGCTTAGAAAGAATGTCGAGGAAACGGAGAAAATAAAACAAAAAAGATTTTGCTTAAAATCGAAACCCTAATTTGGAAAACCCTAAAAAAACGGGACGTTCGAAAGCACTTAAAATCAAAAAAAAAAACCGAGTAACGGTCGACGTTTTTTTTTTTCGAAATTCTCGTGCCGAATGATCAGGCTTGATGGTTCAGAATAGAATAGAATGTCGAGAAAAACGGAGTGTAAAAACAGTAAAAGAGTGCTTAAAATCGAAACCCTAATTTGAAAACCTAAAACCGGGACGTTTGAAGCACATGCTAAAAAAACCGAGTAACGGTCGAACGTTTTTTTTTTTTTTTTCGTTCTCTCGTCGAATGATCAGGCTTGTTCAGAATAGAATGTCGAGGAGGAAACGGAGAGTGTATAAAGCAGTAAAAAATCGAAACCCTTAAAATGCCTAAAAAAAACCCTAATTTGGAAACCCTAAAACCGGGACGTTTGAAGCACATGCGAAAAAAAAACCGAGTAACGGTCGACGTTTTTTTTTTCGAAATTCTCGTGCCGAATGATCAGGCTTGATGGTTCAGAATAGAATGTCGAGGAAACGGAAAAAAAAACAGTAAAACAGTAAAAGAGTGCTTAAAATCGAAACCCTAATTTGGAAACTAAAAACCGGGACGTTTGAAGCACATGCAAAAAAAAAACCGAGTAACGGTCGACGTTTTTTTTCGAAATTCTCGTGCCGAATGATCAGGCTTGATGGTTCAGAATAGAATGTCGAGGAAACGGAGTGTATAAAGCAGTAAAAGAGTGCTTAAAATCGAAACCCTAATTTGGAAACCCTAAACCGGGACGTTTGAAGCACATGCCTAAAAAACCGAGTAACGGTCGACGTTTTTCGAAATTCTCGTGTCGAATGATCAGGCTTGATGGTTCAGAATAGAGAATAGAATGTCGAGGAAACGGAGTGTAAAAAAAGCAGTAAAAGAGTGCTTAAAATCGAAACCCTAATTTGGAAACCCTAAAACCGGGACGTTTGAAGGAAACCCTAAAAAAAACCGGGACGTTTGAAGCACATGCTAAAAAAAAACCGAGTAACGGTCGACGTTTTTTTTTCGAAATTCTCGTGAATGAATGATCAGGCTTGATGGTTCAGAAAGAATGTCGAAAAAACGGAGTGTATAAAGCAGTAAAAAGTGCTTAAAATCGAAACCCTAATTTGGAAAAACCCTTTTGAAAAAACCGGGACGTTTGAAGCACATGAAAAAAAAAAACCGAGTAACGGTCGACGTTTTTCGAAATTCTCGTGCCGAATGATCAGGCTTGATGGTTCAGAATAGAATGTCGAGGAAACGGAGTGTATAAAGCAGTAAAAGAGTGCTTAAAATCGAAACCCTAATTTGGAAACCCTAAACCGGGACGTTTGAAGCACAAAAAAAAAAAACGGTCGAGTAACGGTCGACGTTTTTCGAAATTCTCGTGCCGAATGATCAGGCTTGATGGTTCAGAATAGAATGTCGAGGAAACGGAGTGTATAAAGCAGTAAAAGAGTGCTTAAAATCGAAACCCTAATTTGGAAACCCTAAACCGGGACGTTTGAAGCACATGCCTAAAAAACCGAGTAACGGTCGACGTTTTTCGAAATTCTCGTGTCGAATGATCAGGCTTGATGTTCAGAAGAATAGAATGTCGAGGAAACGGAGTGTATAAAAGCAGTAAAAGAGTGCTTCGAAAAAATCGAAACCCTAATTTGGAAAAACCCTAAAACCGGGACGTTTGAAGCACAAAAAAAAAAAACCGAGTAACGTCGTCGTTTTTTTTTTTTCGAAATTCTCGTGCCGAATGATCAGGCTTGATGGTTTCAGAATAGAATGTCGAGGAAACGGAGTGTGTAAAGCAGTAAAAAGCAGTAAAAGAGTGCTTAAATCGAAAAACCCTAATTTGGAAAAACCTAAAAACCGGGACGTTTGAAAAAAATGCCGAAAAAACCGAGTAACGTTCGAACGTTTTTCGAATTCTTTTTCGAATGATCGAAATTGATCGTGTCGAATGATCAGGCTTGATGGTTCAGAATAGAATGTCGAGGAAACGGAGTGTAAAAAAAAAATTAAAAAAAAGAGTGCTTAAAATCGAAACCCTAATTTGGAAACCCTAAACCGGGACGTTTGAAGCACATGAAAAAAAAAAAGTAAAACGAGTAACGGTCGTCGTTTTTTTTTCGAAATTCTCGTGTCGAATGATCAGGCTTGATGGTTCAGAATAGAATGTCGAGGAAACGGAGTGTAAAAACAGTAAAAGAGTGCTTAAAATCGAAACCCTAATTTGGAAACCCTAAAACCGGGACGTTTGAAGCACAAAAAAAAAAAAAAACCGAGTAACGGTCGACGTTTTTTTCGAAATTCTCGTGCCGAATGATCAGGCTTGATGGTTCAGAATAGAATGTCGAGGAAACGGAGTGTGTATAAAACAGTAAAAGCTTAAAAGTGCTTAAAATCGAAACCCTAATTTGGAAACCCTAAACCGGGACGTTTGAAGCACAAAAAAAAAAAAAACCGAGTAACGTCGGTCGTTTTTTTTTCGAAATTCTCGTGATCGAATGATCAGGCTTGATGGTTCAGAATAGAATGTCGAGGAAACGGAGTGTATAAAAGCAGTAAAAGAGTGCTTAAAATCGAAACCCTAAATTTGAAAAACCCTAAACCGGGACACATTTAAAAAGCACATGCTAAAAAAAAAACGAGTAACGAAATTTTCGAATTTTTTTTTCGAAATTCTCGTGTCCGAATGATCAGGCTTGATGGTTCAGAATAGAATGTCGAGGAAACGGAGTGTAAAAGCAGTAAAAGAGTGCTTAAAATCGAAACCCTAATTTGGAAACCCTAAACCGGGACGTTTGAAGCACATGCCCAAAAAAACCGAGTAACGGTCGACGTTTTTTTCGAAATTCTCGTGCCGAATGATCAGGATCAGGCTTGATGGTTCAGAATAGAATGTCGTGAGGAAAGAAGTGTATAAAACAGTAAAAAGAGTGCTTAAAATCGAAACCCTAATTTGGAAACCCTAAAAAAACCGGGACGTTTGAAGCACAAAAAAAAAAAACCGAGTAAACGTTTTTCGACGTTTTTTTCGAATGATCAAATTCTCGTGTCGAATGATCAGGCTTGATGGTTCAGAATAGAATAGAATGTCGAGGAAACGGAGTGTATAAAAACAGTAAAAGAGTGCTTAAAATCGAAACCCTAATTTGGAAACCCTAAACCGGGACGTTTGAAGCACATAAAAAAAAAAACCGAGTAACGGTTTTTTTTTTTCGAAATTCTCGTGCCGAATGATCAGGCTTGATGGTTCAGAATAGAATGTCGTCGAGGAAACGGAGTGTATAAAACAGTAAAAGAGTGCTTAAAATCGAAACCCTAATTTGGAAACCCTAAAAACCGGGACGTTTGAAGCACACATGCCTAAAAAAACGAAACGGTCGAGTTTTTTTTTTTTTTTTTTTTTTCGAATGATCAGGCTTGATGGTGTTCGAATAGAATGTCGAGGAATGAGTGGAGAATTGATGAGTTCTTAAATAGAATGTCGAAAACTAAAACGGAGTGTTTAAAAAACCCAGTAAAAGAGTGCTGAAAAAAAAATCGAAACCCTAATTTGGAAACCCTAAACCGGGACGTTCGAAGCACATGAAAAAAAAACCGAGAAAAACGGTCGACGTTTGTTTTTTTTTTCGAAAATTCTCGTGTCGAATGATCAGGCTTGATGGTTCAGAATAGAATGTCGAGAAAACGGAGTGTAAAAAAAAACAGTAAAAGAGTGCTTAAAATCGAAACCCTAATTTGGACGTTGAAAAAACCGGGACGTTTGAAGCACATGCACTAAAAAAACCGAGTAAAACGTCGTTTTTTTTTTTTTTCGAAATTCTCGTGTGCCGAATGATCAGGCTTGATGGTTCAGAATAGAATGTCGAGGAAACGGAGTGTATAAAACAGTAAAAGAGTGCTTAAAATCGAAACCCTAATTTGAAACCCCCTAAACCGGGACGTTTGAAGCACATGCCTAAAAAACCGAAAAAAACGTTTTTTTTTTCGGTCGACGTTTTTCGAAATCAGGCTTGCCGAATGATCATCAGGCTTGATGGTTCAGAATAGAATGTCGAGAAACGGAGTGTATAAATCAGAAAAAAGAAACCTAAAAAATCGAAACCCTAAAAAAAAAAACCCTAAACCGGGACGTTTTGAAGCACATGCCTAAAAAAAAAACCGAGTAACGGTCGACGTTTTTCGAAATTCTCGTGCCGATGATCAGGCTTGATGGTTCAGAATAGAATGTCGAGGAAAAACGGAGTGAGTGTAGTATAAAACAGTAAAAGAGTGCTTAAAATCGAAACCCTAATTTGGAAACCCTAAACCGGGACGTTTGAAGCACAAAAAAAAACCGAGTAACGGTTTTTTTTTTTTCGAAATTCTCGTGCCGAATGATCAGGCTTGATGGTTCAGAATAGAATGTCGAGGAAACGGAGTGTATAAAAAAACAGTAAAAGAGTGCTTAAAATCGAAAAAAAACCCTAATTTGGAAACCCTAAAAACCGGGACGTTTGAAGCACATGCTAAAAAAAAAAACCGAGTAACGGTTTTTTTTTTTTTTTCGAAATTCTCGTGCCGAATGATCAGGCTTGATGGTTCAGAATAGAAAATGTCGAGGAAACGGAGTGTATAAAACAGTAAAAAAGAGTGCTTAAAATCGAAACCCTAAAATTTGAAACCCTAAAAAAACGGGAACGTTTTTTGAAAAAAAAAACCGGGACGTTTGAAGCACATGCCGAAAAAAAAACCGAAAAACGAAAAAACGGTCGAAATTTTTTTTTTTTCGAAATTCTCGTCGAATGATCAGGCTTGATGGTTCAGAATAGAATGTCGAGGAAACGGAGTGTATAAAACAGTAAAAGAGTGCTTAAAATCGAAACCCTAATTTGGAAACCCTAAACCGGGACGTTTGAAGCACAAAAAAAAACCGAGTAACGGTCGACGTTTTTTTTTCGAAATTCTCGTGTGATCGAATGGTTCAGGGTTTGATGGTCGAAGAATAGAATGTCGAGGAAAAAGAGTGTAAAAAAACAGTAAAAAGAGTGCTTAAAATCGAAACCCTAATTTGGAAAACCTAAAAAAACCGGGACGTTTGAAGCACATGAAGCACATGCCTAAAAAAACGTCGTAACGTCGATTTTTTTTCGAAATTCTCGTGCCGAATGATCAGGCTTGATGGTTCAGAATAGAATGTCGAGAAAAAACGGAGTAAGTGTAAAACAAAAAAGAGTGCTTAAAATCGAAACCCTAATTTGGAAACATGTTGAAAAAACCGGGACGTTTGAAGCACATGCCTAAAAAAACCGAGTAACGGTCGAAAATTTTTTTTTTTCGAAATTCTCGTGTGTCGAATGATCAGGCTTGATGGTTCAGAATAGAATGTCGAGGAAACGGAGTGTGTAAAAAAGTAAGTAAAAGAGTGCTTAAAATCGAAACCCTAATTTGGAAACCCTAAACCGGGACGTTTGAAGCACACTAAAAAAAAACCGAGAGTAACGGTCGACGTTTTTTTTTTCGAAATTCTCGTGTGCCGAATGATCAGGCTGATGATGGTTCAGAATAGTCGAGGAAACGAGTAAAAAACAGAGTGTATAAAAGAAAGTAAAAGAGTGCTTAAAATCGAAACCCTAATTTGGAAACCCTAAAAACCGGGACGTTTGAAGCAACCGAAAAAAAAAAAACCGAGTAACGGTCGACGTTTTTTTTTCGAAATTCTCGTGCCGAATGATCAGGCTTGATGGTTCAGAATAGAATGTCGAGGAAACGGAGTGTAAAAAAAACAGTAAAAGAGTGCTTAAAATCGAAACCCTAATTTGGAAACCCTAAACCGGGACGTTTGAAGCACATGCCTAAAAAAAAAAAACCGAGTAACGGTCGACGTTTTTTTTTCGAAAATTCTCGTGCCGAATGATCAGGCTTGATGGTTCAGAATAGAATGTCGAGGAAACGGAGTGTATAAAACAGTAAAAGAGTGCTTAAAATCGAAACCCTAATTTGGAAACCTAAAAAACCCTAAACCGGGACGTTTGAACCGAGTAACATGCCGAAAAAAAAAAACCGAGTCGAACGGTCGATGATCGTTTTTTTCGAAATTCTCGTGCCGATGATCAGGCTTGAATGATTGTTCAGAATAGAATGTCGAGGAAACGGAGTGTATAAAAACAGTAAAAGAGTGCTTAAAAATCGAAACCCTAATTTGGAAACCCTAAACCGGGACGTTTGAAGCACATGCAAAAAAAAAAAAAAAAACGAAACGTCGGTCGACGTTTTTTTTTCGAAATTCTCGTGCCGAATGATCAGGCTTGATGGTTCAGAATAGAATGTCGAGAAAACGGAGTGTGTAAAAACAGTAAAAGAGTGCTTAAAATCGAAACCCTAATTTGGAAACCCTAAACCGGGACGTTTGAAGCACATGCCAAAAAAAAAAAAAAAACCGAGTAACGTCGTCGTTTTTTTTTCGAAATTCTCGTGCCGAATGATCAGGCTTGATGGTTCAGAATAGAATGTCGAGGAAACGGAGTAACAGTATAAAACAGTAAAAGAGTGCTTAAAACCCTAAAACCCCTAAAATTTGGAAACCCTAAACCGGGACGTTTGAAAAGCACCGAAAAAAAAAAACCGAGTAACGGTCGACGCTTTTTTTTTCAGAAATTGATCGTGCCGAATGATCAGGCTTGATGGTTCAGAATAGAATGTCGAAAAAAACGGAGTGTATAAAAAACAAAAAAGAGTGCTTAAAATCGAAAAACCCTAATTTGGAAACCCTAAACCGGGACGTTTTTGAAGCACATGCCTAAAAACCGAAAAAAAAAAAAACCGAGTTCGGTCGGTCTTTTTTTCGAAATTCTCGTGGCCGAATGATCAGGCTTGATGGTTCAGAATAGAATGTCGAGGAAACGGAGTGTAAAAAAACAGTAAAAGAGTGCTTAAAAAAATCGAAACCCTAATTTGGAAAAACCCTAAACCGGAAAAAGAAGCACAAAAAAAAAAAAACCGAGTAACGGTCGACGTTTTTCGAAATTCTCGTGTCGAATGATCAGGCTTGATGGTTCAGAATAGAATGCCGAGGAAACGGAGTGTATAAAGCAGTAAAAGAGTGCTTAAAATCGAAACCCTAATTTGGAAACCCTAAACCGGGACGTTTGAAGCACATGCCTAAAAAAAACCGAGTTCGAAACGGTCGACGTTTTTTTTTTTCGAAATGATCGTTCGAATGATCAGGCTTGATGGTTCAGAATAGAATGTCGAGGAAACGGAGTGTATAAAGCAGATAAAAAAAAAGTGCTAAAAAAATCGAAACCCTAATTTGGAAAACCCTAAACCGGGACGTTTGAAGCACAAAAAAACCGAGTAACGGTCGACGTTTTTCGAAATTCTCGTGTCGAATGATCAGGCTTGATGGTTCAGAATAGAATGCCGAGGAAACGGAGTGTATAAAGCAGTAAAAGAGTGCTTAAAATCGAAACCCTAATTTGGAAACCCTAAACCGGGACGTTTGAAGCACATGCCTAAAAAACCGAGTAACGGTCGACGTTTTTCGAAATTCTCGTGCCGAATCGTGCCGAATGATCAGGCTTGATGGTTCAGAATAGAATGTCGGAAAGGAAACGGAGTGTATAAAAACAGTAAAAAGAGTGCTTAAAATCGAAAACCCTAATTTGGAAACCCTAAACCGGGACGTTTGAAGCACAAAAAAAAAAACCGAGTAACGGTCGATTTTTTTTTTTTCGAAATTCTCGTGTCGAATGATCAATTTGATGGTTCAGAATAGAATGTCGAGGAAACGGAGTGTATAAAACAGTAAAAGAGTGCTTAAAATCGAAACCCTAATTTTGGAAACCGTTTGAAAACCGGGACGAAAAAAAAAGCACAAAAAAAAAAACCGAGTAACGTCGTCGACGTTTTTTTTTTCGAAATTCTCGTGTCGAATGATCAGGCTTGATGGTTCAGAATAGAATGCCGAGGAAACGGAGTGTATAAAGCAGTAAAAGAGTGCTTAAAATCGAAACCCTAATTTGGAAACCCTAAACCGGGACGTTTGAAGCACATGAAAAAAACGGTCGACGTTTTTTTCGAAATTCGTTTCGAATGATCAGGCTTGATGGGTTCAGAATAGTGTCGAATGATCAGGCTTGAATGGAGTCAGAAAAAAAATGTAAAAAAAAAAAAAAACGGAGTGTAAAAAAAAGTAAAAGAAACCCTAAAAAACCTAAAATCGAAACCTAAAAAAAAACGAAAAAAAACCGGGACGTTTTTCGAAAGCACATGCCGAAAAAAAAAAATTCGAGAAACGGTCGACGTTTTTTTTTCGAAATTTGATCGTGTCGAATGATCAGGCTTGATGGTTCAGACAGAATAGAATGTCGAAAAACGGAGTGTATAAAAACAGTAAAACCCTTAAAATCGAAACCCTAATTTGGAAACCCTAAACCGGGACGTTTGAAAAAATGTAAAAAAAAAACCGAGTAACGGTCGACGTTTTTCGAAAATGTCGAATGTGTCGAATGATCAGGCTTGATGGTTCAGAATAGAATGTCGAGGAAACGGAGTGTATAAAACAGTAAAAGAGTGCTTAAAATCGAAACCCTAATTTGGAAACCCTAAACCGGGACGTTTGAAGCACAAAAAAAAAAAAAACCGTAACGGTCGACGTTTTTTTTTTTTCGAAAATTCTCGTGATGATGATGAATGATCAGGCTTGATGGTTCAGAATAGAATGTCGAGGAAACGGAGTGTATAAAACAGTAAAAGAGTGCTTAAAATCGAAACCCTAATTTGAAAAACCCTAAACCGGGACGTTTGAAGCACAAAAAAAAAAAAAAAACCGAGTAACGGTTTTTCGTTTTTTTTCGAAATTCTCGTGCCGAATGATCAGGCTTGATGGTTCAGAATAGAATGTCGAGGAAACGGAGTGTAAAAACAGTAAAAGAGTGCTTAAAATCGAAACCCTAATTTGGAAACCCTAAACCGGGACGTTTGAAGCACAAAAAAAAAACCGAGTAACGTCGTTTTTTTTTCGAAATTCTCGTGCCGAATGATCAGGCTTGATGGTTCAGAATAGAATGTCGAGGAAACGGAGTGTAATAAAACAGTAAAAGAGTGCTTAAAAAATCGAAACCCTAATTTGGAAACCCTAAACCGGGACGTTTGAAAGCACAAAAAAAAAAAAAAACCGAGTAACGGTCGACGTTTTTTTCGAAATTCTCGTGCCGAATGATCAGGCTTGATGGTTCAGAATAGAATGTCGAAAAAAACGGAGTGTATAAAACAGTAAAAGAGTGCTTAAAATCGAAACCCTAATTTGGAAACCCTAAACCGGGACGTTTGAAGCACATGCCGAAAAAAAAACCGAGTAACGGTCGACGTTTTTCGAAATTCTCGTGCCGAATGATCAGGCTTGATGGTTCAGAATAGAATGTCGAGGAAACGGAGTGTATAAAACAGTAAAAGAGTGCTTAAAATCGAAACCCTAATTTGGAAACCCTAAACCGGGACGTTTTGAAGCACATGCCAAAAAAAAAACCGAGTAACGGTCGTCGACGTTTTTTCGAAATTCTCGTGCCGAATGATCAGGCTTGATGGTTCAGAATAGAATGTCGAGGAAACGGGAAACGGAGTGTAAAAAACAGTAAAAGAGTGCTTAAAATCGAAAAACCCTAATTTGGAAAACCCTAAACCGGGACGTTTTTGAAGCACATGCCTAAAAAAAAAAAACCGAGTAACGGTCGATTTTTTTTTTCGAAATTCTCGTGTCGAATGATCAGGCTTGATGGTTCAGAATAGAATGTCGAGGAAACGGAGTGTATAAAACAGTAAAAGAGTGCTTAAAAAATCGAAACCCTAATTTGGAAACCCTAAACCGGGACGTTTGAAGCACATGCCTAAAAAAACCGAGTAACGTCGTAACGGTCGACGTTTTTTTTTTTCGAAATTCTCGTGTCGAATGATCAGGCTTGATGGTTCAGAATAGAATGTCGAGGAAACGGAGTGTATAAAACAGTAAAAGAGTGCTTAAAATCGAAAACCCTAATTTGGAAACCCTAAACCGGGACGTTTGAAGCACATGCCTAAAAAAAAACCGAGTAACGGTCGTTTTTTTTTTTTCGAAATTCTCGTGCCGAATGATCAGGGCTTGATGGTTCAGAATAGAATGTCGAGGAAACGGAGTGTATAAAACAAAAAAGAGTGCTTAAAAAATCGAAACCCTAATTTGGAACCTAAAAACCGGGACGTTTGAAGCACATGCCTAAAAAAAAAAAAAAAAACCGAGTAACGGTCGACGTTTTTCGAAAAAATTCTCGTGCCGAATGATCAGGCTTGATGGTTCAGAATAGAATGTCGAGGAAACGGAGTGTATAAAAAAGTAGTAAAAGAGTGCTTAAAATCGAAACCCTAATTTGAAAAACCCTAAACCGGAACGTTTGAAGCACATGAAGCACATGCCTAAAAAAAACCGAGTAACGGTCGACGTTTTTCGAAATTCTCGTGCCGAATGATCAGGCTTGATGGTTCAGAATAGAATGTCGAGGAAACGGAGTGTAGTGTATAAAACAGTAAAAGAGTGCTTAAAATCGAAACCCTAATTTGGAAACCCTAAACCGGGACGTTTGAAGCACATGCCTAAAAAAAACCGAGTAACGGTCGATTTTTTTTTTTTTTCGAAATTCTCGTGCCGAATGATCAGGCTTGATGGTTCAGAATAGAATAGAATAGAATGTCGAGGAAACGGAGTGTAAAAAAAACAGTAAAAAAGAGTGCTTAAAATCGAAACCCTAATTTGGAAACCCTAAACCGGGACGTTTGAAGCACATGCCTAAAAAAAAAAAAACCGAGTAACGGTCGACGTTTTTTTTTCGAATTCTCGTGCCGAATGATCAGGCTTGATGGTTCAGAATAGAATGTCGAGGAAACGGAGTGTATAAAAACAGTAAAAGAGTGCTTAAAATCGAAACCCTAATTTTGGAAACCCTAAACCGGGACGTTTGAAGCACAAAAAAAAAAAAAACCGAGTAACGGTCGACGTTTTTCGAAAAATTCTCGTGCCGAATGATCAGGCTTGATGGTTCAGAATAGAATGTCGAGGAAACGGAGTGTATAAAACAGTAAAAGAGTGCTTAAAATCGAAACCCTAATTTGGAAACCCTAAACCGGGACGTTTGAAGCACACATGCCTAAAAAAAAAACCGAGTAACGGTCGACGTTTTTTTTTTCGAAATTCTCGTGCCGAATGATCAGGCTTGATGGTTCAGAATAGAATGTCGAGGAAACGGAGTGTATAAAACAGTAAAAGAGTGCTTAAAATCGAAACCCTAATTTGGAAACCCCCTAAACCGGGACGTTTGAAGCACATGCTAAAAAAACCGAGTAACGGTCGACGTTTTTCGAAATTCTCGTGCCGAATGATCAGGCTTGATGGTTCAGAATAGAATGTCGAGGAAACGGAGTGTATAAAACAGTAAAAGAGTGCTTAAAATCGAAACCCTAATTTGGAAACCCTAAACCGGGACGTTTGAAGCACATGCCTAAAAAACCGAGTAACGGTCGACGTTTTTCGAAATTCTCGTGCCGAATGATCAGGCTTGATGGTTCAGAATAGAATGTCGAGGAAACGGAGTGTATAAAACAGTAAAAGAGTGCTTAAAATCGAAACCCTAATTTGGAAAACCCCTAA
>CM066978.1:5211100-5254486 GCA_033971965.1 Cucurbita ficifolia
AAAACCGAGTAACGGTCGACGTTTTTTCGAAATTTTTGTGGGGAATGATCAGGCTTGATGATTTAGAATGGAACTTCGTGGAAACGGAGTGTATAAAACAGTAAACGAGTGCTTAAAATCGAAACCCTAATTTGGAAACCCTAAACCGGGACGTTTGAAGCACGTGCTAAAAAAACCGAGTAACGGTCGAAGTTTTTCAAAATTTTTGTGGGGAATGATCAGGCTTGATGATTTAGAATGGAATTTCGTGGAAACGGAGTGTATAAAACAGTAAAAACGCACTTAAAATCGAAACCCTAATATGGGACGTTTGGAGCACGTGCTAAAAAAACCGAGTCACGGCCGACGTTTTTCGAAACTTTTTTTAGGGATGATCCGGCTTGATGATTTAGAATAGAATTTCGTGGATACGGAGCGTATAAAACAGTAAAAGAGTGCTTAAAATCGAAACCCTAATTTGGAAACCCTAAACCGGGACGTTTGAAGCACATGCTAAAAAAACCGAGTAACGGTCGACGTTTTTCGAAATTTTTGTGGGGAATGATCAGGCTTGATGATTTAGAATGGAATTTCGTGGAAACGGAGTGTATAAAACAGTAAACGGGTGCTTAAAATCGAAACCCTAACTTGGAAACCCTAAACCGGGACGTTTGAAGCACGTGCTAAAAAAACCGAGTAACGGTCGAAGTTTTTCAAAATTTTTGTGGGGAATGATCAGGCTTGATGATTTAGAATAGAATGCCATGGGAACGATGTGTATAAAACAGTAAAAACGCACTTAAAATCGAAACCCTAATATGGGACGTTTGGAGCACGTGCTAAAAAAAAAAAAACCGAGTCACGTTTTTTTTTTTTTTCGAAACTTTTTTTAGGGATGATCCGGCTTGATGATTTAGAATAGAATTTCGTGGATACGGAGCGTATAAAACAGTAAAAGAGTGCTTAAAATCGAAACCCTAATTTGGAAACCCTAAACCGGGACGTTTGAAGCACATGCTAAAAAAACCGAGTGACGGTCGACGTTTTTCGAAATTTTTGTGGGGAATGATCAGGCTTGATGATTTAGAATGGAATTTCGTGGAAACGGAGTGTATAAAACAGTAAACGGGTGCTTAAAATCGAAACCCTAACTTGGAAACCCTAAACCGGGAGTGCTTAAAATCGTTTGGAAACCCTAAACCGGGACGTTTGAAGCACGTGCTAAAAAAAAACCGAGTAACGGTCGAAGTTTTTTCAAATTTTTTGTGGGGAATGATCAGGCTTGATGATTTAGAATAGAATGCCATGGAAACGATGTGTATAAAACAGTAAAAAAACGCACTTAAAATCGAAACCCTAATATGGGACGTTTGGAGCGCTAAAAAAAAAAAAAAAAAACCGAGTCGTCACGACGTTTTTTTTTCGAAACTTTTTTTAGGGAATCCGGCTTGATGATTTTTTTTTTAGGGATGATCCGGCTTGATGATTTAGAATGAGAATTTTTTCGTGGGGAATGATAGGCGGAATTTCGTGGAAACGGAGCGTATAAAACAGTAAAAGAGTGCTTAAAATCGAAACCCTAATTTGGAAACCCTAAACCGGGACGTTTGAAGCACATGCTAAAAAAAAAAACCGAGTAACGGTCGTTTTTTTTCGATTTTTTTTTGTGGGGAATGAGGCTTGCTTGATTTAGAATAGAATGGAATTTCGTGGAAACGGAGTGTATAAAACAGTAAACGAGTGCTTAAAATCGAAACCCTAATTTGGAAACCCTAAACCGGGACGTTTGAAGCACGTGCTAAAAAAACCGAGTAACGGTCGAAGTTTTTCAAAATTTTTGTGGGGAATGATCAGGCTTGATGATTTAGAATAGAATGCCATGAAAAACGATGTGTAGTAAAAACAGTAAAAACGCACTTAAAATCGAAACCCTAATATGGGACGTTTGGAGCAAAAAAAAAAAAAAAAAAAAACCGAGTCACGGCCGACGTTTTTTTCGAAACTTTTTTTAGGGATGATCCGGCTTGATGATTTAGAATGGAATTTCGTGGATACGGAGCGTATAAAACAGTAAAAGAGTGCTTAAAATCGAAACCCTAATTTGGAAACCCTAAACCGGGACGTTTGAAGCACATGAAAAAAAAAAAAAAACCGAGTGACGTCGACGTTTTTTCGAAATTTTTGTGGGGAATGATCAGGCTTGATGATTTAGAATGGAACTTCGTAAAAACGGAAACGGAGTGTATAAAACAGTAAACGAGTGCTTAAAATCGAAACCCTAATTTGGAAACCCTAAACCGGGACGTTTGAAGCGTAAAAAAAAAAAAAAACCGAGTAACGGTCGAAGTTTTTCAAAATTTTTTTTTTTGTGGGGAATGATCAGGCTTGATGATTTAGAATAGAATGCCATGGGAACGATGTGTATAAAACAGTAAAAACGCACTTAAAATCGAAACCCTAATATGGGACGTTTGGAGCACGTGCTAAAAAAACCGAGTCACGGCCGACGTTTTTCGAAACTTTTTTTAGGGATGATCCGGCTTGATGATTTAGAATAGAATTTCGTGGATACGGAGCGTATAAAACAGTAAAAGAGTGCTTAAAATCGAAACCCTAATTTGGAAACCCTAAACCGGGACGTTTGAAGCACATGCTAAAAAAAAACGTCGACGGTCGACGACGGTCGAACGGTTTTTTTTTTCGAAATTTTTGTGGGGAATGATCAGGCTTGATGATTTAGAATGAAACTTCGTGGAAACGGAGTGTATAAAACAGTAAACGAGTGCTTAAAAAATCGAAACCCTAATTTGGAAACCCTAAAACCGGGACGTTTGAAGCACGTGCTAAAAAAACCGAGTAACGGTCGAAGTTTTTTGTTTTTTTTTTGTGGGGAATGATCAGGCTTGATGATTTAGAATAGAATGCCATGGGAACGATGTGTGTATAAAACAGTAAAAACGCACTTAAAATCGAAACCCTAATATGGGACGTTTGGAGCGCGCAAAAAAAAAAAAAAAAAAACCGAGTCACGGCCGGCCGTTTTTTTTTTCGAACTTTTTTTTTAGGGATGATCCGGCTTGATGATTTAGAATGGAATTTCGTGGATACGGAGCGTATAAAACAGTAAAAGAGTGCTTAAAATCGAAACCCTAATTTGGAAACCCTAAACCGGGACGTTTGAAGCACATGCTAAAAAAACCGAGTAACGGTCGACGTTTTTCGAAATTTTTGTGGGGAATGATCAGGCTTGATGATTTAGAATGGAATTTCGTGGAAACGGAGTGTATAAAACAGTAAAAACGCACTTAAAATCGAAAACCCTAATTTGGAAACCCTAAACCGGGACGTTTGAAGCACGTGCTAAAAAAAAAAAAACCGAGTAACGGTCGAAGTTTTTTTCAAAATTTTTTTGTGGGGAATGATCAGGCTTGATGATTTAGAATAGAATGCCATGGAAACGATGTGTAAAAAAACAGTAAAAAACGCACTTAAAATCGAAACCCTAATATGGGACGTTTGGAGCACGTGCTAAAAAAACCGAGTCACGGCCGACGTTTTTCGAAACTTTTTTTAGGGATGATCCGGCTTGATGATTTAGAATAGAATTTCGTGGATACGGAGCGTATAAAACAGTAAAAGAGTGCTTAAAATCGAAACCCTAATTTGGAAACCCTAAACCGGGACGTTTGAAGCACATGCTAAAAAAAAACCGACGTCGACGGTCGATTTTTTTTTTCGAATTTTTGTGGGGAATGATCAGGCTTGATGATTTAGAATGGAACTTCGTGGAAACGGAGTGTATAAAACAGTAAACGAGTGCTTAAAATCGAAACCCTAATTTGGAAACCCTAAACCGGGACGTTTTTGAAGCAAAAAAAAAAAAAAAACCGAGTAACGGTCGAAGTTTTTCAAATTTTTTTTGTGGGGAATGATCAGGCTTGATGATTTAGAATAGAATGCCATGAAAACGATGTGTATAAAACAGTAAAAACGCACTTAAAATCGAAACCCTAATATGGGACGTTTGGAGCACGTGCTAAAAAAAAAAACCGAGTCACGGCCGACTTTTTTTTTTCGAAACTTTTTTTTAGGGATGATCCGGCTTGATGATTTAGAATAGAATTTCGTGGATACGGAGCGTATAAAACAGTAAAAGAGTGCTTAAAATCGAAACCCTAATTTGGAAACCCTAAACCGGGACGTTTGAAGCACATGCAAAAAAAAAAAACCGAGTAACGGTCGTTTTTTTTTTTTCGAAATTTTTGTGGGGAATGATCAGGCTTGATGATTTAGAATGGAATTTCGTGGAAACGAGTGTATAAAAGTGTATAAAACAGTAAACGAGTGCTTAAAATCGAAACCCTAATTTGGAAACCCTAAACCGGGACGTTTGAAGCACGTGCTAAAAAAAAAAACCGAGTAACGGTCGAAGTTTTTCAAAATTTTTTTGTGGGGAATGATCAGGCTTGATGATTTAGAAATGGAATGCCATGGAAACGATGTGTAAAAAACAGTAAAAACGCACTTAAAATCGAAACCCTAATATGGGACGTTTGGAGCACTAAAAAAAAAAAAAAACCGAGTCACGGCCGACGTTTTTCGAAACTTTTTTTAGGGATGATCCGGCTTGATGATTTAGAATAGAATTTTCGGATACGGACGGAGCGTATATAAAACAGTAAAAGAGTGCTTAAAATCGAAACCCTAATTTGGAAACCCTAAACCGGGACGTTTGACGCACATTAAAAAAAGCACACCGAAAAAAAAAAAACCGACGGTTTTTTTTTTTTTTTTTTTTTTCGAAATTTTTGTGGGGAATGATGATCATGCTTGATGATTTAGAATGGAATTTCGTGGAAACGGGAGTGTATAAAACAGTAAAACGAGTGCTTAAAATCGAAACCCTAATTTGGAAAAAAAAAAAAAAAACCGGGACGTTTGAAGCACGTAAAAAAAAAACCGAAAAAAGTAACGGTCGATTTTTTTTTTCAAAATTTTTTTTTTGTGGGGAATGATCAGGCTTGATGATTTAGAATAGAATGCCATGGAAACGATGTGTATAAAACAGTAAAAACGCACTTAAAATCGAAAAACCCTAATATGGGACGTTTGGAGCACGTGCTAAAAAAAACCGAGTCACGGCCGACGTTTTTTTTTTTTTCGAAACTTTTTTTAGGGATGATCCGGCTTGATGATTTAGAATAGAATTTCGTGGATACGGAGCGTATAAAACAGTAAAAGAGTGCTTAAAATCGAAACCCTAATTTTGGAAAACCTAAAAACCGGGACGTTTGAAGCACATGCATGCTAAAACGGTCGACGTTTTCGAAGTAACGGTCGTTTTTTTTCGAAATTTTTGTGGGGAATGATCAGGCTTGATGATTTAGAATGGAAATTTCGTGGAAACGGAGTGTATAAAAAAACAGTAAAACGAGTGCTTAAAATCGAAACCCTAATTTGGAAAACCCTAAACCGGGACGTTTGAAGCACGCTAAAAAAAAAAAAAACCGAGTAACGGTCGAAGTTTTTCAAAATTTTTTTTTTGTGGGGAATGATCAGGCTTGATGATTTAGAATAGAATGCCATGGGAACGATGTGTATAAAACAGTAAAAACGCACTTAAAATCGAAACCCTAATATGGGACGTTTTTGGAGCGTGCTAAAAAAAAAAAAAAAAAAACCGAGTCACGGCCGACGTTTTTCGAAACTTTTTTTAGGGATGATCCGGCTTGATGATTTAGAATGGAATTTCGTGGATACGGAGCGTATAAAACAGTAAAAGAGTGCTTAAAATCGAAACCCTAATTTGGAAACCCTAAACCGGGACGTTTGAAGCACAAAAAAAAAAAAAAAAACCGAGTAACGGTCGTTTTTTTTTTTTCGAAATTTTTGTGGGGAATGATCAGGCTTGATGATTTAGAATGGAACTTCGTGGAAACGGAGTGTATAAAACGGGTAAACGAGTGCTTAAAATCGAAACCCTAATTTGGAAACCCTAAACCGGGACGTTTGAAGCACGTGCTAAAAAAACCGAGTAACGGTCGAAGTTTTTCAAAATTTTTGTGGGGAATGATCAGGCTTGATGATTTAGAATAGAATGCCATGGGAACGATGTGTATAAAACAGTAAAAACGCACTTAAAATCGAAACCCTAATATGGGACGTTTGGAGCGCGTGCTAAAAAAAAAAAAAAAAAAAAAACCGAGTCACGGCCGTTTTTTTCGAAACTTTTTTTAGGGATGATCCGGCTTGATGATTTAGAATGGAATTTCGTGGATACGGAGCGTATAAAACAGTAAAAGAGTGCTTAAAATCGAAACCCTAATTTGGAAACCCTAAACCGGGACGTTTGAAGAAGCACAAAAAAAAAAAAACGTTTTTCGAACGGTTTTTCGATTTTTTTTTTTTTCGAAATTTTTTGTGGGGAATGATCAGGCTTGATGATTTAGAATGGAATTTCGTGGAAACGGAGTGTATAAAACAGTAAACGAGTGCTTAAAATCGAAACCCTAATTTGGAAACCCTAAACCGGGACGTTTGAAGCACGTGCTAAAAAAAAAAAAACCGAGTAACGGTCGAAGTTTTTTCAAATTTTTTGTGGGGAATGATCAGGCTTGATGATTTAGAATAGAATGCCGTGGGAAACGATGTGTATATAAAAACAGTAAAAACGCACTTAAAATCGAAACCCTAATATGGGACGTTTGGAGCACGTGTGCTAAAAAAAAAAAAAACCGAGTCACGGCCGACGTTTTTCGAAACTTTTTTTAGGGATGATCCGGCTTGATGATTTAGAATAGAATTTCGTGGACGATACGGAGCGTAAAAAAACAGTAAAAGAGTGCTTAAAATCGAAACCCTAATTTGGAAACCCTAAACCGGGACGTTTGAAGCACAAAAAAAAAAAAAACGACGAGTAACGGTCGACGTTTTTCGAAATTTTTGTGGGGAATGATCAGGCTTGATGATTTAGAATGGAACTTCGTGGAAACGGAGTGTATAAAACGGGTAAACGAGTGCTTAAAATCGAAACCCTAATTTGGAAACCCTAAACCGGGACGTTTGAAGCACGAAAAAAAAAAAAAAAACCGAGTAACGGTCGAAGTTTTTCATTTTTTTTTGTGGGGAATGATCAGGCTTGATGATTTAGAATAGAATGCCATGGAAAACGATGTGGAGTGTAAAAAAAACAGTAAAAACGCACTTAAAATCGAAACCCTAATATGGGACGTTTGGAGCGCGTGCTAAAAAAACCGAGTCACGGCCGACGTTTTTCGAAACTTTTTTTAGGGATGATCCGGCTTGATGATTTAGAATGGAATTTCGTGGATACGGAGCGTATAAAACAGTAAAAGAGTGCTTAAAATCGAAACCCTAATTTGGAAACCCTAAACCGGGACGTTTGAAGCACATGCTAAAAAAAAAACCGAAAAACGGAGTAACGTTTTTTTTCGTTTTTTTTTTTCGATTTTTTTGTGGGGAATGATCCGGCTTGATGATTTAGAATGGAATTTCGTGGATACGGAGCGTATAAAACAGTAAAAGAGTGCTTAAAATCGAAACCCTAATTTGGAAACCCTAAACCGGGACGTTTGAAGCACGTGCTAAAAAAACCGAGTAACGGTCGAAGTTTTTCAAAATTTTTGTGGGGAATGATCAGGCTTGATGATTTAGAATAGAATGCCATGGGAACGATGTGTATAAAACAGTAAAAACGCACTTAAAATCGAAACCCTAATATGGGACGTTTGGAGCGCGTGCTAAAAAAACCGAGTCACGGCCGACGTTTTTCGAAACTTTTTTTAGGGATGATCCGGCTTGATGATTTAGAATGGAATTTCGTGGATACGGAGCGTATAAAACAGTAAAAGAGTGCTTAAAATCGAAACCCTAATTTGGAAACCCTAAACCGGGACGTTTGAAGCACATGCATAAAAAAAAAAAAAACCGAGTAACGGTCGTTTTTTTTTTTTCGAAATTTTTGTGGGGAATGATCAGGCTTGATGATTTAGAATGGAATTTCGTGGAAACGGAGTGTATAAAACAGTAAACGGGTGCTTAAAATCGAAACCCTAACTTGGAAACCCTAAACCGGGACGTTTGAAGCACGTGCTAAAAAAAAAAACCGAGTAACGGTCGTTTTTTTTCAAATTTTTTTTTGTGGGGAATGATCAGGCTTGATGATTTAGAATAGAATGCCATGGGAACGATGTGTATAAAACAGTAAAAACGCACTTAAAATCGAAACCCTAATGGGGGACGTTTGGAGCAAAAAAAAAAAAAAAAACCGAGTCACGGCCGACGTTTTTCGAAACTTTTTTTAGGGATGATCCGGCTTGATGATTTAGAATGGAATTTCGTGGATACGGAGCGTATAAAACAGTAAAAGAGTGCTTAAAATCGAAACCCTAATTTGGAAACCCTAAACCGGGACGTTTGAAGCACATGCGAAAAAAAAAACCGAGTAAACGGTCGATTTTTTTTTTCGAAATTTTTGTGGGGGGGAATGATCAGGCTTGATGATTTAGAATGGAACTTCGTGGAAACGGAGTGTATAAAACAGTAAACGAGTGCTTAAAATCGAAACCCTAATTTGGAAACCCTAAACCGGGACGTTTGAAGCACGTAAAAAAAAAAAAACCGAGTAACGGTCGAAGTTTTTTCAAATTTTTTTGTGGGGAATGATCAGGCTTGATGATTTAGAATAGAATGCCATGGAAACGATGTGTATAAAACAGTAAAAACGCACTTAAAATCGAAACCCTAAAATGGGACGTTTGGAGCACGTGCTAAAAAAAAAAAAAAAACCGAGTCACGGCCGACGTTTTTTCGACTTTTTTTTTTTTAGGGATGATCCGGCTTGATGATTTAGAATAGAATTTCGTGGATACGGAGCGTATAAAACAGTAAAAGAGTGCTTAAAATCGAAACCCTAATTTGGAAAACCCTAAACCGGGACGTTTGAAGCACATGCTAAAAAAAAAAAAACCGAGTAACGGTTTTTTTTTCGAAATTTTTTTTGTGGGGAATGATCAGGCTTGATGATTTAGAATGGAATTTCGTGGAAACGGAGTGTATAAAAAAACAGTAAACGAGTGCTTAAAATCGAAACCCTAATTTGGAAACCCTAAACCGGGACGTTTGAAGCACGTGCTAAAAAAAAAAAAAACCGAGTAACGGTCGAAGTTTTTCAAAATTTTTGTGGGGAATGATCAGGCTTGATGATTTAGAATAGAATGCCATGGGAACGATGTGTATAAAACAAAAAAAAACGCACTTAAAATCGAAACCCTAATATGGGACGTTTGGAGCACGTGCTAAAAAAAAAAAAAACCGAGTCACGGCCGACTTTTTTTTTCGAAAACTTTTTTTTTAGGGATGATCCGGCTTGATGATTTAGAATAGAATTTCGTGGATACGGAGCGTATAAAACAGTAAAAGAGTGCTTAAAATCGAAACCCTAATTTGGAAACCCTAAACCGGGACGTTTGAAGCACATGCTAAAAAACGGTCGACGTTTTTCGAGTAACGGTCGACGTTTTTCGAAATTTTTGTGGGGAATGATCAGGCTTGATGATTTAGAATGGAATTTCGTGGAAACGGAGTGTATAAAACAGTAAACGGGTGCTTAAAATCGAAACCCTAACTTGGAAACCCTAAACCGGGACGTTTGAAGCACGTGCTAAAAAAAAAAAAAAAACCGAGTAACGGTCGAGTTTTTTTTCAAAATTTTTTTTGTGGGGAATGATCAGGCTTGATGATTTAGAATAGAATGCCATGGGAACGATGTGTATAAAACAGTAAAAACGCACTTAAAATCGAAACCCTAATATGGGGACGTTTGGAGCAAAAAAAAAAAAAAACCGAAAAAAAAAAAAAACCGAGTCACGGCCGACGTTTTTCGAAACTTTTTTTTAGGGATGATCCGGCTTGATGATTTAGAATAGAATTTCGTCGTGGATACGGAGCGTATAAAACAGTAAAAGAGTGCTTAAAATCGAAACCCTAATTTGGAAACCCTAAAACCGGGACGTTTGAAGCACATGCTAAAAAAAAACCGAGTAACGGTCGACGTTTTTCGAAATTTTTGTGGGGAATGATCAGGCTTGATGATTTAGAATGGAACTTCGTGGAAAACGGAGTGTAATAAAACAGTAAAGTAAACGAGTGCTTAAAATCGAAACCCTAATTTGGAAACCCTAAACCGGGACGTTTGAAGCACGTGCTAAAAAAAAAACCGAGTAACGGTCGAAGTTTTTTCAAATTTTTTTTGTGGGGAATGATCAGGCTTGATGATTTAGAATAGAATGCCATGGGAACGATGTGTATAAAACAGTAAAAAAAAACGCACTTAAAATCGAAACCCTAATATGGGACGTTTGGAGCACGTGCTAAAAAAACCGAGTCACGGCCGACTTTTTTTTTTTTCGAAACTTTTTTTAGGGATGATCCGGCTTGATGATTTAGAATAGAATTTCGTGGATACGGAGCGTATAAAACAGTAAAAGAGTGCTTAAAATCGAAAAACCCTAATTTGGAAACCCTAAACCGGGACGTTTGAAGCACATGCTAAAAAAAAACCGAAACGTCGAACGGTTTTTTTTTTTTTTTTCGAAATTTTTGTGGGGAATGATCAGGCTTGATGATTTAGAATGGAACTTCGTGGAAACGGAGTGTATAAAACAGTAAACGAGTGCTTAAAATCGAAAACCCTAATTTGGAAACCCTAAACCGGGACGTTTGAAGCACGTAAAAAAAAAAAACCGAGTAACGGTCGAAGTTTTTTTTTTTTTGTGGGGAATGATCAGGCTTGATGATTTAGAATAGAATGCCATGGGAACGATGTGTATAAAACAAAAAAAAACGCACTCGAAACCCTAAAAACCCTAAAATGGGACGTTTGGAGCACGTGCTAAAAAAAAAAAAAACCGAGTCACGGCCGACGTTTTTCGAAACTTTTTTTAGGGATGATCCGGCTGATGATGATTTAGAATAGAATTTCGTGGATACGGAGCGTATAAAACAGTAAAAGAGTGCTTAAAATCGAAACCCTAATTTGGAAACCCTAAAAACCGGGACGTTTGAAGCACATGCTAAAAAAAAAAAAAACCGAGTAACGGTTTTTTTTTTTTTTTTCGAATTTTTTTGTGGGGAATGATCAGGCTTGATGATTTAGAATGGAACTTCGTGGAAACGGAGTGTATAAAACAGTAAACGAGTGCTTAAAATCGAAACCCTAATTTGGAAACCCTAAACCGGGACGTTTGAAGCACGCTAAAAAAAAAAAAACCGAGTAACGGTCGAAGTTTTTCAAATTTTTTTTGTGGGGAATGATCAGGCTTGATGATTTAGAATAGAATGCCATGGGAACGATGTGTAAAAAACAGTAAAAAACAGTAAAAACGCACTTAAAATCGAAACCCTAAAATGGGACGTTTGGAGCACGTAAAAAAAAAAAACCGAGTTTTTTTTTTTTTTTTTTTTTTTTCGAAACTTTTTTTTAGGGATGATCCGGCTTGATGATTTAGAATAGAATTTCGTGGATACGGAGTGTATAAAACAGTAAAAGAGTGCTTAAAATCGAAAACCCTAATTTGGAAACCCTAAACCGGGACGTTTTTTGAAGCACAAAAAAAAAAAAAAAACCGAGTAAACGGTCGTTTTTTTTTTTTTTCGAAATTTTTGTGGGGAATGATCAGGCTTGATGATTTAGAATGGAACTTCGTGGAAACGGAGTGTATAAAACAGTAAACGAGTGCTTAAAATCGAAACCCTAATTTGGAAACCCTAAACCGGGACGTTTGAAGCACGTGCTAAAAAAAACCGAGTAACGGTCGAAGTTTTTCAAGTTTTTTTTTTTTGTGGGGAATGATCAGGCTTGATGATTTAGAATAGAATGCCATGGGAACGATGTGTATAAAACAGTAAAAACGCACTTAAAATCGAAAACCCTAAAACGGGACGTTTGGAGCACGTGAAAAAAAAAAAAAACCGAGTTTTTTTTTTTTTTTTTTCGACTTTTTTTTTTTTTTAGGGATGATCCGGCTTGATGATTTAGAATAGAATTTCGTTCGTGGATACGGAGTGTATAAAACAGTAAAAGAGTGCTTAAAATCGAAACCCTAATTTGGAAACCCTAAACCGGGACGTTTGAAGCACATGCTAAAAAAAAAAAACCGTCGAACGGTCGATTTTTTTTTTTCGAAATTTTTGTGGGGAATGATCAGGCTTGATGATTTAGAATGGAACTTCGTGGAAACGGAGTGTATAAAACAGTAAACGAGTGCTTAAAATCGAAACCCTAATTTGGAAACCCTAAACCGGGACGTTTGAAGCACGTGCTAAAAAAAAAAACCGAGTAACGGTCGAAGTTTTTCAAAATTTTTTTGTGGGGAATGATCAGGCTTGATGATTTAGAATAGAATGCCATGGGAACGATGTGTATAAAACAGTAAAAAACACTTAAAAACGCACTTAAAATCGAAACCCTAAAAAAAACGGGACGTTTGGAGCACGTGCTAAAAAAAAACCGACGTCACGGTTTTTTTTTTTTTTTTCGAAATTTTTTTTTTAGGGATGATCCGGCTTGATGATTTAGAATAGAATTTCGTGGATACGGAGCGTATAAAACAGTAAAAAAGAGTGCTTAAAATCGAAACCCTAATTTGGAAACCCTAAACCGGGACGTTTTTGAAGCACAAAAAAAAAAAAAAAAAACCGAGTCGAATTTTTTTTCGAAATTTTTGTGGGGAATGATCAGGCTTGATGATTTAGAATGGAACTTCGTGGAAACGGAGTGTATAAAACAGTAAACGAGTGCTTAAAATCGAAACCCTAATTTGGAAACCCTAAACCGGGACGTTTGAAGCACGTGCTAAAAAAACCGAGTAAGGGTCGAAGTTTTTCAAAATTTTTGTGGGGAATGATCAGGCTTGATGATTTAGAATAGAATGCCATGGGAACGATGTGTATAAAAACAGTAAAAACGCACTTAAAATCGAAACCCTAAATGGGACGTTTGGAGCACGTGTAAAAAAACCGAAAAAACGGCCGAAAAAAAACCGAGTCACGGCCGGCGATTTTTTTTTCGACTTTTTTTTTTAGGGATGATCCGGCTTGATGATTTAGAATAGAATTTCGTGGATACGGAGTGTATAAAACAGTAAAAGAGTGCTTAAAATCGAAACCCTAATTTGGAAACCCTAAACCGGGACGTTTGAAGCACATGCTAAAAAAACCGAGTAACGGTCGACGTTTTTTTTTTTTTCGAAATTTTTGTGGGGAATGATCAGGCTTGATGATTTAGAATGGAACTTCGTGGAAACGGAGTGTATAAAACAGTAAACGAGTGCTTAAAATCGAAACCCTAATTTGGAAACCCTAAACCGGGACGTTTGAAGCACGTGCTAAAAAAACCGAGTAACGGTCGAAGTTTTTCAAAAATTTTTTTTGTGGGGAATGATCAGGCTTGATGATTTAGAATAGAATGCCATGGGAACGATGTGTATAAAACAGTAAAAACGCACTTAAAAAAACGCACTTAAAATCGAAACCCTAAAACGGGACGTTTGGAGCACGTAAAAAAAAAAACCGAGTCACGTTTTTTTTTTTTTTCGAACTTTTTTTTAGGGATGATCCGGCTTGATGATTTAGAATAGAATTTCGTGGATACGGAGTGTATAAAACAGTAAAAGAGTGCTTAAAATCGAAACCCTAATTTGGAAACCCTAAACCGGGACGTTTGAAGCACATGCTAAAAAAAAAAAAAACCGAGTAACGGTCGACGTTTTTTTTTCGAAATTTTTGTGGGGAATGATCAGGCTTGATGATTTAGAATGGAACTTCGTGGAAACGGAGTGTATAAAACAGTAAACGAGTGCTTAAAATCGAAACCCTAATTTGGAAACCCTAAAACCGGGACGTTTTGAAGCACGTGCTAAAAAAAAAAAAACCGAGTAACGGTTTTTTTTTTTTTTTTTCAAACTTTTTTGTGGGGAATGATCAGGCTTGATGATTTAGAATAGAATGCCATGGGAACGATGTGTATAAAACAGTAAAAACGCACTTAAAATCGAAACCCTCGAAAAAACGGGACGTTTGGAGCACGTGCTAAAAAAAAAAAAACCGAGTTTTTTTTTTTTTTTTTTTTTTTTTTTTTTTTTTTTTTTTTAGGGATGATCCGGCTTGATGATTTAGAATAGAATTTCGTGGATACGGAGTGTATAAAACAGTAAAAGAGTGCTTAAAATCGAAACCCTAATTTGGAAACCCTAAAAAAAACCGGGACGTTTGAAGCACATGAAAAAAAAAAAAACCGACGAGTAACGGTCGACGTTTTTCGAAATTTTTGTGGGGAATGATCAGGCTTGATGATTTAGAATGGAACTTCGTGGAAACGGAGTGTATAAAACAGTAAACGAGTGCTTAAAATCGAAACCCTAATTTGGAAACCCCTAAAAAACCGGGACGTTTGAAGCAAAAAAAAAAAAAAAAAAAAAACCGAGTAACGGTCGAAGTTTAGAATTTTGAAAAATTTTTTTGTGGGGAATGATCAGGCTTGATGATTTAGAATATAGAATGCCATGGGAACGATGTGTGTAAAAAACACGCACTTAAAAAACGCACTTAAAATCGAAACCCTAAAAACGGGGACGTTTGGAGCACGTGCTAAAAAAAAAAAACCGAGTCACGGCCGATTTTTTTTTTTCGAAACTTTTTTTTTTAGGGATGATCCGGCTTGATGATTTAGAATAGAATTTCGTGGATACGGAGAGTGTATAAAACAGTAAAAGAGTGCTTAAAATCGAAACCCTAATTTGGAAACCTAAAAACCGGGACGTTTGAAGCACATGCTAAAAAAAAAAACCGAGTAACGGTCGACGTTTTTTTTTTTTTTTTTTTTTTGTGGGGAATGATCAGGCTTGATGATTTAGAATGGAACTTCGTGGAAACGGAGTGTATAAAATAAAACAGTAAACGAGTGCTTAAAATCGAAACCCTAAATTTGGAAACCCTAAACCCGGGGACGTTTGAAGCACGTGAAAAAAAAAAAAAACGTCGTAAAAAAAACCGAAAAACGGTTTTTTTCAAAATTTTTTTTTTGTGGGGAATGATCAGGCTTGATGATTTAGAATAGAATGCCATGGGAACGATGTGTATAAAACAGTAAAAAAACGCACTTAAAATCGAAAAACCCTAAAACGGGACGTTTGGAGCACGTGCTAAAAAAAAAAAAAAACCGAGTCACGGCCGATTTTTTTTTTCGAAACTTTTTTTAGGGATGATCCGGCTTGATGATTTAGAATAGAATTTCGTGGATACGGAGTGTATAAAACAGTAAAAGAGTGCTTAAAATCGAAACCCTAATTTGGAAACCCTAAACCGGGACGTTTGAAGCACATGCTAAAAAAACCGAGTAACGGTCGACGTTTTTTTCGAAATTTTTGTGGGGAATGATCAGGCTTGATGATTTAGAATGGAACTTCGTGAAACGGAGTGTATAAAACAGTGTAAAAAAACAGTAAACGAGTGCTTAAAATCGAAACCCTAATTTGGAAACCCTAAACCGGGACGTTTGAAGCACGTCGAAAAAAAAAAAAAAAAACCGAGTAACGGTCGAAGTTTTTCATTTTTTTTTTTTGTGGGGAATGATCAGGCTTGATGATTTAGAATAGAATGCCATGGGAACGATGTGTAAAAACAGTAAAAACGCACTTAAAATCGAAACCCTAAAAACGGGACGTTTGGAGCAGCAAAAAAAAAAAAACCGAGTTTTTTTTTTTTTTTTTTTTTCGATTTTTTTTTTTAGGGGGATGATCCGGCTTGATGATTTAGAATAGAATTTCGTGGATACGGAGTGTATAAAACAGTAAAAGAGTGCTTAAAATCGAAACCCTAATTTGGAAACCCTAAAAACCGGGACGTTTGAAGCACATGCTAAAAAAACCGAGTAACGGTCGACGTTTTTTTTTTCGAAATTTTTGTGGGGGGAATGATCAGGCTTGATGATTTAGAATGGAACTTCGTGAAAAACGGAGTGTGTAAAACAGTAAACGAAACCCTAAACGGGAAACCCTAAAAAATCGAAACCCTAATTTGGAAACCCTAAACCGGGACGTTTGAAGCACGTGCTAAAAAAAAACCGAGTAACGGTCGAAGTCGAATTTTTTTTTCTTTTTTTTTGTGGGGAATGATCAGGCTTGATGATTTAGAATAGAATGCCATGGAAACGATGTGTGTAAAACAGTAAAACAACACTTAAAAACGAAACTTAAAATCGAAACCCTAAAAAACGGGACGTTTGGAGCACAAAAAAAAAAAAAAAACCGAGTCACGGCCGATTTTTTTTTTTTTCGAAACTTTTTTTTTAGGGATGATCCGGCTTGATGATTTAGAATAGAATTTCGTGGATACGGAGTGTATAAAACAGTAAAAGAGTGCTTAAAATCGAAACCCTAATTTGGAAACCCTAAACCGGGACGTTTGAAGCACATGCAAAAAAAAAAAAAACCGAGTAAACGTCGACGTTTTTTTTTTTTCGTTTTTTTTTTTTTCGAAATTTTTTGTGGGGAATGATCAGGCTTGATGATTTAGAATGGAACTTCGTGGAAACGGAGTGTATAAAACAGTAAAAATAAAAACGAGTGCTTAAAATCGAAACCCTAATTTGGAAACCCTAAACCGGGACGTTTGAAGCACGTAAAAAAAAAAAAAAAAACCGAGTAACGGTCGAAGTTTTTCAACTTTTTTTGTGGGGAATGATCAGGCTTGATGATTTAGAATAGAATGCCATGGGAACGATGTGTATAAAACAGTAAAAAAACGCACTTAAAATCGAAACCCTAAAACGGGACGTTTGGAGCACGAAAAAAAAAAAAAAAAAACCGAGTCACGGCCGTTTTTTTTTTTTTTTCGAACTTTTTTTTTAGGGATGATCCGGCTTGATGATTTAGAATAGAATTTCGTGGATACGGAGTGTATAAAACAGTAAAAGAGTGCTTAAAATCGAAACCCTAATTTGGAAACCCTAAACCGGACGTTTGAAGCACAAAAAAAAAAAAAAAAACCGAGTAACGGTCGACGTTTTTTTTCGAAATTTTTGTGGGGAATGATCAGGCTTGATGATTTAGAATGGAACTTCGTGGAAACGGAGTGTATAAAACAGTAAACGAGTGCTTAAAATCGAAACCCTAATTTGGAAACCCTAAACCGGGACGTTTGAAGCAAAAAAAAAAAAACCGAGTAACGGTCGAAAGTTTTTCAAATTTTTTTTGTGGGGAATGATCAGGCTTGATGATTTAGAATAGAATGCCATGGGAACGATGTGTATAAAACAGTAAAAACGCACTTAAAATCGAAACCCTAAAACGGGACGTTTGGAGCACGTGCTAAAAAAAAAAAAAACCGAGTCACGGCCGACGTTTTTTTTTTTTTTTTTTAGGGATGATCCGGCTTGATGATTTAGAATAGAATTTCGTGGATACGGAGTGTATAAAACAGTAAAAGAGTGCTTAAAATCGAAACCCTATTTGAAAACCCTAAACCGGGACGTTTTGAAGCACATGCTAAAAAAAAACCGAGTAACGGTTTTTTTTTTTTTTTTTTTTCGAAATTTTTGTGGGGAATGATCAGGCTTGATGATTTAGAATGGAACTTCGTGGAAAACGGAGTGTATAAAACAGTAAACGAGTGCTTAAAATCGAAACCCTAATTTGGAAACCCTAAACCGGGACGTTTGAAGCACGTGCGTAAAAAAAAAAAAACCGAGTAACGGTCGAAGTTTTTTTTTTTTTTTTGTGGGGAATGATCAGGCTTGATGATTTAGAATAGAATGCCATGGGAACGATGTGTGTAAAAAACGCAAAAAAAAACGCACTTAAAATCGAAACCCTAAAACGGGACGTTTGGAGCACAAAAAAAAAAAAAAAACCGAGTCACGGCCGACGTTTTTCGAAAACTTTTTTTTTTTAGGGATGATCCGGCTTGATGATTTAGAATAGAATTTCGTGGATACGGAGTGTATAAAACAGTAAAAAAGTGCTTAAAAAGTGCTTAAAATCGAAACCCTAATTTGGAAACCCTAAAAAACCGGGACGTTTTGAAGCACATGCTAAAAAAAAAAAAACGTCGTAACGGTTTTTTTTTTTTCGAAATTTTTGTGGGGAATGATCAGGCTTTGATGATTTAGAATGGAACTTCGTGGAAACGGAGTGTATAAAAACAGTAAACGAGTGCTTAAAAAAAAAACCCTAATTTGGAAACCCTAAACCGGGACGTTTGAAGCAAAAAAAAAAAAAAAAAAACCGAGTAACGGTCGAAGTTTTTCAAAAATTTTTTTTTGTGGGGAATGATCAGGCTTGATGATTTAGAATAGAATGCCATGGGAACGATGTGATGTGTATAAAACAGTAAAAACGCACTTAAAATCGAAACCCTAAAACGGGACGTTTGGAGCAAAAAAAAAAAAAAAACCGAGTCACGGCCGACGTTTTTCGAAACTTTTTTTTAGGGATGATCCGGCTTGATGATTTAGAATAGAATTTCGTGGATACGGAGTGTAAAAAAACAGTAAAAGAGTGCTTAAAATCGAAACCCTAATTTGGAAACCCTAAACCGGGACGGGACGTTTGAAGCACAAAAAAAAAAAAAAAAAACCGAGTAACGGTCGACGTTTTTCGAATTTTTTTGTGGGGAATGATCAGGCTTGATGATTTAGAATGGAAACTTCGTGGAAACGGAGTGTATAAAACAGTAAACGAGTGCTTAAAATCGAAACCCTAATTTGGAAACCCTAAAACCGGGACGTTTGAAAGCACGTGCTAAAAAAAAAACCGAGTAACGGTCGAAGTTTTTCTTTTTTTTTTTTTGTGGGGAATGATCAGGCTTGATGATTTAGAATAGAAATGCCATGGGAACGATGTGTAAAAACAGTAAAAAAAACTTAAAAAACGCACTTAAAATCGAAACCCTAAAACGGGACGTTTGGAGCAAAAAAAAAAAAAACCGAGTCACGGCGACGTTTTTTCGAAACTTTTTTTTTTTTCTTTTTTTTTTTAGGGATGATCCGGCTTGATGATTTAGAATAGAATTTCGTGGATACGGAGTGTATAAAACAGTAAAAGAGTGCTTAAAATCGAAACCCTAATTTGGAAACCCTAAACCGGGACGTTTTTGAAGCACATGCCGAAAAAAAACCGAGTAACGGTCGACGTTTTTTTTTTCGAAATTTTTGTGGGGAATGATCAGGCTTGATGATTTAGAATGGAACTTCGTGGAAAAACGGAGTGTATAAAACAGTAAACGAGTGCTTAAAATCGAAACCCTAATTTGGAAACCCTAAACCGGGACGTTTGAAGCACGTGCTAAAAAAAAACCGAGTAACGGTCGAAGTTTTTCAAACTTTTTGTGGGGAATGATCAGGCTTGATGATTTAGAATAGAATGCCATGGGAACGATGTGTATAAAACAAAAAAAAAACGCACTTAAAATCGAAACCCTAAAACGGGACGTTTGGAGCACGTGCTAAAAAAAAAAACCGAGTCACGGCCGACGGCCGACGTTTTTCGAAACTTTTTTTTTTAGGGATGATCCGGCTTGATGATTTAGAAGAGAATTTCGTGGATACGGAGTGTATAAAACAGTAAAAGAGTGCTTAAAATCGAAACCCTAATTTGGAAACCCTAAAACGGGGACGTTTGAAGCACAAAAAAAAAAACCGAGTAACGGTCGACGTTTTTCGAAATTTTTGTGGGGAATGATCAGGCTTGATGATTTAGAAATGGAACTTCGTGGAAACGGAGTGTATAAAACAGTAAACGAGTGCTTAAAATCGAAACCCTAATTTGGAAACCCTAAACCGGGACGTTTGAAGCACGAAAAAAAAAAAAAAAAACCGAGTAACGGTCGAAGTTTTTTGTTTTTTTTTTTGTGGGGAATGATCAGGCTTGATGATTTAGAATAGAATGCCATGGGAACGATGTGTGTATAAAACAGTAAAAAACGCACTTAAAATCGAAACCCTAAAACGGACGTTTGGAGCAAAAAAAAAAAAACCGAAAAACCGTTTTTCGAAACGACGGGATTTTTTTTCGAATTTAGAATTTTTTTTTTAGGGATGATCCGGCTTGATTGAGATTTAGAATAGAATTTCGTGGATACGGAGTGTATAAAACAGTAAAAAAAGAGTGCTTAAAATCGAAACCCTAATTTGGAAACCCCCTAAAAAACCGGGACGTTTGAAGCATGAAAAAAAAAATGCGAAAAAAAACCGAGTAACGGTTTTTTTTTTTTTTTTCGAAATTTTTGTGGGGAATGATCAGGCTTGATGATTTAGAATGGAACTTCGTGGAAACGGAGTGTATAAAACAGTAAAAACGAGTGCTTAAAATCGAAACCCTAATTTGGAAACCCTAAACCGGGACGTTTGAAGCACGTGCTAAAAAAAAAAAAAACCGAGTAACGGTCGAAGTTTTTTTTTTTTTTTGTGGGGAATGATCAGGCTTGATGATTTAGAATAGAATGCCATGGGAACGATGTGTATAAAACAGTAAAAAAACGCACTTAAAAATCGAAACCCTAAAACGGGACGTAAAAAAAGCACGTGCTAAAAAAAAAAAACCGTTTTCACGGCCGACGTTTTTCGAAACTTTTTTTTAGGGATGATCCGGCTTGATGATTTAGAATAGAATTTCGTGGATACGGAGTGTATAAAACAGTAAAAGAGTGCTTAAAATCGAAACCCTAATTTGGAAACCCTAAACCGGGACGTTTGAAGCATGCTAAAAAAAAAAAACCGAGTAACGGTCGACGTTTTTTTTTTTTTTTTTTTTGTGGGGAATGATCAGGCTTGATGATTTAGAATGGAACTTCGTGGAAAAACGGAGTGTATAAAACAGTAAACGAGTGCTTAAAATCGAAACCCTAATTTGGAAACCCTAAACCGGGACGTTTGAAGCACGTGCTAAAAAAAAAAACCGAGTAACGGTCGAAGTTTTTTCAACTTTTTTTGTGGGGAATGATCAGGCTTGATGATTTAGAATAGAATGCCATGGGGGAACGTGTGTGTATAAAACAGCACTTAAAAAACGCACTTAAAATCGAAACCCTAAAACGGGACGTTTTGGAGCACGTGCTAAAAAAAAACCGAGTCACGGCCGACTTTTTTTCGAATGATCCGGCTTTTTTTTTTAGGGATGATCCGGCTTGATGATTTAGAATAGAATTTCGTGGATACGGAGTGTAAAAAAACAGTAAAAAAGAGTGCTTAAAATCGAAACCCTAATTTGGAAACCCTAAACCGGGACGTTTGAACATGCAAAAAAAAAAAAACCGAGTAACGGTCGACGTTTTTTTTTCGAAATTTTTGTGGGGAATGATCAGGCTTGATGATTTAGAATGGAACTTCGTGGAAACGGAGTGTATAAAAACAGTAAACGAGTGCTTAAAATCGAAACCCTAATTTGGAAACCCTAAACCGGGACGTTTTTGAAAAAAAGCACGCTAAAAAAAAAAAAAAAAAACCGAGTAACGGTCGAGTTTTTTCAAACTTTTTTTGTGGGGAATGATCATGATCATGATTTTGATGATTTAGAATAGAATGCCATGGGAACGATGTGTATAAAACAGTAAAAACGCACGAAAAAAAAATCGAAACTTAAATTGGGAAACCCTAAAACGGGACGTTTGGAGCACGCTAAAAAAAAAAAAAACCGAGTCACGGCCTTTTTTTTTTTCGATTTTTTTTTTTAGGGATGATCCGGCTTGATGATTTAGAATAGAATTTCGTGGATACGGAGTGTAAAAAACAAAAAAAGAGTGCTTAAAATCGAAACCCTAATTTTGAAAAACCCTAAACCGGGACGGACGTTTGAAGCACATGCTAAAAAAAACCGAGTAACGGTTTTTTTTTTTTTCGAAAATTTTTGTGGGGAATGATCAGGCTTGATGATTTAGAATGGAACTTCGTGGAAACGGAGTGTAGTGTATAAAACAGTAAACGAGTGCTTAAAATCGAAACCCTAATTTGGAAACCCTAAACCGGGACGTTTGAAGCACGTGCTAAAAAAACCGAGTAACGGTCGAAGTTTTTCAAACTTTTTTTTTCAAACTTTTTTGTGGGGAATGATCAGGCTTGATGATTTAGAATAGAATGCCATGGGAAAACGATGTGTATAAAACAGTAAAACAGCACTAAAAAACGCACTTAAAAACGGGAAACCCTAAAACGGGACGTTTTAAAAAAGCAAAAAAAAAAAAACCGAGTTTTTTTTTTTTTTTTTTTCGAAACTTTTTTTAGGGATGATCCGGCTTGATGATTTAGAATAGAATTTCGTGGATACGGAGTGTATAAAAGTAAAAAAAGAGTGCTTAAAATCGAAACCCTAATTTGAAAAACCCTAAACCGGGACGTTTTGAAGCACATGCTAAAAAAAAAAACCGAGTAACGGTCGACGTTTTTCGAAATTTTTTTGTGGGGAATGATCAGGCTTGATGATTTAGAATGGAACTTCGTGGAAACGGAGTGTATAAAACAGTAAAACGAGTGCTTAAAATCGAAACCCTAATTTGGAAACCCTAAACCGGGACGTTTTTTGAAGAAAAAAAAAAAAAAAAAAACCGAGTAACGGTTTTTTTTTCAAAATGATTTTTTTTGTGGGGAATGATCAGGCTTGATGATTTAGAATAGAATGCCATGGGAACGATGTGTATAAAACAGTAAAAACGCACTTAAAATCGAAAACCCTAAAACGGGACGACGTTTTGGAGCACGTGCTAAAAAAAAAACCGAGTCACGGCCGACGTTTTTCGAAATGATTTTTTTTTTTTTAGGGATGATCCGGCTTGATGATTTAGAATAGAATTTCGTGGATACGGAGTGTATAAAACAGTAAAAGAGTGTGCTTAAAATCGAAACCCTAATTTGGAAACCCTAAACCGGGACGTTTGAAGCACATGGGAAAAAAAAGCAAAAAAAAAAAACGAGTAACGGTCGACGTTTTTCGAAATTTTTGTGGGGAATGATCAGGCTTGATGATTTAGAATGGAACTTCGTGGAAACGGAGTGTATAAAACAGTAAACGAGTGCTTAAAATCGAAACCCTAATTTGGGAAACCCTAAACCGGGACGTTTTGAAGCACGAAAAAAAAAAAAAAAAAACCGAGTAAAACTTTCGAAGTTTTTTTCAAATTTTTTTTGTGGGGAATGATCAGGCTTGATGATTTAGAATAGAATGCCATGGGAACGATGTGTATAAAACAAAAAAACGCACTTAAAATCGAAACCCTAAAACGGGACGTTTGGAGCACGTGCTAAAAAAAAACCGAGTCACGGCCGACGTTTTTTTCGATTTTTTTTTTTTTAGGGATGATCCGGCTTGATGATTTAGAATAGAAATTTCGTGGATACGGAGTGTATAAAACAGTAAAAGAGTGCTTAAAATCGAAACCCTAATTTGGAAACCCTAAACCGGGACGTTTGAAGCACAAAAAAAAAAACCGAGTAACGGTTTTTTTTTTTTTCGAAATTTTTGTGGGGAATGATCAGGCTTGATGATTTAGAATGGAACTTCGTGGAAACGGAGTGTATAAAACAGTAAACGAGTGCTTAAAATCGAAACCCTAATTTGGAAACCCCCTAAACCGGGACGTTTGAAGCACGTGTAAAAAAAAAACCGAGTAACGGTCGAAGTTTTCAAAGTTTTTTTTTTTTTTGTGGGGAATGATCAGGCTTGATGATTTAGAATAGAATGCCATGGGAACGAATGTGTATAAAACAGTAAAAAAAACGCACTTAAAATCGAAACCCTAAAACGGGACGTTTGGAGCACGTGCTAAAAAAAAAAAACCGAGTCACGGCCGTTTTTTTTCGAAACTTTTTTTTTTAGGGATGAT
Organism: Cucurbita ficifolia; assembly: GCA_033971965.1. Taxonomy (NCBI): domain Eukaryota; kingdom Viridiplantae; phylum Streptophyta; class Magnoliopsida; order Cucurbitales; family Cucurbitaceae; genus Cucurbita; species Cucurbita ficifolia. The sequence goes on from CM066978.1 coordinate 5,234,969, forward strand.
CCGGCTTGATGATTTAGAATAGAATTTCGTGGATACGGAGTGTATAAAACAGTAAAAGAGTGCTTAAAATCGAAACCCTAATTTGGAAACCCTAAACCGGGACGTTTGAAAGCACAAAAAAAAAAAAAAACCGAGTAACGGTTTTTTTTTTTTTTTCGAAATTTTTTTTTGTGGGGAATGATCAGGCTTGATGATTTAGAATGGAACTTCGTGGAAACGGAGTGTATAAAACAGTAAACGAGTGCTTAAAATCGAAACCCTAATTTGGAAACCCTAAACCGGGACGTTTTTGAAGCACGTGCTAAAAAAAAAAACCGAGTAACGGTCGAGTTTTTTCAAGGCTTTTTTGTGGGGAATGATCAGGCTTGATGATTTTTAGAATAGATAGAATGCCATGGGAACGATGTGTATAAAACAGTAAAAACGCACTTAAAATCGAAACCCTAAAACGGGACGTTTGGAGCACGTAAAAAAAAAAAAAAACCGAGTCACGGCCGACTTTTTTTTTTTCGAAACTTTTTTTAGGGATGATCCGGCTTGATGATTTAGAATAGAATTTCGTGGATACGGAGTGTATAAAACAGTAAAAAAGAGTGCTTAAAATCGAAACCCTAATTTGGAAACCCTAAACCGGGACGTTTGAAGACAGCACAAAAAAAAAAAACCGAGTAACGGTCGACGTTTTTTTTTTCGAAATTTTTGTGGGGAATGATCAGGCTTGATGATGATTTAGAATGGAACTTCGTGGAAACGTAAGAGTGTATAAAACAAAAACGAGTGCTTAAAATCGAAACCCTAATTTGGAAACCCTAAACCGGGACGTTTGAAGCACGCTAAAAAAAAAAAAAAAAAAACCGAGTAACGGTCGAAGTTTTTCATTTTTTTTTTTGTGGGGAATGATCAGGCTTGATGATTTAGAATAGAATGCCGAATGGAACGATGTGTAAAAAACAGTAAAAACGCACTTAAAATCGAAACCCTAAAACGGGACGTTTGGAGCACGTGCTAAAAAAAAAAAAAAAACCGAGTCACGGCCGCCGACGTTTTTCGAAACTTTTTTTAGGGATGATCCGGCTTGATGATTTAGAATAGAATTTCGTGGATACGGAGTGTATAAAACAGTAAAAGAGTGCTTAAAATCGAAACCCTAATTTGGAAACCCTAAACCGGGACGTTTGAAGCACATGCTAAAAAAAAACCGACCGAGTAACGGTCGACGTTTTTTTCGAAATTTTTTTTTTGGGAATGATGATGATCAGGCTTGATGATTTAGAATGGAACTTCGTGGAAACGGAGTGTATAAAACAGTAAACGAGTGCTTAAAATCGAAACCCTAATTTGGAAACCCTAAACCGGGACGTTTGAAGCACGTAAAAAAAAAAAAAAAAAAACCGAGTAACGGTCGAAGTTTTTCAAATTTTTTTTTTTTTGTGGGGAATGATCAGGCTTGATGATTTAGAATAGAATGCCATGGGAATGGGAACGATGTGTATAAAACAGTAAAAACGCACTTAAAAAAATCGAAACCCCTAAAACGGGACGTTTGGAGCACGCTAAAAAAAAAAAAAAACCGAGTCACGGCGTTTTTTTTTTTTTTTTTTTTTTTAGGGATGATCCGGCTTGATGATTTAGAATAGAATTTCGTGGATACGGAGTGTATAAAACAGTAAAAGAGTGCTTAAAATCGAAACCCTAATTTGGAAACCCTAAACCGGGACGTTTGAAGAGCACATGCAAAAAAAAAACGAGAGTAACGGTCGACGTTTTTTTTCGAAATTTTTGTGGGGAATGATCAGGCTTGATGATTAGAATGGAACTTCGTGGAACTTCGTGGAAACGAGAGTGTATAAAACAGTAAACGAGTGCTTAAAATCGAAACCCTAATTTGGAAACCCTAAACGGGTTTGAAGCACGTGCTAAAAAAAAAACCGAGTAACGGTCGAAGTTTTTTCAAAATTTTTTTTGTGGGGGAATGATCAGGCTTGATGATTTAGAATAGAATGCCATGGGAACGATGTGTATAAAACAGTAAAAACGCACTTAAAATCGAAAAACCTAAAACGGGACGTTTGGGGACGTTTGGAGCACGTGCTAAAAAAAACCGAGTCACGGTCACGGTTTTTTTTTTTTTCGACTTTTTTTTTTTAGGGATGATCCGGCTTGATGATTTAGAATAGAATTTCGTGGATACGGAGTGTATAAAACAGTAAAAGAGTGCTTAAAATCGAAACCCTAATTTGGAAACCCCTAAACCGGGACGTTTTTGAAGCACAAAAAAAAAAAACCGAGTAACGGTCGACGTTTTTTTTTTTCGAATTTTTTTTTGTGGGGAATGATCAGGCTTGATGATTTAGAATGGAAACTTCGTGGAAACGGAGTGTATAAAACAGTAAACGAGTGCTTAAAATCGAAACCCTAATTTGGAAACCCTAAACCGGGACGTTTGAAGCACGTAAAAAAAAAAAAAAAAACCGAGTAACGGTCGAAGTTTTTCAACTTTTTTTTGTGGGGAATGATCAGGCTTGATGATTTAGAATAGAATGCCATGGGAACGATGTGTATAAAACAGTAAAAAAAACGCACTTAAAATCGAAACCCTAAAACGGGACGTTTGGAGCACGTGCTAAAAAAAAACCGAGTCACGGCCGACGTTTTTTTTTCGAAACTTTTTTTAGGGATGATCCGGCTTGATGATTTAGAATAGAATTTCGTGGATACGGAGTGTATAAAACAGTAGTAAAAGAGTGCTTAAAATCGAAACCCTAATTTGGAAACCCTAAACCGGGACGTTTGAAGCACATAAAAAAAAAAAAAAAACCGAGTAACGGTCGACGTTTTTCGAAATTTTTGTGGGGAATGATCAGGCTTGATGATTTAGAATGGAAAACGTTTCGTGGAAACGGAGTGTATAAAACAGTAAGTAAACGAGTGCTTAAAATCGAAACCCTAATTTGGAAACCCTAAAACCGGGACGTTTGAAGCACGCTAAAAAAAAAAAAACCGAGTAACGGTCGAAGTTTTTCAAACTTTTTTTTGTGGGGAATGATCAGGCTTGATGATTTAGAATAGAATGCCATGGGAACGATGTGTATGTGTAAAAAACAGTAAAAAAAAACGCACTTAAAATCGAAACCCTAAAACGGGACGTTTGGAGCACGTGCTAAAAAAAAAAACCGAGTCACGGCCGACACGGACGGACGTTTTTTTCGAACTTTTTTTAGGGATGATCCGGCTTGATGATTTAGAATAATAGAATTTCGTGGATACGGAGTGTATAAAACAGTAAAAGAGTGCTTAAAATCGAAACCCTAATTTGGAAACCCTAAACCGGGACGTTTGAAGCACAAAAAAAAAAAACCGAGTAAACGGTTTTTTTTTTTTCGAAATTTTTGTGGGGAATGATCAGGCTTGATGATTTAGAATGGAACTTCGTGGAAACGGAGTGTATAAAACAGTAAACGAGTGCTTAAAAAAATCGAAACCCTAATTTGGAAACCCTAAACCGGGACGTTTGAAGCACGTGCTAAAAAAAAAACCGAGTAACGGTCGAAGTTTTTTTTCAAACTTTTTGTGGGGAATGATCAGGCTTGATGATTTAGAATAGAATGAATGCCATGGGAACGATGTGTATAAAACAGTAAAAACGCACTTAAAATCGAAACCCTAAAACGGGACGTTTGGAGCACGTGCTAAAAAAAAAACCGAGTCACGGCCGTTTTTCGAAAACTTTTTTTTTTCGAAATTTTTTTTTTTTTTTAGGGATGATCCGGCTTTGATGATTTAGAATAGAATTTCGTGGATACGGAGTGTATAAAACAGTAAAAGAGTGCTTAAAATCGAAACCCTAATTTGGAAACCCTAAACCGGGACGTTTTGAAGCACAAAAAAAAAAAAACCGAGTAACGTCGACGTTTTTTCGAAATTTTTTGTGGGGAATGATCAGGCTTGATGATTTAGAATGGAACTTCGTGGAAACGGAGTGTATAAAAAACAGTAAACGAGTGCTTAAAATCGAAACCCTAATTTGGAAACCCTAAACCGGGACGTTTGAAGCACGTAAAAAAAAAAAAAAAAAAAAAACCGAGTAACGGTCGAAGTTTTTTTCACTTTTTTTTGTGGGGAATGATCAGGCTTGATGATTTAGAATAGAATGCCATGGGAACGATGTGTATAAAACAGTAAAAACGCACTTAAAATCGAAAAACCCTAAAACGGGACGTTTGGAGCACGTGCTAAAAAAAAAACCGAGTCACGGCCGACGTTTTTTTTTTTTTTTTTTTAGGGATGATCCGGCTTGATGATTTAGAATAGAATTTCGTGGATACGGACGGAGTGTATAAAACAGTAAAAGAGTGCTTAAAATCGAAACCCTAATTTGGAAAACCCTAAACCGGGACGTTTGAAGCACATGCTAAAAAAAAAAAAAAACCGAGTAACGGTTTTTTTTTTTCGAAATTTTTGTGGGGAATGATCAGGCTTGATGATTTAGAATGGAACTTGGAAAAACGGAGAGTGTATAAAACAGTAAACGAGTGCTTAAAATCGAAACCCTAATTTGGAAACCCTAAACCCTAAACCGGGACGTTTGAAGCACGTGCTAAAAAAAAACCGAGTAACGGTCGAAGTTTTTCAAAACTTTTTTTGTGGGGAATGATCAGGCTTTGATGATTTAGAATAGAATGCCATGGGAACGATGTGTATAAAACAGTAAAAAGACGCACTAAAAAAATCGAAACCCCTAAAAACGGGACGTTTTTGGAGCACGTAAAAAAAAAAAAACCGAGTCACGGCCGACGTTTTTTCGAAACTTTTTTTAGGGATGATCCGGCTTGATGATTTAGAATAGAATTTCGTGGATACGGAGTGTATAAAACAGTAAAAGAGTGCTTAAAATCGAAACCCTAATTTGGAAACCCTAAACCGGGACGTTTGAAGAAGCACAAAAAAAAAAAAACCGAGTAACGGTTTTTTTTTTTTTTTTTCGAAATTTTTGTGGGGAATGATCAGGCTTGATGATTTAGAATGGAACTTCGTGGAAACGGAGTGTATAAAACAGTAAACGAGTGCTTAAAATCGAAACCCTAATTTGGAAACCCTAAACCGGGACGTTTGAAGCACGTAAAAAAAAAAAACCGAGTAACGGTCGAAGTTTTTCAACTTTTTTTTTTGTGGGGAATGATCAGGCTTGATGATTTAGAATAGAATGCCATGGGAACGATGTGTATGGGGGAACGTGTGTAAAAAACAGTAAAAAAAACGCACTTAAAATCGAAACCCTAAAAACGGGACGTTTGGAGCACGTGCTAAAAAAAACCGAGTCACACGCCGACGTTTTTTCGAAAAACTTTTTTTAGGGATGATCCGGCTTGATGATTTAGAATAGAATTTCGTGGATACGGAGTGTATAAAACAGTAAAAGAGTGCTTAAAATCGAAACCCTAATTTGGAAACCCTAAACCGGGACGTTGAAAAGCACAAAAAAAAAAAAAACCGAGTAACGGTCGACGTTTTTCGAAATTTTTGTGGGGAATGATCAGGCTTGATGATTTAGAATGGAACTTCGTGGAAACGGAGTGTATAAAACAGTAAACGAGTGCTTAAAATCGAAACCCTAATTTGGAAACCCTAAACCGGGACGTTTGAAGCACGTGCTAAAAAAACCGAGTAACGGTCGAAGTTTTTTCAAACTTTTTGTGGGGGGGAATGATCAGGCTTGATGATTTAGAATAGAATGCCATGGGAACGATGTGTATAAAAAAACAAAAAAACGCACTTAAAATCGAAAATCGAAACCCTAAAACGGGACGTTTGGAGCACGTGCTAAAAAAAAAACCGAGTCACGTCCGACGTTTTTTTTTTCGAAACTTTTTTTTTAGGGATGATCCGGCTTGATGATTTAGAATAGAATTTCGTGGATACGGAGTGTATAAAACAGTAAAAGAGTGCTTAAAATCGAAACCCTAATTTGGAAACCCTAAACCGGGACGTTTGAAGCACAAAAAAAAAAAAAAAAAAACCGAGTAACGGTCGTTTTTTTTTTCGAAATTTTTGTGGGGAATGATCAGGCTTGATGATTTAGAATGGAACTTCGTGGAAACGGAGTGTATAAAAAAACAGTAAACGAGAGTGCTTAAAATCGAAACCCTAATTTGGAAACCCTAAACCGGGACGTTTGAAGCACGTGCGTAAAAAAAAAAAAAAAACCGAGTAACGGTTCGTTTTTTTTTTCAAATTTTTTTTGTGGGGAATGATCAGGCTTGATGATTTAGAATAGAATGCCATGGGAACGATGTGTAAAAAACAAAAAAAAAAAACGCACTTAAAAAAACCTAATTTCGAAACCCTAAAACGGGACGTTTGGAGCACGCAAAAAAAAAAAAACCGAGTCACGGCCGACGTTTTTTTCGAAAACTTTTTTTTTTTAGGGGGATGATCCGGCTTGATGATTTAGAATAGAATTTCGTGGATACGGAGTGTATAAAACAGTAAAAGAGTGCTTAAAATCGAAACCCTAATTTGGAAACCCTAAACCGGGACGTTTGAAAAAGCATGCAAAAAAAAAAAACCGAGTAAACGGTTTTTTTTTTTTTTTTTTTCGAAATTTTTGTGGGGAATGATCAGGCTTGATGATTTAGAAATGGAACTTCGTGGAAACGGAGTGTATAAAACAGTAAACGAGTGCTTAAAATCGAAACCCTAATTTGGAAACCCTAAACCGGGACGTTTGAAGCACGCTAAAAAAAAAAAAACCGAGTAACGGTCGAAGTTTTTTTTTTCAAAACTTTTTGTGGGGAATGATCAGGCTTGATGATTTAGAATAGAATGCCATGGGAACGATGTGTATAAAACAGTAAAAAAAAACGCACTTAAAATCGAAACCCTAAAACGGGACGTTTGGAGCACGTGCTAAAAAAAAAAACCGAGTCACGGCCGACGTTTTTTTTTCGAAACTTTTTTTAGGGATGATCCGGCTTGATGATTTAGAATAGAATTTCGTGGATACGGAGTGTATAAAACAGTAAAAGAGTGCTTAAAATCGAAACCCTAATTTGGAAACCCTAAACCGGGACGGGACGTTTGAAGCACATGCTAAAAAAACCGAGTAACGGTCGACGTTTTTCGAAATTTTTGTGGGGAATGATCAGGCTTGATGATTTAGAATGGAACTTCGTGGAAACGGAGTGTATAAAACAGTAAACGAGTGCTTAAAATCGAAACCCTAATTTGGAAACCCTAAACCGGGACGTTTGAAGCAAAAAAAAAAAAACCGAGTAACGGTTTTCAAACTTTTTTTTTTCATCTTTTTTTTTGTGGGGAATGATCAGGCTTGATGATTTAGAATAGAATGCCATGGGAACGATGTGTATAAAACAAAAAAAAAAACGCACTTAAAATCGAAACCCTAAAAACGGGACGTTTGGAGCACGTGCTAAAAAAAAAAAAAAACCGAGTCACGGCCGACGTTTTTCGAAACTTTTTTTAGGGATGATCCGGCTTGATGATTTAGAATAGAATTTCGTGGATACGGAGTGTATAAAACAGTAAAAGAGTGCTTAAAATCGAAACCCTAATTTGGAAACCCTAAACCGGGACGTTTGAAGCACATGCTAAAAAAACCGAGTAACGGTCGACGTTTTTCGAAATTTTTGTGGGGAATGATCAGGCTTGATGATTTAGAATGGAACTTCGTGGAAACGGAGTGTATAAAACAGTAAACGAGTGCTTAAAATCGAAACCCTAATTTGGAAACCCTAAACCGGGACGTTTGAAGCAAAAAAAAAAAAAAAACCGAGTAACGGTCGAAGTTTTTCAAACTTTTTGTGGGGAATGATCAGGCTTGATGATTTAGAATAGAATGCCATGGGAACGATGTGTATAAAACAGTAAAAACGCACTTAAAATCGAAACCCTAAAACGGGACGTTTGGAGCACGTGCTAAAAAAAAAAAAAAAAACCGAGTCACGGCCGACGTTTTTCGAAACTTTTTTTAGGGATGATCCGGCTTGATGATTTAGAATAGAATTTCGTGGATACGGAGTGTATAAAACAGTAAAAGAGTGCTTAAAATCGAAACCCTAATTTGGAAACCCTAAACCGGGACGTTTGAAGCACATGCTAAAAAAAAACGAGTAAGTAACGGTCGTTTTTTTTTTTTTTCGAAATTTTTGTGGGGAATGATCAGGCTTGATGATTTAGAATGGAACTTCGTTCGTGGAAACGGAGTGTATAAAACAGTAAACGAGTGCTTAAAAAATCGAAACCCTAATTTGGAAACCCTAAACCGGGACGTTTTGAAGCACGTGCTAAAAAAACCGAGTAACGGTTTTTTTTTTTTTTTTCAAACTTTTTTGTGGGGAATGATCAGGCTTGATGATTTAGAATAGAATGCCATGGAAACGATGTGTATAAAACAGTAAAAACGCACTTAAAATCGAAACCCTAAAATCGAAACCCTAAAACGGGACGTTTTGGAGCACGTGCTAAAAAAAAAACCGAGACACGGTTTTTTTTTTTTTTTTCGAAATTTTTTTTTTTAGGGATGATCCGGCTTGATGATTTAGAATAGAATTTCGTGGATACGGAGTGTATAAAACAGTAAAAAGAGTGCTTAAAATCGAAACCCTAATTTGGAAACCCTAAACCGGGACGTTTGAAGCACATGCTAAAAAAAAAACCGAGTAACGGTCGTTTTTTTTCGAAAATTTTTGTGGGGAATGATCAGGCTTGATGATTTAGATGGAACTTCGTGGAAACGGAGTGTATAAAAAACAGTAAACGAGTGCTTAAAATCGAAACCCTAATTTGGAAACCCTAAACCGGGACGTTTGAAGCAGCACTAAAAAAAACCGAGTAAACGGTCGAAGTTTTTCAAACTTTTTTGTGGGGAATGATCAGGCTTGATGATTTAGAATAGAATGCCATGGGAACGATGTGTATAAAAACAGTAAAAAACGCACTTAAAATCGAAAACCCTAAAACGGGACGTTTGGAGCACGTGCTAAAAAAACCGAGTCACGGCCGTTTTTTTTCGAAACTTTTTTTAGGGATGATCCGGCTTGATGATTTAGAATAGAATTTCGTGGATACGGAGTGTATAAAACAGTAAAAGAGTGCTTAAAATCGAAACCCTAATTTGGAAACCCTAAACCGGGACGTTTGAAGCACATGCTAAAAAAAAAAAACCGAGTAACGGTCGACGTTTTTTCGATTTTTTTTGTGGGGAATGATCAGGCTTGATGATTTAGAATGGAACTTCGTGGAAACGGAGTGTATAAATAAAACAGTTAAAAACGAGTGCTTAAAATCGAAACCCTAATTTGGAAACCCTAAACCGGGACGTTTTTGAAGCACGTGCTAAAAAAAAAAAAAAAACCGAGTAACGGTCGTTTTTTTTTTTTCAACTTTTTTGTGGGGAATGATCAGGCTTGATGATTTAGAATAGAATGCCATGGAAACGATGTGTATAAAACAGTAAAAAAAACGCACTTAAAAAATCGAACCCTAAAATCGAAACCCTAAAACGGGACGTTTGGAGCACGTGCTAAAAAAAAACCGAGTCACGGCCGACGTTTTTTTTTTCGAAACTTTTTTTTAGGGATGATCCGGCTTGATGATTTAGAATAGAATTTCGTGGATACGGAGTGTAAAAAACAGTAAAAGAGTGCTTAAAATCGAAACCCTAATTTGGAAACCCTAAACCGGGACGTTTGAAGCACATGCTAAAAAAAAAAAAAACCGAGTAACGGTCGACGTTTTTTCGAAATTTTTTTGTGGGGATCAGGCTTGATGATCAGGCTTTGATGATTTAGAATGGAACTTCGTGGAAACGGAGTGTATAAAACAGTAAACGAGTGCTTAAAATCGAAAACCCTAATTTGAAAAAACCTAAACCGGGACGTTTTTGAAGCACGTGCTAAAAAAAACCGAGTAACGGTCGAAGTTTTTTCAACTTTTTTGTGGGGAATGATCAGGCTTGATGATTTAGAATAGAATGCCATGGGAACGATGTATAAAACAGTAAAACAGTGCTTAAAAACGCACTTAAAATCGAAACCCTAAAACGGGACGTTTTTGGAGCACGTGCTAAAAAAAAAAAACCGAGTCACGGCCGTTTTTTTCGAACTTTTTTTTAGGGATGATCCGGCTTGATGATTTAGAATAGAATTTCGTGGTGGATACGGAGTGTATAAAACAGTAAAAGAGTGCTTAAAATCGAAACCCTAATTTGGAAACCCTAAACCGGGACGTTTGAAGCACGCAAAAAAAAAAAAAAACCGAGTAAACGGTTTTTTTTTTTTTTTTTTTTCGAAATTTTTGTGGGGAATGATCAGGCTTGATGATTTAGAATGGAACTTCGTGGAAACGGAGTGTATAAAACAGTAAACGAGTGCTTAAAATCGAAACCCTAATTTGGAAACCCTAAAACCGGGACGTTTGAAGCACGTGCTAAAAAAAAAACCGAGTAACGGTCGAAGTTTTTCAAACTTTTTTTTTTGTGGGGAATGATCAGGCTTGATGATTTAGAATAGAATGCCATGGGAACGATGTGTATAAAACAGTAAAAAAACACTTAAAATTAAACCCTAAAAATCGAAACCCTAAAACGGGACGTTTGGAGCACGTGCTAAAAAAAAAAAAACCGAGTCACGGCCGACGTTTTTTTTCGAAACTTTTTTTTAGGGATGATCCGGCTTGATGATTTAGAATAGAATTTCGTGGATACGGAGTGTATAAAACAGTAAAAGAGTGCTTAAAATCGAAACCCTAATTTGGAAACCCTAAACCGGGACGTTTGAAGCACATGCTAAAAAAAAAAAAAAGTAACGAGTAACGGTCGACGTTTTTTCGAAATTTTTGTGGGGAATGATCAGGCTTGATGATTTAGAATGGAACTCGTGGAAACGGAGTGAGTGTATAAAACAGTAAAACGAGTGCTTAAAATCGAAAAAACCCTAATTTGGAAACCCTAAACCGGGACGTTTGAAGCACGTGCTAAAAAAACCGAGTAACGGTCGAAGTTTTTCAAACTTTTTTTTTTTTGTGGGGAATGATCAGGCTTGATGATTTAGAATAGAATGCCATGGGAACGATGTGTATAAAACAGTAAAAACGCACTCGAAAAAAATCGAAACCCTAAAACGGGACGTTTGGAGCACGTGCTAAAAAAACCGAGTCACTTTTTTTTTTTTTCGAAACTTTTTTTTAGGGATGATCCGGCTTGATGATTTAGAATAGAATAGAATTTCGGATACGGAGTGTATAAAACAGTAAAAGAGTGCTTAAAATCGAAACCCTAATTTGGAAACCCTAAAAACCGGGACGTTTGAAGCACATGCTAAAAAAAAAAACCGAGTAAACGGTCGACGTTTTTTTCGAAATTTTTTTCGAAATTTCTGTGGGGGGAATGATCAGGCTTTTTTTTCGTTTTTTTGTGGGGAATGATCAGGCTTGACGTTTGATTTCAAAAAAAAATGGTAACGGTCGACGTTTTTTCGTGGGGAAACTTGATGATTTTTAGAAATGGAAGTGTAAAAAAGAAAAGTGTAAAACAGTAAAACGAGTGCTTAAAATCGAAACCCTAATTTGGAAACCCTAAACCGGGACGTTTGAAGCAAAAAAAAAAAAAACCGAGTAACGGTAACGTCGAAGTTTTTCAAACTTTTTTTTGTGGGGAATGATCAGGCTTGATGATTTAGAATAGAATGCCATGGGAACGATGTGTATAAAACAGTAAAAAAAACGCACTTAAAACGCACTTAAAATCGAAACCCTAAAACGGGACGTTTGGAGCAAAAAAAAAAAAAAAACCGAGTCACGGCCGACGTTTTTTCGAAAACTTTTTTTTTTAGGGATGATCCGGCTTGATGATTTAGAATAGAATTTCGTGGATACGGAGTGTATAAAACAGTAAAAGAGTGCTAAAAAATCGAAACCCTAATTTGGAAACCCTAAACCGGGACGTTTGAAGCACAAAAAAAAAAAAAAAAAACCGAGTAACGGTCGTTTTTTTTTTTTCGAAATTTTTGTGGGGAATGATCAGGCTTGATGATTTAGAATGGAACTTCGTGGAAACGGAGTGTATAAAACAGTAAACGAGTGCTTAAAATCGAAACCCTAATTTGGAAACCCCTAAACCGGGACGTTTGAAGCACGTGCTAAAAAAAAACCGAGTAACGGTCGAAGTTTTTCAAACTTTTTTTGTGGGGAATGATCAGGCTTGATGATTTAGAATAGAATGCCATGGGAACGATGTGTATAAAAAACAGTAAAAACGCACTTAAAATCGAAAACCCTAAAACGGGACGTTTGGAACGGAAAAAAAAAAAAAACACGTGCTAAAAAAACCGAGTCACGGCCGACGGAGTTTTTTTTCGAAACTTTTTTTTTAGGGATGATCCGGCTTGATGATTTAGAATAGAATTTCGTGGATACGGAGTGTGTATAAAACAGTAAAAGAGTGCTTAAAATCGAAACCCTAATTTGAAAAACCCTAAAAACGTTTGAAGCACATGTGCTAAAAAAAACGAGTAACGAAAAAACGAAAACGGTCGAATTTTTTTTTTTTCGAAAATTTTTGTGGGGAATGATCAGGCTTGATGATTTAGAAAACTTCGTGGAAACGGAGTGTATAAAACAGTAAAAAGAGTGCTTAAAATCGAAACCCTTAAAATCGAAACCCTAATTTGGAAACCCTAAACCGGGACGTTTGAAGCACGTGCTAAAAAAAAAACCGAGTAACGGTCGACGGTTTTTTTTTCGAAATTTTTTTGTGGGGAATGATCAGGCTTGATGATGATTTAGAATGGAACTTCGTGTGAAACGGAGTGTATAAAACAGTAAACGAGTGCTTAAAATCGAAAACCCTAATTTGGAAACCCTAAACCGGGACGTTTGAAGCACGTGCTAAAAAAAAAACCGAGTAACGGTCGAAGTTTTTTTCAACTTTTTTTTGTGGGGAATGATCAGGCTTGATGATTTAGAATAGAATGCCATGGGAACGATGTGTATAAAACAGTAGTAAAAACGCACTTAAAATCGAAAAACCCTAATTTCGAAACCCTAAAACGGGACGTTTGAAGCACGTGCTAAAAAAAAAAAAAAAAACCGAGTCACGGCGACGTTTTTTTCTTTTTTTTTTTTAGGGATGATCCGGCTTGATGATTTAGAATAGAATTTCGTGGATACGGAGTGTATAAAACAGTAAAAGAGTGCTTAAAATCGAAACCCTAATTTGGAAACCCTAAACCGGGACGTTTGAAGCACATGCTAAAAAAAAAACCGAGTAACGGTCGACGTCGTTTTTTTTCGAAATTTTTGTGGGGAATGATCAGGCTTGATGATTTAGAATGGAACTTCGTGGAAACGGAGTGTATAAAACAGTAAACGAGTGCTTAAAATCGAAACCCTAATTTGGAAACCCTAAACCGGGACGTTTGAAGCACGTGCTAAAAAAAAAAAAAAAACCGAGTAACGGTCGTTTTTTTTTTTTCAAACTTTTTTTTTGTGGGGAATGATCAGGCTTGATGATTTAGAATAGAATGCCATGGGAACGATGATGTGTATAAAACAGTAAAAAAAAACGCACTTAAAATCGAAAAACCCTAAAACGGGACGTTTGGAGCACGTGCTAAAAAAAAAAAAAAAACCGAGTCACGGCCGACGTTTTTCGAAACTTTTTTTTAGGGATGATCCGGCTTGATGATTTAGAATAGAATTTCGTGGATACGAGAGTGTATAAAACAGTAAAAGAGTGCTTAAAATCGAAACCCTAATTTGGAAACCCTAAACCGGGACGTTTGAAGCACATGCTGCTAAAAAAAACCGAGTAACGGTCGACGTTTATTTTTGTGGGGAATGATCAGGCTTGATGATTTAGAATGGAACTTCGTGGAAACGGAGTGTATAAAACAGTAAAAGAGTGCTTAAAATCGAAACCCTAATTTGGAAACCCTAAACCGGGACGTTTGAAGCACGAAAAAAAAAACCGAGTAACGAAAATTTTTTTGTTTTTCAAAATTTTTTGTGGGGGAATGATCAGGCTTGATGATTTAGAATGGAACTTCGTGGAAACGGAGTGTATAAAACAGTAAACGAGTGCTTAAAATCGAAACCCTAATTTGGAAACCCTAAACCGGGACGTTTGAAGCACGTGCTAAAAAAAAAAAAAAACCGAGTAACGGTCGAAGTTTTTCAAACTTTTTTTTTGTGGGGAATGATCAGGCTTGATGATTTAGAATAGAATGCCATGGAAACGATGTGTATAAAACAAAAAAAAACGCACTTAAAATCGAAACCCTAATTTGGAAACCCTAAAACGGGTTGGAGCACGTGCTAAAAAAAACCGAGTCACGTTTTTTTTTTTTCGATTTTTTTTTTTTAGGGATGATCGGGCTTGATGATTTAGAATAGAATTTCGTGGATACGGAGTGTAAAAAAACAGTAAAAGAGTGCTTAAAATCGAAACCCTAATTTGGAAACCCTAAACCGGGACGTTTGAAGCACATGCTAAAAAAAAAAAAAAACCGAGTAACGGTCGACGGTTTTTTTTTTTTCGAAATTTTTGTGGGGAATGATCAGGCTTGATGATTTAGAATGGAACTTCGTGGAAACGGAGTGTATAAAACAGTAAACGAGTGCTTAAAATCGAAACCCTAATTTGGAAACCCTAAAACCGGGACGTTTGAAGCACGCAAAAAAAAAAAAAAAACCGAGTAACGGTAACGGTCGAAGTTTTTCAACTTTTTTTTTGGGGGGAATGATCAGGCTTGATGATTTAGAATAGAATGCCATGGGAACGATGTGTATAAAACAGTAAAAACGCACTTAAAAAATCGAAACCCTAAACGGGAACGGGACGTTTGGAGCACGTGCTAAAAAAAAAAAAACCGAGTCACGGCCGACGTTTTTCGAACTTTTTTTTTTTTAGGGATGATCCGGCTTGATGATTTAGAATAGAATTTTCGTGGATACGGAGTGTATAAAACAGTAAAAAGAGTGCTTAAAATCGAAACCCTAATTTGGAAAAACCCTAAACCGGGACGTTTGAAGCACGTGCTAAAAAAACCGAGTAACGGTGAAAAAAAAAACCGAAAGTGAAAACGGTCGTAAAACGCTTAAAATTTTTCGAAACCCTAAACCGGGACGTTTTTAAAAAAAAAAAAACCGAGTAACGGTCGGTTTTTTCAAATTTTTTTGTGGGGAATGATCAGGCTTGATGATTTAGAATGGAACTTCGTGGAAACGGAGTGTATAAAACAGTAAAAAAAAAACGAGTGCTTAAAATCGAAACCCTAATTTGGAAACCCTAAACCGGGACGTTTGAAGCACGTAAAAAAAAAAAAACCGAGTAACGGTCGTTTTTTTTTTTTCAACTTTTTTTTGTGGGGAATGATCAGGCTTGATGATTTAGAATAGAATGCCATGGGAACGATGTGTATAAAACAGTAAAAAAAACGCTAAAACTTAAAATCGAAACCCTAAAACGGGACGTTTGGAGCAAAAAAAAAAAAAAAAAAACCGAGTCACGGCCGACGTTTTTCGAACTTTTTTTTTAGGGATGATCCGGCTTGATGATTTAGAATAGAATTTCGTGGATACGGAGTGTATAAAACAGTAAAAGAGTGCTTAAAATCGAAACCCTAATTTGGAAACCCTAAACCGGGACGTTTGAAGAGCATGCTAAAAAAACCGAGTAACGGTCGACGTTTTTCGAAATTTTTGTGGGGAATGATCAGGCTTGATGATTTAGAATGGAACTTCGTGGAAACGGAGTGTATAAAACAGTAAACGAGTGCTTAAAATCGAAACCCTAATTTGGAAACCCTAAACCGGGACGTTTGAAGCACGTGCTAAAAAAACCGAGTAACGGTCGAAGTTTTTCAAACTTTTTGTGGGGAATGATCAGGCTTGATGATTTAGAATAGAATGCCATGGGAACGATGTGTATAAAACAAAAAAAACGCACTTAAAATCGAAACCCTAAAACGGGACGTTTGGAGCACGTGCTAAAAAAACCGAGTCACGGCCGACGTTTTTCGAAACTTTTTTTAGGGATGATCCGGCTTGATGATTTAGAATAGAATTTCGTGGATACGGAGTGTATAAAACAGTAAAAGAGTGCTTAAAATCGAAACCCTAATTTGGAAACCCTAAACCGGGACGTTTGAAGCACATGCTAAAAAAAAAAAACGGTAACGTCGACGTTTTTTTTCGAAAAATTTTTGTGGGGGGGAATGATCAGGCTTGATGATTTAGAATGGAACTTCGTGGAAACGGAGTGTATAAAACAGTAAACGAGTGCTTAAAATCGAAACCCTAATTTGGAAACCCTAAACCGGGACGTTTGAAGCACGTGCTAAAAAAAAAAAAAACCGAGTAACGGTCGAAGTTTTTTTTCAAACTTTTTGTGGGGAATGATCAGGCTTGATGATTTAGAATAGAATGCCATGGGAACGATGTGTATAAAACAGTAAAAACGCACACTTAAAATCGAAACCCTAAAACGGGACGTTTGGAGCACGTGCTAAAAAAAAAAAAAAAACCGAGTCACGGCCGACTTTTTTTTCGAAACTTTTTTTAGGGATGATCCGGCTTGATGATTTAGAATAGAATTTCGTGGATACGGAGTGTATAAAACAGTAAAAGAGTGCTTAAAATCGAAACCCTAATTTGGAAACCCTAAACCGGGACGTTTGAAGCACATGCTAAAAAAACCGAGTAACGGTCGACGTTTTTCGAAATTTTTGTGGGGAATGATCAGGCTTGATGATTTAGAATGGAACTTCGTGGAAACGGAGTGTATAAAACGAGTAAACGAGTGCTTAAAATCGAAACCCTAATTTGGAAACCCTAAACCGGGACGTTTGAAGCACGCTAAAAAAAAAAAAAAAAACCGAGTAACGGTCGAAGTTTTTTTTCAAACTTTTTTTGTGGGGAATGATCAGGCTTGATGATTTAGAATAGAATGCCATGGGAACGATGTGTATAAAACAGTAAAAACGCACTTAAAATCGAAACCCTAAAACGGGACGTTTGGAGCACGTGCTAAAAAAAACCGAGTCACGGCCGACGACCGACGTTTTTCGAAACTTTTTTAGGGATGATCCGGCTTGATGATTTAGAATAGAATTTCGTGGATACGGAGTGTATAAAACAGTAAAAGAGTGCTTAAAATCGAAACCCTAATTTGGAAACCCTAAACCGGGACGTTTGAAGCACATGCTAAAAAAAAAAACCGAGTAAAGTAACGTAACGTCGACGTTTTTTTCGAATTTTTTTGTGGGGAATGATCAGGCTTGATGATTTAGAATGGAACTTCGTGGAAACGGAGTGTATAAAACAGTAAACGAGTGCTTAAAATCGAAACCCTAATTTGGAAACCCTAAACCGGGACGTTTGAAGCACGTGCTAAAAAAACCGAGTAACGGTCGAAGTTTTTCGAAATTTTTGTGGGGAATGATCAGGCTTGATGATTTAGAATAGAATGCCATGGGAACGATGTGTATAAAACAGTAAAAACGCACTTAAAATCGAAACCCTAAAACGGGACGTTTGGAGCACGTGCTAAAAAAACCGAGTCACGGCCGACGTTTTTCGAAACTTTTTTTAGGGATGATCCGGCTTGATGATTTAGAATAGAATTTCGTGGATACGGAGTGTATAAAACAGTAAAAGAGTGCTTAAAATCGAAACCCTAATTTGGAAACCCTAAACCGGGACGTTTGAAGCACATGCTAAAAAAACCGAGTAACGGTCGACGTTTTTTTCGATTTTTTTTGTGGGGAATGATCAGGCTTGATGATTTAGAATGGAACTTCGTGGAAACGGAGTGTATAAAACAGTAAACGAGTGCTTAAAATCGAAACCCTAATTTGGAAACCCTAAACCGGGACGTTTGAAGCACGTGCTAAAAAAACCGAGTAACGGTCGAAGTTTTTCAAACTTTTTGTGGGGAATGATCAGGCTTGATGATTTAGAATAGAATGCCATGGGAACGATGTGTATAAAAACAGTAAAAAAACGCACTTAAAATCGAAACCCTAAAACGGGACGTTTGGAGCACGTGCTAAAAAAACCGAGTCACGGCCGACGTTTTTCGAAACTTTTTTTAGGGATGATCCGGCTTGATGATTTAGAATAGAATTTCGTGGATACGGAGTGTATAAAACAGTAAAAGAGTGCTTAAAATCGAAACCCTAATTTGGAAACCCTAAACCGGGACGTTTGAAGCACATGCTAAAAAAACCGAGTAACGGTCGTCGAAATTTTTTTTTTTTCGAAATTTTTGTGGGGAATGATCAGGCTTGATGATTTAGAATGGAACTTCGTGGAAACGGAGTGTATAAAACAGTAAACGAGTGCTTAAAATCGAAACCCTAATTTGGAAACCCTAAACCGGGACGTTTGAAGCACGTGCTAAAAAAACCGAGTAACGGTCGAAGTTTTTCAAACTTTTTGTGGGGAATGATCAGGCTTGATGATTTAGAATAGAATGCCATGGGAACGATGTGTATAAAACAGTAAAAACGCACTTAAAATCGAAACCCTAAAACGGGACGTTTGGAGCACGTGCTAAAAAAACCGAGTCACGGCCGACGTTTTTTTTTTCGAAACTTTTTTTAGGGATGATCCGGCTTGATGATTTAGAATAGAATTTCGTGGATACGGAGTGTATAAAACAGTAAAAGAGTGCTTAAAATCGAAACCCTAATTTGGAAACCCTAAACCGGGACGTTTGAAGCACATGCTAAAAAAAAAAAACCGAGTAACGGTCGACGACGTTTTTCGAAATTTTTTGTGGGGAATGATCAGGCTTGATGATTTAGAATGGAACTTCGTGGAAACGGAGTGTATAAAACAGTAAACGAGTGCTTAAAATCGAAACCCTAATTTGGAAACCCTAAACCGGGACGTTTGAAGCACGTGCTAAAAAAACCGAGTAACGGTCGAAGTTTTTTCAAACTTTTTTTTGTGGGGAATGATCAGGCTTGATGATTTAGAATAGAATGCCATGGGAACGATGTGTATAAAACAGTAAAAACGCACTTAAAATCGAAACCCTAAAACGGGACGTTTGGAGCACGTGCTAAAAAAACCGAGTCACGGCCGACGTTTTTCGAAACTTTTTTTAGGGATGATCCGGCTTGATGATTTAGAATAGAATTTCGTGGATACGGAGTGTATAAAACAGTAAAAGAGTGCTTAAAATCGAAACCCTAATTTGGAAACCCTAAACCGGGACGTTTGAAGCACATGCTAAAAAAACCGAGTAACGGTCGACGTTTTTCGAAATTTTTGTGGGGAATGATCAGGCTTGATGATTTAGAATGGAATTTCGTGGAAACGGAGTGTATAAAACAGTAAACGAGTGCTTAAAATCGAAACCCTAACTTGGAAACCCTAAACCGGGACGTTTGAAGCACGTAAAAAAAAAAAAAACCGAGTAACGGTCGAAGTTTTTCAAACTTTTTGTGGGGAATGATCAGGCTTGATGATTTAGAATAGAATGCCATGGGAACG
>CM066978.1:5254586-5293920 GCA_033971965.1 Cucurbita ficifolia
AAACCCTAAACCGGGACGTTTGAAGCACGTGCTAAAAAAACCGAGTAACGGTCGACGTTTTTCTTAATTCCTGTGCGGAATGATCAGGCTTGATGATTTAGAATAGAACGCCGAAGAAACGGAGTGTATAAAAAAGTAAAAGAGTGCTTAAAATCGAAACCCTAATTTGGAAACCCTAAACCGGGACGTTTGAAGCACGTGCTAAAAAAACCGAGTAACGGTCGACGTTTTTTTTTAAATTCCTGTGGGGAATGATCAGGCTTGATGATTTAGAATAGAACGCCGAAGAAACGGAGTGTATAAAACAGTAAAAGAGTGCTTAAAATCGAAACCCTAATTTGGAAACCCTAAACCGGGACGTTTGAAGCACGTGCTAAAAAAAAACGAGTAACGGTCGACGTTTTTTTTCAAAATTCCTGTGGGGAATGATCAGGCTTGATGATTTAGAATAGAACGCCGAAGAAACGGAGTGTATAAAACAGTAAAAGAGTGCTTAAAATCGAAACCCTAATTTGGAAACCCTAAACCGGGACGTTTGAAGCACGTGCTAAAAAAACCGAGTAACGGTCGACGTTTTTTTTTCAAAATTCCTGTGGGGAATGATCAGGCTTGATGATTTAGAATAGAACGCCGAAGAAACGGAGTGTATAAAAAATAAAAGAGTGCTTAAAATCGAAACCCTAATTTGGAAACCCTAAACCGGGACGTTTGAAGCACGTGCTAAAAAAAACCGAGTAACGGTCGACGTTTTTTTTTTGAAATTCCTGTGGGGAATGATCAGGCTTGATGATTTAGAATAGAACGCCGAAGAAACGGAGTGTATAAAACAGTAAAAGAGTGCTTAAAATCGAAACCCTAATTTGGAAACCCTAAACCGGGACGTTTGAAGCACGTGCTAAAAAAACCGAGTAACGGTCGACGTTTTTCCAAATTCCTGTGGGGAATGATCAGGCTTGATGATTTAGAATAGAACGCCGAAGAAACGGAGTGTATAAAAACAGTAAAAGAGTGCTTAAAATCGAAACCCTAATTTGGAAACCCTAAACCGGGACGTTTGAAGCACGTGCTAAAAAAACCGAGTAACGGTCGACGTTTTTTTCAAAATTCCTGTGGGGAATGATCAGGCTTGATGATTTAGAATAGAACGCCGAAGAAACGGAGTGTATAAAAAAGTAAAAGAGTGCTTAAAATCGAAACCCTAATTTGGAAACCCTAAACCGGGACGTTTGAAGCACGTGCTAAAAAAACCGAGTAACGGTCGACGTTTTTCAAAATTCCTGTGGGGAATGATCAGGCTTGATGATTTAGAATAGAACGCCGAAGAAACGGAGTGTATAAAAAAGTAAAAGAGTGCTTAAAATCGAAACCCTAATTTGAAACCCTAAACCGGGACGTTTGAAGCACGTGCTAAAAAAACCGAGTAACGGTCGACGTTTTTTCAAATTCCTGTGGGGAATGATCAGGCTTGATGATTTAGAATAGAACGCCGAAGAAACGGAGTGTATAAAACAGTAAAAGAGTGCTTAAAATCGAAACCCTAATTTGGAAACCCTAAACCGGGACGTTTGAAGCACGTGCTAAAAAAAATGAGTAACGGTCGACGTTTTTTCAAAATTTCCTGTGGGGAATGATCAGGCTTGATGATTTAGAATAGAACGCCGAAGAAACGGAGTGTATAAAACAGTAAAAGAGTGCTTAAAATCGAAACCCTAATTTGGAAACCCTAAACCGGGACGTTTGAAGCACGTGCTAAAAAAACCGAGTAACGGTCGACGTTTTTTTTTTCAAAATCCTGTGGGGAATGATCAGGCTTGATGATTTAGAATAGAACGCCGAAGAAACGGAGTGTATAAAAAACAGTAAAAGAGTGCTTAAAATCGAAACCCTAATTTGGAAACCCTAAACCGGGACGTTTGAAGCACGTGCTAAAAAAACCGAGTAACGGTCGACGTTTTTTCAAATTCCTGTGGGGAATGATCAGGCTTGATGATTTAGAATAGAACGCCGAAGAAACGGAGTGTATAAAACAGTAAAAGAGTGCTTAAAATCGAAACCCTAATTTGGAAACCCTAAACCGGGACGTTTGGAGCACGTGCTAAAAAAACCGAGTAACGGTCGACGTTTTTCCAAATTCCTGTGGGGAATGATCAGGCTTGATGATTTAGAATAGAACGCCGAAGAAACGGAGTGTAGTAAAAAACAGTAAAAGAGTGCTTAAAATCGAAACCCTAATTTGGAAACCCTAAACCGGGACGTTTGAAGCACGTGCTAAAAAAACCGAGTAACGGTCGACGTTTTTCGAAATTCCTGTGGGGAATGATCAGGCTTGATGATTTAGAATAGAACGCCGAAGAAACGGAGTGTATAAAACAGTAAAAAAGTGCTTAAAATCGAAACCCTAATTTGGAAACCCTAAACCGGGACGTTTGAAGCACGTGCTAAAAAAACCGAGTAACGGTCGACGTTTTTCAAAATTCTGTGGGGAATGATCAGGCTTGATGATTTAGAATAGAACGCCGAAGAAAAACGGAGTGTATAAAAAACAGTAAAAGAGTGCTTAAAAATCGAAACCCTAATTTGGAAACCCTAAACCGGGACGTTTGAAGCACGTGCTAAAAAAACGAGTAACGGTCGACGTTTTTTTTTCAAAATTCCTGTGGGGAATGATCAGGCTTGATGATTTAGAATAGAACGCCGAAGAAACGGAGTGTATAAAACAGTAAAAGAGTGCTTAAAATCGAAACCCTAATTTGGAAACCCTAAACCGGGACGTTTGAAGCACGTGCTAAAAAAAAAAACGAGTAACGGTCGACGTTTTTTTTCAATCCTGTGGGGAATGATCAGGCTTGATGATTTAGAATAGAACGCCGAAGAAAACGGAGTGTATAAAAAAGTAAAAGAGTGCTTAAAATCGAAACCCTAATTTGGAAACCCTAAACCGGGACGTTTGAAGCACGTGCTAAAAAAACCGAGTAAACGGTCGACGTTTTTTTTTTCAAATTCCTGTGGGGAATGATCAGGCTTGATGATTTAGAATAGAACGCCGAAGAAACGGAGTGTATAAAAAGTAAAAGAGTGCTTAAAAATCGAAACCCTAATTTGGAAACCCTAAACCGGGACGTTTGAAGCACGTGCTAAAAAAAAAACGAGTAACGGTCGGTCGACGTTTTTTTCCAAATTCCTGTGGGGAATGATTAGGCTTGATGATTTAGAATAGAACGCCGAAGAAACGGAGTGTATAAAACAGTAAAAGAGTGCTTAAAATCGAAACCCTAATTTGGAAACCCTAAACCGGGACGTTTGAACCACGTGCTAAAAAAAAAACGAGTAACGGGTCGACGTTTTTTTTCAAAATTCCTGTGGGGAATGATCAGGCTTGATGATTTAGAATAGAACGCCGAAGAAGAAACGGAGTGTATAAAAACAGTAAAAGAGTGCTTAAAATCGAAACCCTAATTTGGAAACCCTAAACCGGGACGTTTGAAGCACGTGCTAAAAAAACCGAGTAACGGTCGACGTTTTTCGAAATTCCTGTGGGGAATGATCAGGCTTGATGATTTAGAATAGAACGCCGAAGAAACGGAGTGTATAAAACAGTAAAAGAGTGCTTAAAATCGAAACCCTAATTTGGAAACCCTAAACCGGGACGTTTGAAGCACGTGCTAAAAAAACCGAGTAACGGTCGACGTTTTTTTTTTAAATTCTGTGGGGAATGATTAGGCTTGATGATTTAGAATAGAACGCCGAAGAAACGGAGTGTATAAAACAGTAAAAGAGTGCTTAAAATCGAAACCCTAATTTGGAAACCCTAAACCGGGACGTTTGAACCACGTGCTAAAAAAACCGAGTAACGGTCGATATTTTTTGAAATTCTTGTGGGGAATGATCAGGCTTGATGATTTAGAATAGAACGCCGAAGAAACGGAGCGTATAAAATAGTAAAAGAGTGCTTAAAATCGAACCCTATTTTCGAAACCCTAAACCGGGACGTTTGAAGCACGTGCTAAAAAAACCGAGTAACGGTCGACGTTTTTCGAAATTCCTGTGGGGAATGTTCAGGCTTGAGGATTTAGAATAGAACGCCGAAGAAACAGAGTGTATAAAATTGTAAAAGAGTGATTAAAATCGAAACCCTAATTTGGAAACCCTAAACCGGGACGTTTGGAGCACGTGCTAAAAAAACCGAGTAACAGTTGACGTTTTTCCAAATTCCTGTGGGGAATGATTAGGCTTGATGATTTAGAATAGAACGCCGAAGAAACGGAGTGTATAAAACAGTAAAAGAGTGCTTAAAATCGAAACCCTAATTTGGAAACCCTAAACCGGGACGTTTGAACCACGTGCTAAAAAAACCGAGTAACGGTCGATATTTTTTGAAATTCTTGTGGGGAATGATCAGGCTTGATGATTTAGAATAGAACGCCGAAGAAACGGAGTGTATAAAAAAAGTAAAAGAGTGCTTAAAATCGAAACCCTAATTTGGAAACCCTAAACCGGGACGTTTGAAGCACGTGCTAAAAAAACCGAGTAACGGTCGACGTTTTTCGAAATTCCTGTGGGGAATGATCAGGCTTGATGATTTAGAATAGAACGCCGAAGAAACGGAGTGTATAAAACAGTAAAAGAGTGCTTAAAATCGAAACCCTAATTTGGAAACCCTAAACCGGGACGTTTGAAGCACGTGCTAAAAAAAAAAAAACGAGAGTAACGGTCGACGTTTTTTTTCAATTCCTGTGGGGAATGATCAGGCTTGATGATTTAGAATAGAACGCCGAAGAAACGGAGTGTATAAAATAGTAAAAGAGTGCTTAAAATCGAAACCCTAATTTGGAAACCCTAAACCGGGACGTTTGAAGCACGTGCTAAAAAAACCGAGTAACGGTCGACGTTTTTTTTTTTTTTCTTCCTGTGGGGAATGATCAGGCTTGATGATTTAGAATAGAACGCCGAAGAAACGGAGTGTATAAAAAAAGTAAAAGAGTGCTTAAAATCGAAACCCTAATTTGGAAACCCTAAACCGGGACGTTTGAAGCACGTGCTAAAAAAACCGAGTAACGGTCGACGTTTTTGGAAATTCCTGTGGGGAATGATCAGGCTTGATGATTTAGAATAGAACGCCGAAGAAACGGAGTGTATAAAAAAAGTAAAAAGAGTGCTTAAAATCGAAACCCTAATTTGGAAACCCTAAACCGGGACGTTTGAAGCACGTGCTAAAAAAACCGAGTAACGGTCGACGTTTTTTTTTTTTTTCAATTCCTGTGGGGAATGATCAGGCTTGATGATTTTGAATAGAACGAATAGAACGCCGAAGAAACGGAGTGTATAAAAAAGTAAAAAAGAGTGCTTAAAATCGAAAACCCTAATTTGAAAACCTAAACCGGGACGTTTGAAGCACGTGCTAAAAAAAAAAACGAGTAACGGGTCGACGTTTTTTCGAAATTCCTGTGGGGGGAATGATCAGGCTTGATGATTTAGAATAGAACGCCGAAGAAACGGAGTGTATAAAAAAAAGTAAAAAGAGTGCTTAAAATCGAAACCCTAATTTGGAAACCCTAAACCGGGACGTTTGAAGCACGTGCTAAAAAAAAACGAGTAACGGTCGACGTTTTTTTTCAAATCCCTGGGGAATGATCAGGCTTGATGATTTAGAATAGAACGCCGAAGAAACGGAGTGTATAAAACAGTAAAAGAGTGCTTAAAATCGAAACCCTAATTTGGAAAACCTAAAACCGGGACGTTTGAAGCACGTGCTAAAAAAAACCGAGTAACGGTCGAATTTTTTCAAAATCCTGTGGGGAATGATCAGGCTTGATGATTTAGAATAGAACGCCGAAGAAACGGAAGTGTATAAAAAACAAAAAAGAGTGCTTAAAATCGAAACCCTAATTTGGAAACCCTAAACCGGGACGTTTGAAGCACGTGCTAAAAAAACTGAGTAACGGTCGACGTTTTTTTCCTGTTTCTGTGGGGAATGATCAGGCTTGATGATTTAGAATAGAACGCCGAAGAAAACGGAGTGTATAAAAGTAAAAAAGAGTGTGCTTAAAATCGAAACCCTAATTTGGAAACCCTAAACCGGGACGTTTGAAGCACGTGCTAAAAAAACCGAGTAACGGTCGACGTTTTTTTTTTTTTCCTGTGGGGAATGATCAGGCTTGATGATTTAGAATAGAACGCCGAAGAAACGGAGTGTATAAAAACATAAAAGAGTGCTTAAAATCGAAACCCTAATTTGGAAACCCTAAACCGGGAAGCACGTGCTAAAAAAAAACGAGTAACGGTCGACGTTTTTTTTCAAAATTCCTGTGGGGAATGATCAGGCTTGATGATTTAGAATAGAACGCCGAAGAAAAACGGAGTGTATAAAACAGTAAAAGAGTGCTTAAAATCGAAACCCTAATTTGGAAACCCTAAACCGGGACGTTTGAAGCACGTGCTAAAAAAAAACCGAGTAACGGTCGACGTTTTTTTTTTCAAATCCTGTGGGGAATGATCAGGCTTGATGATTTAGAATAGAACGCCGAAGAAACGGAGTGTATAAAACAGTAAAAAAAGAGTGCTTAAAATCGAAACCCTAATTTGGAAACCCTAAACCGGGACGTTTGAAGCACGTGCTAAAAAAAAAACCGAGTAACGGTCGACGTTTTTTTTTTTTTCAAATTCCTGTGGGGAATGATCAGGCTTGATGATTTAGAATAGAACGCCGAAGAAAACGGAGTGTATAAAAAAGTAGTAAAAGAGTGCTTAAAATCGAAACCCTAATTTGGAAACCCTAAACCGGGACGTTTGAAGCACGTGCTAAAAAAAAAAAAGTAACGGTCGACGTTTTTTTCAAAATTCTGTGGGGAATGATCAGGCTTGATGATTTAGAATAGAACGCCGAAGAAACGGAGTGTATAAAAAACAGTAAAAGAGTGCTTAAAATCGAAACCCTAATTTGGAAACCCTAAACCGGGACGTTTGAAGCACGTGCTAAAAAAACGAGTCACGGTCGACGTTTTTTCAAATTCCTGTGGGGAATGATCAGGCTTGATGATTTAGAATAGAACGCCGAAGAAACGGAGTGTATAAAAAAATAAAAGAGTGCTTAAAATCGAAACCCTAATTTGGAAACCCTAAACCGGGACGTTTGAAGCACGTGCTAAAAAAACCGAGTAACGGTCGACGTTTTTCAAAATTCCAGTGGGGAATGATCAGGCTTGATGATTTAGAATAGAACGCCGAAAAAACGGAGTGTATAAAAAAGTAAAAGAGTGCTTAAAATCGAAACCCTAATTTGGAAACCCTAAACCGGGACGTTTGAAGCACGTGCTAAAAAAACTGAGTAACGGTCGATGTTTTTATAAATTCCAGTGCGGAATGATCAGGCTTGATGATTTAGAATAGAACGCCGAAAAAACGGAGTGTATAAAACAGTAAAAAAGTGCTTAAAATCGAAACCCTAATTTGGAAACCCTAAACCGGGACGTTTGAAGCACGTGCTAAAAAAAAAAAGAGTAACGGTCGACGTTTTTTTTTCAAATTCCTGTGGGGGGAATGATCAGGCTTGATGATTTAGAATAGAACGCCGAAGAAACGGAGTGTATAAAAAACAGTAAAAAGTGCTTAAAATCGAAACCCTAATTTGGAAACCCTAAACCGGGACGTTTGAAGCACGTGCTAAAAAAACGAGTCACGGTCGACGTTTTTTCAAATTCCTGTGGGGAATGATCAGGCTTGATGATTTAGAATAGAACGCCGAAGAAACGGAGTGTATAAAACAGTAAAAGAGTGCTTAAAATCGAAACCCTAATTTGGAAACCCTAAACCGGGACGTTTGAAGCACGTGCTAAAAAACCGAGTAACGGTCGACGTTTTTTTTTTTTCCATTCCTGTGGGGAATGATGATCAGGCTTGATGATTTAGAATAGAACGCCGAAGAAACGGAGTGTATAAAAACAGTAAAAGAGTGCTTAAAATCGAAACCCTAATTTTTGGAAACCCTAAACCGGGACGTTTGAAGCACGTGCTAAAAAAAAACGAGTAACGGTCGACGTTTTTTTCAAATTCTGTGGGGAATGATCAGGCTTGATGATTTAGAATAGAACGCCGAAGAAACGGAGTGTATAAAAAAAGTAAAAGAGTGCTTAAAATCGAAACCCTAATTTGGAAACCCTAAACCGGGACGTTTGAAGCACGTGCTAAAAAAACCGAGTAACGGTCGACGTTTTTTCAAATTCCTGTGGGGAATGATCAGGCTTGATGATTTAGAATAGAACGCCGAAGAAAAAACGAGTGTATAAAAAAAGTAAAAGAGTGCTTAAAATCGAAACCCTAATTTGGAAACCCTAAACCGGGACGTTTGAAGCACGTGCTAAAAAAAAAAGTAACGGTCGACGTTTTTTTTTTCAAATTCCTGTGGGGAATGATCAGGCTTGATGATTTAGAATAGAACGCCGAAGAAACGGAGTGTATAAAAAAAGTAAAAAAAAGAGTGCTTAAAATCGAAACCCTAATTTGGAAACCCTAAAACCGGGACGTTTGAAGCACGTGCTAAAAAAAAAAAAAGTAACGGTCGACGTTTTTCGAAATTCCTGTGCGGAATGATCAGGCTTGATGATTTAGAATAGAACGCCGAAGAAAACGGAGTGTATAAAAAGTAAAAAAGAGTGCTTAAAATCGAAACCCTAATTTGGAAACCCTAAACCGGGACGTTTGAAGCACGTGCTAAAAAAAAAAAACGAGTAACGGTCGACGTTTTTTTTCAAAAT
Organism: Cucurbita ficifolia; assembly: GCA_033971965.1. Lineage (NCBI taxonomy): Eukaryota > Viridiplantae > Streptophyta > Magnoliopsida > Cucurbitales > Cucurbitaceae > Cucurbita > Cucurbita ficifolia. The sequence continues at coordinate 5,263,337 of CM066978.1, forward strand.
TTCTGTGGGGAATGATGATCAGGCTTGATGATTTAGAATAGAACGCCGAAAGAAACGGAGTGTATAAAAAACAGTAAAAGAGTGCTTAAAATCGAAACCCTAATTTGGAAACCCTAAACCGGGACGTTTGAAGCACGTGCTAAAAAAACCGAGTAACGGTCGACGTTTTTTGAAATTCCTGTGGGGAATGATCAGGCTTGATGATTTAGAATAGAACGCCGAAGAAAACGGAGTGTATAAAACAGTAAAAGAGTGCTTAAAAATCGAAACCCTAATTTGGAAACCCTAAACCGGGACGTTTGAAGCACGTGCTAAAAAAAAAAAACGAGAGTAACGGTCGACGTTTTTCAAATTCCTGTGTGGGGAATGATCAGGCTTGATGATTTAGAATAGAACGCCGAAGAAACGGAGTGTATAAAACAGTAAAAAGAGTGCTTAAAATCGAAACCCTAATTTGGAAACCCTAAACCGGGACGTTTGAAGCACGTGCTAAAAAAAAACGTGCGAGTAAATTCCTGTGGAAATCGGTCGACGTTTTTTTTTCCTGTGGGGAATGATCAGGCTTGATGATTTAGAATAGAACGCCGAAGAAACGGAGTGTAAAAAACAGTAAAAGAGTGCTTAAAATCGAAACCCTAATTTTGGAAACCCTAAACCGGGACGTTTGAAGCACGTGCTAAAAAAAAAAACGAGTAACGGTCGACGTTTTTTCAAATTCCTGTGGGGGAATGATCAGGATCAGGCTTGATGATTTAGAATAGAACGCCGAAAGAAACGGAGTGTATAAAAAAAAAGTAAAAGAGTGCTTAAAATCGAAACCCTAATTTGGAAACCCTAAACCGGGACGTTTGAAGCACGTGCTAAAAAAACCGAGTAACGGTCGACGTTTTTCCAAATTCCTGGGGGGAATGATCAGGCTTGATGATTTAGAATAGAACGCCGAAGAAACGGAGTGTATAAAAAACAGTAAAAGAGTGCTTAAAATCGAAACCCTAATTTGGAAACCCTAAACCGGGACGTTTGAAGCACGTGCTAAAAAAAAAAAAGTCGAACGTTTTTCGACGTTTTTTTTCAAATTCCTGTGGGGAATGATCAGGCTTGATGATTTAGAATAGAACGCCGAAGAAACGGAGTGTATAAAAACAGTAAAAGAGTGCTTAAAATCGAAACCCTAATTTTGGAAACCCTAAACCGGGACGTTTGAAGCACGTGCTAAAAAAAAAACCGAGTAACGGTCGACGTTTTTCAAAATTCCTGTGGGGAATGATCAGGCTTGATGATTTTTAGAATAGAACGCCGAAGAAAAACGGAGTGTATAAAACAGTAAAAGAGTGCTTAAAATCGAAACCCTAATTTGGAAACCCTAAACCGGGACGTTTGAAGCACGTGCTAAAAAAAAAACGAGTAACGGTCGACGTTTTTTTTTCGAAATTCCTGTGGGGAATGATCAGGCTTGATGATTTAGAATAGAACGCCGAAGAAAAACGGAGTGTATAAAAAAGTAAAAGAGTGCTTAAAATCGAAACCCTAATTTGGAAACCCTAAACCGGGACGTTTGAAGCACGTGCTAAAAAAAAAAAACCGAGTAACGGTCGACGTTTTTTCGAAATTCCTGTGGGGGAATGATCAGGCTTGATGATTTAGAATAGAACGCCGAAGAAAAACGGAGTGTATAAAAAAGTAAAAGAGTGCTTAAAATCGAAACCCTAATTTGGAAACCCTAAACCGGGACGTTTGAAAGCACGTGCTAAAAAAAAAAAAAAAGTAACGGTCGACGTTTTTCAAATTCCCTGTGGGGAATGATCAGGCTTGATGATTTAGAATAGAACGCCGAAGAAACGGAGTGTATAAAAACAGTAAAAGAGTGCTTAAAATCGAAAAATCCTAAATTTGGAAACCCTAAACCGGGACGTTTGAAGCACGTGCTAAAAAAAAAAACGAGTAACGGTCGACGTTTTTTTTTTTTCAAAAATTCTGTGGGGAATGATCAGGCTTGATGATTTAGAATAGAACGCCGAAGAAACGGAGTGTATAAAACAGTAAAAGAGTGCTTAAAATCGAAACCCTAATTTGGAAAAACCCTAAACCGGGACGTTTTTGAGCACGTGCTAAAAAAAAAAACGAGTAACGGTCGACGTTTTTTTTTCGAAATTCCTGTGGGGAATGATCAGGCTTGATGATTTAGAATAGAAAACGCCGAAGAAAAACGGAGTGTATAAAAAAAGTAAAAAAGAGTGCTTAAAATCGAAACCCTAATTTGGAAACCCTAAACCGGGACGTTTTTGAAGCACGTGCTAAAAAAAAAAAAACGAGTAACGGTCGACGTTTTTTTTTCGAAATTCCTGTGGGGAATGATCAGGCTTGATGATTTAGATATAGAACGCCGAAGAAACGAACGAGTGTATAAAAAAAGTAAAAGAGTGCTTAAAATCGAAACCCTAATTTTGGAAACCCTAAACCGGGGACGTTTGAAGCACGTGCTAAAAAAAAACCGAGTAACGGTCGACGTTTTTTTTTCAAATTCCTGTGGGGGGAATGATCAGGCTTGATGATTTAGAATAGAACGCCGAAGAAAAAACGGAGTGTATAAAACAGTAAAAGAGTGCTTAAAATCGAAACCCTAATTTGGAAAACCCTAAACCGGGACGTTTGAAGCACGTGCTAAAAAAAAAAAAAGTAACGGTCGACGACGTTTTTTCGAAATTTCTGTGGGGAATGATCAGGCTTGATGATTTAGAATAGAACGCCGAAGAAACGGAGTGTATAAAAAAAGTAAAAGAGTGCTTAAAATCGAAACCCTAATTTGGAAACCCTAAACCGGGACGTTTGAAGCACGTGCTAAAAAAAAACGAGTAACGTCGAACGTCGACGTTTTTTTTTCAAATTCCTGTGGGGGGAATGATCAGGCTTGATGATTTAGAATAGAACGCCGAAGAAACGGAGTGTATAAAAAAGTAAAAGAGTGCTTAAAATCGAAACCCTAATTTGGAAACCCTAAACCGGGACGTTTGAAGCACGTGCTAAAAAAAAAAAAAGTAACGTAACGGTCGACGTTTTTTTCAAAATTCCTGTGGGGAATGATCAGGCTTGATGATTTAGAATAGAACGCCGAAGAAACGGAGTGTATAAAACAGTAAAGAGTGCTTAAAATCGAAACCCTAATTTGGAAACCCTAAACCGGGACGTTTGAAGCACGTGCTAAAAAAAAAACGAGTAACGGTCGACGTTTTTCGAAATTCCTGTGGGGAATGATCAGGCTTGATGATTTAGAATAGAACGCCGAAGAAACGGAGTGTATAAAAAGTAAAAAAAAAGAGTGCTTAAAAATCGAAAAACCCTAATTTGGAAACCCTAAACCGGGACGTTTGAAGCACGTGCTAAAAAAAACGAGTAACGGTCGACGTTTTTCAAAATTCCTGTGGGGAATGATCAGGCTTGATGATTTAGAATAGAACGCCGAAGAAACGGAGTGTATAAAAAAAGTAAAAAAGAGTGCTTAAAATCGAAACCCTAATTTGGAAACCCTAAACCGGGACGTTTGAAGCACGTGCTAAAAAAAAAAGTAACGGTCGACGTTTTTTTCCAAATTCCTGTGTGGGGAATGATCAGGCTTGATGATTTAGAATAGAACGCCGAAGAAACGGAGTGTATAAAACAGTAAAAGAGTGCTTAAAATCGAAACCCTAATTTTTGGAAACCCTAAACCGGGACGTTTGAAGCACGTGCTAAAAAAACGAGTAACGGTCGACGTTTTTTTTTTTTCCTTTTTTTCAAATGGGGGGATGATCAGGCTTGATGATTTAGAATAGAACGCCGAAGAAACGAAGTGTATAAAAAACAGTAAAAGAGTGCTTAAAATCGAAACCCTAATTTGGAAACCCTAAACCGGGACGTTTGAAGCACGTGCTAAAAAAAACCGAGTAACGGTCGACGTTTTTTTTTTTTCAAATTCCTGTGGGGAATGATCAGGCTTGATGATTTAGAATAGAACGCCGAAGAAACGGAGTGTATAAAAAACAGTAAAAGAGTGCTTAAAATCGAAACCCTAATTTGGAAACCCTAAACCGGGACGTTTGAAGCACGTGCTAAAAAAAAAGTAACGAGTAACGGTCGACGTTTTTCGAATTCCTGTGGGGAATGATCAGGCTTGATGATTTAGAATAGAACGCCGAAGAAGAAAAACGGAATGTATAAAAAAAACAGTAAAAAGTGCTTAAAATCGAAACCCTAATTTGGAAACCCTAAACCGGGACGTTTGAAAGCACGTGCTAAAAAAAAAAAGTAACGGTCGACGTTTTTTTTTTTCAAAATTCCTGTGGGGGAATGATTCAGGCTTGATGATTTAGAATAGAACGCCGAAGAAACGGAGTGTATAAAACAGTAAAGAGTGCTTAAAATCGAAACCCTAATTTGGAAACCCTAAACCGGGACGTTTGAAGCACGTGCTAAAAAAAACCGAGTAACGAGTAACGGTCGACGTTTTTTTTTCGAAATTCCTGTGGGGAATGATCAGGCTTGATGATTTAGAATAGAACGCCGAAGAAACGGAGTGTATAAAACAAAAAAGTAAAAGAGTGCTTAAAATCGAAACCCTAATTTGGAAACCCTAAACCGGGACGTTTGAAAGCACGTGCTAAAAAAAAAACCGAGTAACGGTCGACGTTTTTTTTTCAAATTCCTGTGGGGAATGATCAGGCTTGATTGATTTTAGAATAGAACGCCGAAGAAACGGAGTGTATAAAAACAGTAAAAGAGTGCTTAAAATCGAAACCCTAATTTGGAAACCCTAAACCCTAAACCGGGACGTTTGAAGCACGTGCTAAAAAAAAAAAAAGAGTAACGGTCGACGTTTTTTTCGAAATTCCTGTGGGGAATGATTGGGGGGAATGATCAGGCTTGATGATTTAGAATAGAACGCGCCGAAAGAAACGGAGTGTATAAAACAGTAAAAAAGTGCTTAAAATCGAAACCCTAATTTGGAAACCCTAAACCGGGACGTTTGAAGCACGTGCTAAAAAAAAAAAAAGTCGAGTAACGGTCGACGTTTTTTTTCAAAATTCCTGTGGGGAATGATCAGGCTTGATGATTTAGAATAGAAACGCCGAAGAAAACGGAGTGTATAAAACAGTAAAAAAAGTGCTTAAAATCGAAACCCTAAAACCTAAAACCTAAAACGGGACGTTTGAAGAAGCACGTGCTAAAAAAACCGAGTAACGGTCGACGTTTTTTTTTCAAAATTCCTGTGGGGAATGATCAGGCTTGATGATTTAGAATAGAACGCGAAGAAAAAACGAGTGTATAAAAAAGTAAAAAGAGTGCTTAAAATCGAAACCCTAATTTGGAAACCCTAAACCGGGACGTTTGAAGCACGTGCTAAAAAAAAAAAACGAGTAGTAGGTCGACGTTTTTTTTTTCGAAATTCCTGTGGGGAATGATCAGGCTTGATGATTTAGAATAGAACGCCGAAGAAAACGGAGTGTATAAAAAAAAGTAAAAGAGTGCTTAAAATCGAAACCCTAAATTTGAAACCCTAAACCGGGACGTTTGAAGCACGTGCTAAAAAAAAAAACCGAGTAACGGTCGACGTTTTTTTTTTTTTTTCCTGTGGGGAATGATCAGGCTTGATGATTTAGAATAGAACGCCGAAGAAAAAACGAAGTGTATAAAACAGTAAAAAGAGTGCTTAAAATCGAAACCCTAATTTGGAAACCCTAAACCGGGACGGGACGTTTGAAGCACGTGCTAAAAAAAAACGAGAGTAACGTTTTCGACGTTTTTTTTCAAAATTCTGTGGGGAATGATCAGGCTTGATGATTTAGAATAGAACGCCGAAGAAACGGAGTGTATAAAAAGTAAAAAAGAGAGTGCTTAAAATCGAAAAAACCCTAATTTGGAAACCCTAAAACCGGGACGTTTGAAGCACGTGCTAAAAAAAAAAAACGAGTAACGGTCGACGTTTTTTTTTTTCAAAATTCCTGTGGGGAATGATGATCAGGCTTGATGATTTAGAATAGAACGCCGAAGAAAAACGGAGTGTATAAAAAAAAAAAAGAGTGAGTAAAAAATCGAAACCCTAATTTGGAAACCCTAAACCGGGACGTTTGAAGCACGTGCTAAAAAAACCGAGTAACGGTCGACGTTTTTTTTTCCAAATTCCTGTGGGGAATGATCAGGCTTGATGATTTAGAATAGAACGCCGAAGAAACGGAGTGTATAAAAAAGTAAAAGAGTGCTTAAAATCGAAACCCTAATTTGGAAACCCTAAACCGGGACGTTTGAAGCACGTGCTAAAAAAAAACGAGTAACGGTCGACGTTTTTTTTTCAAATTCCTGTGGGGAATGATCAGGCTTGATGATTTAGAATAGAACGCCGAAGAAACGAGAGTGTATAAAAGTGCAAAATAAAAAATTAAAAGAGTGCTTAAAAAAATCGAAACCCTAATTTGGAAAACGCCCTAAACCGGGACGTTTGAAGCACGTGCTAAAAAAAACGAGTAACGGGTCGTCGACGTTTTTCAAATTCCTGTGGGGAATGATCAGGCTTGATGATTTAGAATAGAACGCCGAAGAAAACGGAGTGTATAAAAAGTAAAAGAGTGCTTAAAATCGAAACCCTAATTTGGAAACCCTAAACCGGGACGTTTGAAGCACGTGCTAAAAAAAAAGTAAACGGTCGTCGACGTTTTTTTTTTTCAAATTCCTGTGGGGAATGATCAGGCTTGATGATTTAGAATAGAACGCCGAAGAAACGGAGTGTATAAAAAAAAAGTAAAAGAGTGCTTAAAATCGAAAAACCCTAATTTGGAAACCCTAAACCGGGACGTTTGAAGCACGTGCTAAAAAAAAAAAGAGTAACGGTCGACGTTTTTTTCGAAATTCCTGTGGGGAATGATCAGGCTTGATGATTTAGAATAGAACGCCGAAGAAAAACGGAGTGTATAAAACAGTAAAAGAGTGCTTAAAATCGAAACCCTAATTTGGAAACCCTAAACCGGGACGTTTGAAGCACGTGCTAAAAAAAAAACCGAGTAACGGTCGACGTTTTTTTTTTCGAATTCCTGTGGGGAATGATCAGGCTTGATGATTTAGAATAGAACGCCGAAGAAAAACGGAGTGTATAAAAAAAGTAAAAGAGTGCTTAAAAATCGAAAAATCCCTAATTTGGAAACCCTAAACCGGGACGTTTGAAAGCACGTGCTAAAAAAAACGAGTAACGGTCGACGTTTTTTTTTTTCCAATTCCTGTGGGGAATGATCAGGCTTGATGATTTAGAATAGAACGCCGAAGAAAAACGAGGAGTGTATAAAAAAGTAAAAGAGTGCTTAAAATCGAAACCCTAATTTGGAAACCCTAAACCGGGACGTTTGAAGCACGTGCTAAAAAAACCGAGTAACGGTCGACGTTTTTTGAAATTCCTGTGGGGAATGATCAGGCTTGATGATTTAGAATAGAACGCCGAAGAAACGGAGTGTATAAAAAAGTAAAACAGTGCTTAAAAAATCGAAACCCTAATTTGGAAACCCTAAACCGGGACGTTTGAAGCACGTGCTAAAAAAACAAAGTAACGGTCGACGTTTTTTTTACAAATTCCTGTGGGGAATGATCAGGCTTGATGATTTAGAATAGAACGCCGAAGAAACGGAGTGTATAAAAAAGTAAAAGAGTGCTTAAAATCGAAACCCTAATTTGGAAACCCTAAAACGGGGACGTTTGAAGCACGTGCTAAAAAAACCGAGTAACACGGTCGACGTTTTTTTTTTTTTTCAAATTCCTGTGGGGAATGATCAGGCTTGATGATTTAGAATAGAACGCCGAAGAAACGGAGTGTATAAAAAAGTAAAAGAGTGCTTAAAATCGAAACCCTAATTTGGAAACCCTAAACCGGGACGTTTGAAGCACGTGCTAAAAAAACCGAGTAACGGTCGACGTTTTTTTTCGAAATTCCTGTGGGGGGATGATCAGGCTTGATGATTTAGAATAGAACGCCGAAGAAACGGAGTGTATAAAAAAGTAAAAAGAGTGCTTAAAATCGAAAAAGAGTGCTAATTTGGAAACCCTAAACCCTAAACGGGACGTTTGAAGCACGTGCTAAAAAAAAACCGAGTAACGGTCGACGTTTTTTTTTTTTTCGAAATTTCCTGTGGGGAATGATCAGGCTTGATGATTTAGAATAGAACGCCGAAGAAAAACGGAGTGTATAAAAAAGTAAAAAAGAGTGTGCTTAAAATCGAAACCCTAATTTGGAAACCCTAAACCGGGACGTTTTGAAGCACGTGCTAAAAAAAAAACCGAGTAACGGTCGACGTTTTTCGAAATTCCTGTGGGGAATGATCAGGCTTGATGATTTAGAATAGAACGCCGAAGAAACGGAGTGTATAAAACAGTAAAAAAGTGCTTAAAATCGAAACCCTAATTTGGAAACCCTAAAACCGGGACGTTTGGGACGTTTGAAGCACGTGCTAAAAAAAAAAACCGAGTAACGGTCGACGTTTTTTTCAAATTCCTGTGGGGAATGATCAGGCTTGATGATTGATGATTTAGAATAGAACGCGAAGAAACGGAGTGTATATAAAAAAAGTAAAAGAGTGCTTAAAATCGAAACCCTAATTTGGAAACCCTAAACCGGGACGTTTGAAGCACGTGCTAAAAAAACCGAGTAACGGTCGACGTTTTTCGAAATTCCTGTGGGGAATGATCAGGCTTGATGATTTAGAATAGAACGCCGAAGAAACGGAGTGTATAAAACAGTAAAAAGAGTGCTTAAAATCGAAACCCTAATTTGGAAAACCCTAAACCGGGACGTTTGAAGCACGTGCTAAAAAAAAACGAGTAGTAAACGGTCGACGTTTTTTTTTTCAAAATTCCTGTGGGGAATGATCAGGCTTGATGATTTAGAATAGAACGCCGAAGAAAAACGAGTGTATAAAAAAGTAAAAGAGTGCTTAAAAAATCGAAACCCTAATTTGGAAACCCTAAACCGGGACGTTTGAAGCACGTGCTAAAAAAAAACCGAGTAACGGTCGACGTTTTTTTTTTTCCTGAAATTCCTGTGGGGAATGATCAGGCTTGATGATTTAGAATAGAACGCCGAAGAAACGGAGTGTATAAAAAGTAAAAAAAGAGTGCTTAAAATCGAAACCCTAATTTGGAAACCCTAAACCGGGACGTTTGAAGCACGTGCTAAAAAAACCGAGTAACGGTCGACGTTTTTTCAAAATCCTGTGGGGAATGATCAGGCTTGATGATTTAGAATAGAACGCCGAAGAAACGGAGTGTATAAAAAAGTAAAAGAGTGCTTAAAATCGAAAAACCCTAATTTGGAAACCCTAAACCGGGACGTTTGAAGCACGTGCTAAAAAAAAAAAAAAAGTAACGGTCGACGTTTTTTCGAAAATCCTGTGGGGGGATGATCAGGCTTGATGATTTAGAATAGAACGAACGAAGAAAAACGGAGTGTATAAAAAAAGTAAAAGAGTGCTTAAAAAATCGAAACCCTAATTTGGAAACCCTAAACCGGGACGTTTGAAGCACGTGCTAAAAAAAACCGAGTAACGGTCGACGTTTTTTTTTTCGAAATTCCTGTGGGGGGAATGATCAGGCTTGATGATTTAGAATAGAACGCCGAAGAAACGGAGTGTATAAAACAGTAAAAGAGTGCTTAAAATCGAAACCCTAATTTGGAAACCCTAAACCGGGACGTTTGAAGCACGTGCTAAAAAAAAACGAGTAACGTCGACGGTCGACGTTTTTTTCAAATTCCTGTGGGGAATGATCAGGCTTGATGATTTAGAATAGAACGCCGAAGAAACGGAGTGTATAAAAACAGTAAAAAAAGAGTGCTTAAAATCGAAACCCTAATTTGGAAACCCTAAACCGGGACGTTTGAAGCACGTGCTAAAAAAACGAGTCACGGTCGACGTTTTTTTCAAATTCCTGTGGGGAATGATCAGGCTTGATGATTTAGAATAGAACGCCGAAGAAACGGAGTGTATAAAAAAAGTAAAAGAGTGCTTAAAATCGAAACCCTAATTTGGAAACCCTAAACCGGGACGTTTGAAGCACGTGCTAAAAAAAAAAAGAGTAACGGTCGACGTTTTTTTTTCAAAATTCCTGTGGGGAATGATCAGGCTTGATGATTTAGAATAGAACGCCGAAGAAAAAACGGAGTGTATAAAAACAGTAAAAGAGTGCTTAAAAATCGAAACCCTAATTTGGAAAATTTGGAAACCTAAACCGGGACGTTTGAAGCACGTGCTAAAAAAAACGAGTAACGGTCGACGTTTTTTTTAAAATTCCTGTGGGGAATGATCAGGCTTGATGATTTAGAATAGAACGCCGAAGAAACGGAGTGTATAAAAAAGTAAAAAAAGAGTGCTTAAAATCGAAACCCTAATTTGGAAACCCTAAACCGGGACGTTTGAAGCACGTGCTAAAAAAAAACGAGTAACGGTCGACGACGTTTTTTTCAAATTCCTGTGGGAAATGATCAGGCTTGATGATTTAGAATAGAACGCCGAAGAAACGGAGTGTATAAAAAAAGTAAAAGAGTGCTTAAAAATCGAAACCCTAAAAACGAGTGTATAAAACAGTAAACCCTAAACCGGGACCCTAAACCGTTTTGAAGCACGTGCTAAAAAAAAACCGAGTAACGGTCGACGTTTTTTTTTTTTTCAATCCCTGTGGGGAATGATCAGGCTTGATGATTTAGAATAGAACGCCGAAAAGAAACGGAGTGTATAAAAAGTAAAAGAAGAGTGCTTAAAATCGAAACCCTAATTTGGAAAACCTAAACCGGGACGTTTGAAAAACCGGGACGTTTGAAGCACGTGCTAAAAAAAACGAGTAACGGTCGACGTTTTTTTTCAAATTCCTGTGGGGAATGATCAGGCTTGATGATTTAGAATAGAACGCCGAAGAAACGGAGTGTATAAAAAAAACAGTAAAAGAGTGTGCTTAAAATCGAAACCCTAATTTGGAAACCCTAAACCGGGACGTTTGAAGCACGTGCTAAAAAAAAAAAAGTAACGGTCGACGTTTTTTTTTTTTTTTTCTGTGGGGGGAATGATCAGGCTTGATGATTTAGAATAGAACGCCGAAAGAAACGGAGTGTGTATAAAAAGTAAAAAGAGTGCTTAAAATCGAAACCCTAATTTGGAAACCCTAAAACCGGGACGTTTGAAGCACGTGCTAAAAAAAAAAACGAGTAACGGTCGACGTTTTTTTTTTTTCAAATTTTCCTTCCTGGGGGATGATCAGGCTTGATGATTTAGAATAGAACGCCGAAGAAAAACGGAGTGTATAAAAAAGTAAAAGAGTGCTTAAAAAATCGAAACCCTAATTTGGAAACCCTAAACCGGGACGTTTGAAACACGTGCTAAAAAAAACCGAGTAACGGTCGACGTTTTTTTTTTTTTCATTCCTGTGGGGAATGATCAGGCTTGATGATTTAGAATAGAACGCCGAAGAAAAACGGAGTGTATAAAAAAGTAAAAGAGTGCTTAAAATCGAAACCCTAATTTGGAAACCCTAAACCGGGACGTTTGAAGCACGTGCTAAAAAAACCCGAGTAAACGGTCGACGTTTTTTTCGAAAATTCCTGTGGGGAATGATCAGGCTTGATGATTTAGAATAGAACGCCGAAGAAACGGAGTAGAACGTATAAAAACAGTAAAAAGAGTGCTTAAAATCGAAACCCTAATTTGGAAACCCTAAACCGGGACGTTTGAAGCACGTGCTAAAAAAACCGAGTAACGGTCGACGTTTTTTTTTCCTGTGGGGGGGAATGATCAGGCTTGATGATTTAGAATAGAACGCCGAAGAAACGGAGTGTATAAAAAACAGTAAAAAAGTGCTTAAAATCGAAACCCTAATTTGGAAACCCTAAAACGGGGACGTTTGAAGCACGTGCTAAAAAAAAACCGAGTAACGGTCGACGTTTTTTTTTCGAAATTCCTGTGGGGAATGATCAGGCTTGATGATTTAGAATAGAACGCCGAAGAAAAACGAAGTGTATAAAAAAAGTAAAAAAGTGCTTAAAATCGAAACCCTAATTTGGAAACCCTAAACCGGGACGTTTGAAGCACGTGCTAAAAAAACCGAGTAACGGTCGACGTTTTTTCAAAATTCCTGTGGGGAATGATCAGGCTTGATGATTTAGAATAGAACGAAGAAACGAACGTTTTTTTCAAATTCCTGTGAAAAAAGTGTATAAAAAAGTAAAAAAGTGAGTGCTTAAAATCGAAACCCTAATTTGGAAACCCTAAACCGGGACGTTTGAAGCACGTGCTAAAAAAAAAAGAGTAACGGTCGACGTTTTTTTTTTTTCGAAATTCCTGTGGGGAATGATCAGGCTTGATGATTTAGAATAGAACGCCGAAGAAAAACGGAGTGTATAAAAAACAGTAAAAGAGTGCTTAAAAAATCGAAACCCTAATTTGGAAAACCCTAACCGGGACGTTTGAAGCACGTGCTAAAAAAAAAAAACCGTAACGGTCGACGTTTTTTCAAAATTCCTGTGGGGAATGATCAGGCTTGATGATTTAGAATAGAAACGCCGAAGAAACGGAGTGTATAAAACAGTAAAAGAGTGCTTAAAATCGAAACCCTAATTTGGAAACCCTAAAAACCGGACGTTTGAAGCACGTGCTAAAAAAAACGAGTAGTAACGGTCGACGTTTTTTTCGAAATTCCTGTGGGGAATGATCAGGCTTGATGATTTAGAATAGAACGCCGAAGAAAAACGGAGTGTATAAAAGTAAAAGAGTGTGCTTAAAATCGAAACCCTAATTTGGAAACCCTAAACCGGGACGTTTGAAGCACGTGCTAAAAAAAAAAAAGAGTAACGGTCGACGTTTTTTTTTCAAATCCTGTGGGGAATGATCAGGCTTGATGATTTAGAATAGAACGCCGAAGAAACGGAGTGTATAAAACAGTAAAAGAGTGCTTAAAATCGAAACCCTAATTTGGAAACCCTAAAACCGGGACGTTTGAAGCACGTGCTAAAAAAAACGAGTAAACGGTCGACGTTTTTTTTTCAAATTCCTGTGGGGAATGATCAGGCTTGATGATTTAGAATAGAACGCCGAAGAAAAAGTGTATAAAAACAGTAAAAGAGTGCTTAAAATCGAAACCCTAATTTGAAAAACCCTAAACCGGGACGTTTGAAAGCACGTGCTAAAAAAACCGAGTAACGGTCGACGTTTTTTTTTTTCAAATTCCTGTGGGGAATGATCAGGCTTGATGATTTTAGAATAGAACGCCGAAGAAAAACGAGTGTATAAAAAAAAGTAAAAGAGTGCTTAAAATCGAAACCCTAATTTGGAAACCCTAAACCGGGACGTTTGAAGCACGTGCTAAAAAAAAACGAGTAACGGTCGACGTTTTTTTTCAAAATTCCTGTGGGGAATGATCAGGCTTGATGATTTAGAATAGAACGCCGAAGAAACGGAGTGTATAAAACAGTAAAAGAGTGCTTAAATCGAAACCCTAATTTGGAAAAAAACCGGACGTTTTGAAGCACGTGCTAAAAAAACCGAGTAACGGTCGAAACCCTTTTGAAAAACCCTAAACCGGGAAATGATGAAGCACGATGATGCTAAAAAAAAAACGAGTAACGGTCGACGTTTTTTTCCCTAATTCCTGTGGGGAATGATCCGGGCTTTTGATGATTTGCTAAAAAAAAACGAGAACGCCGAAGAAACGTTTTTCAAAAAATTCTGAAGAAATGATCAGGCTTGATGATTTAGAATAGAACGCCGAAGAAAGTGTAAAAAACAGTAAAAAGAGTGCTTAAAATCGAAACCCTAATTTGGAAAACCTAAACCGGGACGTTTGAAGCACGTGCTAAAAAAAAAAAAACCGAGTAACGGTCGACGTTTTTTTTTTCAAATTCCTGTGGGGAATGATCAGGCTTGATGATTTAGAATAGAACGCCGAAGAAACGAGTGTATAAAAAAACAGTAAAGAGTGCTTAAAATCGAAACCCTAATTTGGAAACCCTAAACCGGGACGTTTTGAAGCACGTGCTAAAAAAAAAAACGAGTAACGGTCGACGTTTTTTTCAAAATTCCTGTGGGGAATGATCAGGCTTGATGATTTAGAATAGAACGCCGAAGAAACGGAGTGTATAAAAAAGTAAAAGAGTGCTTAAAATCGAAACCCTAATTTGGAAAACCCTAAACCGGGACGTTTGAAGCACGTGCTAAAAAAACCGAGTAACGGTCGACGTTTTTTTTTTCAAATTCCTGTGGGGAATGATCAGGCTTGATGATTTAGAATAGAACGCCGAAGAAACGGAGTGTATAAAATAAAACAGTAAAAAGAGTGCTTAAAATCGAAACCCTAATTTTGAAAACCCTAAACCGGGACGTTTGAAGCACGTGCTAAAAAAAAAACGAGTAACGGTCGACGTTTTTTCGAAATTCCTGTGGGGAATGATCAGGCTTGATGATTTAGAATAGAACGCCGAAGAAACGGAGTGTATAAAAACAGTAAAAGAGTGCTTAAAATCGAAACCCTAATTTGGAAACCCTAAACCGGGACGTTTGAAGCACGTGCTAAAAAAACCGAGTAACGGTCGACGTTTTTTTTTTTTTCCTGTGGGGAATGATCAGGCTTGATGATTTAGAATAGAACGCCGAAGAAACGAAGTGTATAAAACAGTAAAAGAGTGCTTAAAATCGAAACCCTAATTTGGAAACCCTAAACCGGGACGTTTGAAGCACGTGCTAAAAAAACCGAGTAAAAAACGTGTCGAAAAAAACGTCGACGTTTTTTTTTTTTCAAAATTCCTGTGGGGAAATGATCAGGCTTGATGATTTAGAATTGATGATTTAGAATAGAACGCCGAAGAAACGAAAAACGGAGTGTATAAAAAGTAAAAGAGTGCTTAAAAAAATCGAAACCCTAATTTGGAAACCCTAAACCGGGACGTTTGAAGCACGTGCTAAAAAAAAAAACCGAGTAACGGTCGACGTTTTTTTTTTTTTTCAAAATTCCTGTGGGGAATGATCAGGCTTGATGATTTAGAATAGAACGCCGAAGAAACGGAGTGTATAAAAAAGTAAAAGAGTGCTTAAAATCGAAACCCTAATTTGGAAACCCTAAACCGGGACGTTTGAAGCACGTGCTAAAAAAAAAAACGAGTAACGGTCGACGTTTTTTCGAAAAATCTTGTGGGGAATGATCAGGCTTGATGATTTAGAATAGAACGCCGAAGAAACGGAGTGTATAAAAAAGTAAAAGAGTGCTTAAAATCGAAACCCTAATTTTGAAACCCTACCCTAAACCGGGACGTTTGAAGCACGCACGTGCTAAAAAAAAACCGAGTAGTAACGGTCGAGTAACGTCGACGTTTTTTTTTTCAAAATTCCTGTGGGGAATGATCAGGCTTGATGATTTAGAATAGAACGCCGAAGAAAAACGGAGTGTATAAAAACAGTAAAAGAAAGAGTGCTTAAAATCGAAAAAAGAACTAAATTTGGAAACCCTAAAACCGGGACGTTTGAAGCACGTGCTAAAAAAACCGAAAAACGGTCGACGTTTTCGACGGTTTTTTTTTCAAATTCCTGTGGGGAATGATCAGGCTTGATGATTTAGAATAGAACGCCGAAGAAACGGTGTATAAAAAAGTAAAAGAGTGCTTAAAAAAAAAACCCTAATTTGGAAACCCTAAACCGGGACGTTTGAAGCACGTGCTAAAAAAAACCGAGTAACGGTCGACGTTTTTTTCGAAATTCCTGTGGGGAATGATCAGGCTTGATGATTTAGAATAGAACGCCGAAGAAAAACGAGTGTATAAAAACAGTAAAAGAGTGCTTAAAATCGAAAAACCTAATTTGGAAACCTAATTTGGAAAAAAAAAACCTAAACCGGGACGTTTGAAAGCACGTGCTAAAAAAAAAAAGAGTAACGGTCGACGTTTTTTTTCGAAATTCCTGTGGGGGATGATCAGGCTTGATGATTTAGAATAGAACGCCGAAGAAAAACGGAGTGTATAAAACAGTAAAAGAGTGCTTAAAATCGAAACCCTAATTTGGAAACCCTAAACCGGGACGTTTGAAGCACGTGCTAAAAAAAAAAAGTGAGTAACGGTCGACGTTTTTTTTTTCAAAATTCCTGTGGGGAATGATCAGGCTTGATGATTTAGAATAGAACGCCGAAGAAACGAGAGTGTATAAAAAAACAGTAAAAGAGAGTGCTTAAAATCGAAACCCTAATTTGGAAACCCTAAAACCGGGACGTTTTGAAGCACGTGCTAAAAAAAAAAAAAAACCGAGTAACGGTCGACGTTTTTCGAAATTTCCTGTGGGGGGATGATCAGGCTTGATGATTTAGAATAGAACGCCGAAAAAAAGTGTAAAATAAAAAAGTAAAAGAGTGCTTAAAAATCGAAACCCTAATTTGGAAACCCTAAACCGGGACGTTTGAAGCACGTGCTAAAAAAAAAAGTAAAACGTCGACGTCGACGTTTTTTTTTTTCAAATTCCTGTGGGGAATGATCAGGCTTGATGATTTAGAATAGAACGCCGAAGAAACGGAGTGTATAAAAAAGTAAAAAGAGTGCTTAAAATCGAAACCCTAATTTGGAAAACCCTAAACCGGGACGTTTGAAGCACGTGCTAAAAAAAAAAAGTAACGGTCGACGTTTTTTTTTTCAAATTCCTGTGGGGGAATGATCAGGCTTGATGATTTAGAATAGAACGCCGAAGAAAACGGAGTGTATAAAAAAGTAAAAAAAAGAGTGCTTAAAATCGAAACCCTAATTTGGAAACCCTAAACCGGGACGGACGTTTGAAGCACGTGCTAAAAAAAAAACCGAGTAACGGTCGACGTTTTTTTCCAAATTCTGTGGGGAATGATCAGGCTTGATGATTTAGAATAGAACGCCGAAGAAACGAAGTGTATAAAAAAAAGTAAAAGAGTGCTTAAAATCGAAACCCTAATTTTTGAAACCCTAAACCGGGACGTTTGAAGCACGTGCTAAAAAAAAAACCGAGTAACGGTCGACGTTTTTTTTTTCGAAATTCCTGTGGGGAATGATCAGGCTTGATGATTTAGAATAGAACGCCGAAGAAACGGAGTGTATAAAAAAGTAAAAAGAGTGCTTAAAATCGAAACCCTAATTTGGAAACCCTAAACCGGGACGTTTGAAGCACGTGCTAAAAAAAAAAAACGTCGACGGTTCGACGTTTTTTTTTTCAAAAAATCCTGTGGGGAATGATCAGGCTTGATGATTTAGAATAGAACGCCGAAAGAAACGGAGTGTATAAAAAAAGTAAAAAAGTGCTTAAAATCGAAACCCTAATTTGGAAAAAAAATAAACCGGGACGTTTGAAGCACGTGCTAAAAAAAAAAAGTAGTAACGGTCGACGTTTTTTTTCGAAATTCCTGTGGGGAATGAACAGGGTTGATGATTTAGAATAGAACGCCGAAGAAACGGAGTATATAAAAGAGAAAAAGAGTGCGTACAATCAAAAACCTAATTTGGAAACCCTAAACCGGGACGTTTGAAGCACGTGCTAAAAAAAAACGAGTAAAAACCACGGTCGACGTTTTTTTCAAAAATTCCTGTGGGGAATGATCAGGCTTGATGATTTAGAATAGAACGCCGAAGAAACGGAGTGTATAAAAAGTAAAAGAGTGCTTAAAATCGAAACCCTAATTTGGAAACCCTAAACCGGGACGTTTGAAGCACGTGCTAAAAAAAAAGTAACGGTCGACGTTTTTCGAAAAATCCTGTGGGGAATGATCAGGCTTTTTCATGATTTAGAATAGAACGCGCGAAGAGGAGTGGAGTGTATAAAACAGTAAAAGAGTGCTTAAAATCGAAACCCTAATTTGGAAACCCTAAACCGGGACGTTTGAAGCACGTGCTAAAAAAACCGAGTAACGGTCGAACGGTCGACGTTTTTTTTCGAAATTCCTGTGGGGAATGATCAGGCTTGATGATTTAGAAATAGAACGCCGAAGAAACGAAGTGTATAAAAACAGTAAAAGAGTGCTTAAAATCGAAACCCTAATTTGGAAACCCTAAACCGGGACGTTTGAAGCACGTGCTAAAAAAAACGAGTAACGGTCGACGTTTTTTTCAAAATCCTGGGGAATGAAATGATCAGGCTTGATGATTTAGAATAGAACGCCGAAGAAACGGAGTGTATAAAAACAGTAAAAAAAGAGTGCTTAAAATCGAAACCCTAATTTGGAAACCCTAAACCGGGACGTTTGAAGCACGTGCTAAAAAAAAAAAGAGTAACGGTCGACATTTTTTTTTCGAAATTCCTGTGGGGAATGATCAGGCTTGATGATTTAGAATAGAACGCCGAAGAAACGAAGTGTATAAAAAAGTAAAAGAGTGCTTAAAATCGAAACCCTAATTTGGAAACCCTAAACCGGGACGTTTGAAGCACGTGCTAAAAAAAAACGAGTAACGGTCGACGTTTTTTTTTTTTCCTGTGGGGAATGATCAGGCTTGATGATTTAGAATAGAACGCCGAAGAAACGAAACGGAGTAATAAAAAAGTGTAAAAGAGTGCTTAAAAATCGAAACCCTAATTTGGAAACCCTAAACCGGGACGTTTGAAGCACGTGCTAAAAAAAAAAAAGTAACGGTCGACGTTTTTTTCGAAATTCCTGTGGGGAATGATCAGGCTTGATGATTTAGAATAGAACGCCGAAGAAACGGAGTGTATAAAAAAGTAAAAGAGTGCTTAAAATCGAAAAACCTAATAATTTGGAAACCCTAAACCGGGACGTTTGAAGCACGTGCTAAAAAAAAACGAGTAACGGTCGACGTTTTTTTCAAATTCCTGTGGGGAATGATCAGGCTTGATGATTTAGAATAGAACGCCGAAGAAACGAGTGTATAAAAAGTAAAAGAAAAAAAAAAAGCTTAAAATCGAAAAAAAACGAAACCCTAATTTGGAAACCCTAAACCGGGACGTTTGAAGCACGTGCTAAAAAAAAAAAAAGAGAGTAACGGGTCGACGTTTTTTTTTCGACGAAATTTCTGTGGGGAATGATCAGGCTTGATGATTTAGAATAGAACGCCGAAGAAACGGAGTGTATAAAAAAAAAGTAGTAAAAGAGTGCTTAAAATCGAAACCCTAATTTGGAAACCCTAAACCGGGACGTTTGAAGCACGTGCTAAAAAAAAAAACGAGTAACGGTCGACGTTTTTTTTTTTCAAATTCCTGTGGGGAATGATCAGGCTTGATGATTTAGAATAGAACGCCGAAGAAAAAACGAGTGTATAAAAAAGTAAAAAAGAGTGCTTAAAATCGAAACCCTAATTTGGAAACCCTAAACCGGGACGTTTGAAGCACGTGCTAAAAAAAAAAAGTCAACGGTCGACGTTTTTTTTTTTTTTTGAAATTCCTGTGGGGAATGATCAGGCTTGATGATTTAGAATAGAAACGAACGCCGAAGAAACGGAGTGTATAAAAAAAGTAAAAGAGTGTTAAAAATCGAAACCCTAATTTGGAAACCCTAAACCGGGACGTTTGAAGCACACGTGCTAAAAAAAAAAAAAACGAGTAACGGTCGACGTTTTTTTTTTTTTTTCCTGTGGGGAATGATCAGGCTTGATGATTTAGAATAGAACGCCGAAGAAACGGAGTGTATAAAAAAAAAAAAAAAGAGTGCTTAAAATCGAAACCCCTAATTTGGAAACCCTAAACCGGGACGTTTGAAGCACGTGCTAAAAAAAAAACGAGTAACGGTCGACGTTTTTTTTTTTTCCTGTGGGGAATGATCAGGCTTGATGATTTAGAATAGAACGCCGAAGAAACGGAGTGTATAAAAACAGTAAAAGAGTGTGCTTAAAATCGAAACCCTAATTTGGAAACCCTAAACCGGGACGTTTGAAGCACGTGCTAAAAAAAACCGAGTAACGGTCGACGTTTTTTTTTTCAAATTCCTGTGGGGAATGATCAGGCTTGATGATTTAGAATAGAACGAAGAAGAAACGAGAGTGTATAAAAAGTAAAAAGAGTGCTTAAAATCGAAACCCTAATTTGGAAACCCTAAACCGGGACGTTTTTGAAGCACGTGCTAAAAAAAAAACGAGTAACGGTCGACGTCGACGTTTTTTTTCAAATTCCTGTGGGGAATGATCAGGCTTGATGATTTAGAATAGAACGCCGAAGAAACGGAGTGTATAAAAAGTAAAAGAGTGCTTAAAATCGAAACCCTAATTTGGAAACCCTAAACCGGGACGTTTGAAGCACGTGCTAAAAAAAAACGAGTAACGGTCGACGTTTTTCAAAATTCCTGTGGGGAATGATCAGGCTTGATGATTTAGAATAGAACGCCGAAGAAAAAGAAACGGAGTGTATAAAAACAGTAAAAGAGTGCTTAAAATCGAAACCCTAATTTTGGAAACCCTAAACCGGGACGTTTGAAGCACGTGCTAAAAAAAAAAAGTAAAACGGTAACGGTCGACGTTTTTTCCAAATTCCTGTGGGGAATGATCAGGCTTGATGATTTAGAATAGAACGCCGACGAAGAAAAACGGAGTGTATAAAAGTAAAAAAAGTAAAAAAGTGCTTAAAATCGAAACCCTAATTTGGAAACCCTAAACCGGGACGTTTGAAGCACGTGCTAAAAAAAAAAAGTAACGGTCGACGTTTTTCGTTTTTTCGAAATTCTGTGTGGGGAATGATCAGGCTTGATGATTTAGAATAGAACGCCGAACGAAGAAAACGGAGTGTATAAAAAACAGTAAAAGAGTGCTTAAAATCGAAAACCCTAATTTGGAAACCCTAAACCGGGACGTTTGAAGCACGTGCTAAAAAAAAAACCGAGTAACGGTCGACGTTTTTTTTTTTTCAAAATTTCCTGTGGGGAATGATCAGGCTTGATGATTTAGAATAGAACGCCGAAGAAACGGAGTGTATAAAACAGTAAAAGAGTGCTTAAAATCGAAACCCTAATTTGGAAACCCTAAACCGGGACGTTTGAAGCACGTGCTAAAAAAAAACCGAGTAACGGTCGACGTTTTTTTCGAAAATTCCTGTGGGGAATGATCAGGCTTGATGATTTAGAATAGAACGCCGAAGAAACGGAGTGTATAAAAAAAGAAAAGAGTGCTTAAAATCGAAACCCTAATTTGGAAACCCTAAACCGGGACGTTTGAAGCACGTGCTAAAAAAAAAAAACGAGTAACGGTCGACGTTTTTTCGAAATTCCTGTGGGGAATGATCAGGCTTGATGATTTAGAATAGAACGCCGAAGAAACGGAGTGTATAAAACAGTAAAAGAGTGCTTAAAATCGAAACCCTAATTTGGAAACCCTAAACCGGGACGTTTGAAGCACGTGCTAAAAAAAAAGTAACGGGTCGACGTTTTTTTTTTTTTTTTCCTGTGGGGAATGATCAGGCTTGATGATTTAGAATAGAAACGCCGAAGAAACGGAGTGTGTATAAAAAAGTAAAAAGAGTGCTTAAAATCGAAACCCTAATTTGGAAAACCCTAAACCGGGACGTTTGAAGCACGTGCTAAAAAAAACGAGTAACGGTCGACGTTTTTTTTTTTTTTTTCGAAATTCCTGTGGGGAATGATCAGGCTTGATGATTTAGAATAGAACGCCGAAGAAAAAGAGTGTATAAAACAGTAAAAGAGTGCTTAAAATCGAAACCCTAATTTGGAAACCCTAAACCGGGACGTTTGAAGCACACGTGCTAAAAAAAAAACCGAGTAACGGTCGACGTTTTTTTTTTTTTGAATTCCTGTGGGGAATGATCAGGCTTGATGATTTTTAGAATAGAACGCCGAAGAAACGGAGTGTATAAAAAAGTAAAAAGAGTGCTTAAAATCGAAACCCTAATTTGGAAACCCTAAACCGGGACGTTTGAAGCACGTGCTAAAAAAAACCGAGTAACGGTCGACGTTTTTTTTTTTCAATTCCTGTGGGGAATGATCAGGCTTGATGATTTAGAAATAGAACGCCGAAGAAACGGAGTGTATAAAAAAAGTAAAAGAGTGCTTAAAATCGAAACCCTAATTTTTGAAAACCCTAAACCGGGACGTTTGAAGCACGTGCTAAAAAAAACCGAGTAACGGTCGACGTTTTTTCAAAATTCCTGTGGGGAATGATCAGGCTTGATGATTTAGAATAGAACGCCGAAGAAAAACGAGTGTATAAAAACAGTAAAAGAGTGCTTAAAAAATCGAAACCCTAATTTGGAAACCCTAAACCGGGACGTTTGAAGCACGTGCTAAAAAAAAAACGGTCGAGTAACGGTCGACGTTTTTTTTCAAATTCCTGTGGGGAATGATCAGGCTTGATGATTTAGAATAGAACGCCGAAGAAAACGGAGTGTATAAAAAAGTAAAAAAGTGCTTAAAATCGAAACGAAACCCTAATTTGGAAACCCTAAACCGGGACGTTTGAAGCACGTGCTAAAAAAAAACGAGTAACGGTCGACGTTTTTTTCGAAATTCCTGTGTGGGGAATGATGATCAGGCTTGATGATTTAGAATAGAACGCCGAAGAAAAACGGAGTGTATAAAACAGTAAAAGAGTGCTTAAAATCGAAACCCTAATTTTTTGGAAACCCTAAACCGGGACGTTTGAAGCACGTGCTAAAAAAAAACGAGTAACGGTCGACGTTTTTTTTCGAAATTCCTGTGGGGAATGATCAGGCTTGATGATTTAGAATAGAACGCCGAAGAAACGGAGTGTATAAAAAAAAAAAAGTAAAGAGTGCTTAAAATCGAAACCCTAATTTGGAAACCCTAAACCGGGACGTTTGAAGCACGTGCTAAAAAAAAAAAAGTAGTAACGGTCGACGTTTTTTCAAATTCCTGTGGGGAATGATCAGGCTTGATGATTTAGAATAGAACGCCGAAGAAAACGAGAAACGTGTATAAAAAAGTAAAAGAGTGCTTAAAATCGAAACCCTAATTTGGAAAACCCTAAACCGGGACGTTTGAAGCACGTGCTAAAAAAAAAACGAGTAACGGTCGACGTTTTTTTTTCGAAATTCCTGTGGGGAATGATCAGGCTTGATGATGATTGATTTAGAATAGAACGCCGAAGAAAAACGGAGTGTATAAAAAAGTAAAAAAGTGCTTAAAATCGAAACCCTAATTTGGAAACCCTAAAACCGGGACGTTTGAAGCACGTGCTAAAAAAAAAAAGTAACGGTCGACGTCGACGTTTTTTTCAAAATTCCTGTGGGGAATGATCAGGGCTTGATGATTTAGAATAGAACGCCGAAGAAAAAAGTGTGTATAAAACAGTAAAAGAGTGCTTAAAATCGAAACCCTAATTTGGAAACCCTAAACCGGGACGTTTGAAGCACGTGCTAAAAAAAAAAAAAAGTAACGGTCGACGTTTTTTTTTTCGAAAAATTCCTGTGGGGAATGATCAGGCTTGATGATTTAGAATAGAACGCCGAAGAAACGGAGTGTATAAAAACAGTAAAAGAGTGCTTAAAATCGAAACCCTAATTTGGAAACCCCTAAACCGGGACGTTTGAAGCACGTGCTAAAAAAAACCGAGTAACGGTCGACGTTTTTTTTTTTTTTTTTGAATTCCTGTGGGGAATGATCAGGCTTGATGATTTAGAATAGAACGCCGAAGAAACGGTGTATAAAAAAGTAAAAGAGTGCTTAAAAAATCGAAACCCTAATTTGGAAACCCTAAACCGGGACGTTTGAAGCACGTGCTAAAAAAAAAAAAAACGAGTAACGGTCGACGTTTTTTCAAAATTCCTGTGGGGAATGATCAGGCTTGATGATTTAGAATAGAACGCCGAAGAAACGGAAAAAACGGAGTGTATAAAAAACAGTAAAAGAGTGCTTAAAATCGAAAACCCTATTTTGGAAACCCTAAACCGGGACGTTTGAAGCACGTGCTAAAAAAAAAACGAGTAACGGTCGACGTTTTTTTTTTTTCCAAATCTGTGGGGAATGATCAGGCTTGATGATTTAGAATAGAACCGAAGAAACGGAGTGTATAAAAAAGTAAAAAGAGTGCTTAAAAAATCGAAACCCTAATTTGGAAACCCTAAACCGGGACGTTTGAAGCACGTGCTAAAAAAAAACCGAGTAACGGTCGACGACGTTTTTTTCGAAATTCCTGTGGGGAATGATCAGGCTTGATGATTTTTAATAGAACGCCGAAGAAACGGAGTGTATAAAAAAAAGTAAAAGAGAGTGCTTAAAAATCGAAACCCTAATTTGGAAACCCTAAACCGGGACGTTTGAAGCACGTGCTAAAAAAAACGAGTAAAGTAACGGTCGACGTTTTTTTTCAAATTCCTGTGGGGAATGATCAGGCTTGATGATTTAGAATAGAACGCCGAAGAAACGGAGTGTATAAAACAGTAAAAAAGAGTGCTTAAAAATCGAAACCCTAATTTTTGGAAACCCTAAAACCGGGACGTTTGAAGCACGTGCTAAAAAAAAAACCGAGTAACGGTCGACGTTTTTTTTTTTTTTTTCCTGTGGGGAATGATCAGGCTTGATGATTTAGAATAGAACGCCGAAGAAAAAACGGAGTGTATAAAACAGTAAAAGAGTGCTTAAAATCGAAACCCTAATTTGGAAACCCTAAACCGGGACGTTTGAAGCACGTGCTAAAAAAAAACCGAGTAACGGTCGACGTTTTTTTTTTCAAATTCCTGTGGGGAATGATCAGGCTTGATGATTTAGAATAGAACGCCGAAGAAACGGAGTGTATAAAACAGTAAAAAGTGCTTAAAATCGAAACCCTAATTTGGAAACCCTAAACCGGGACGTTTGAAGCACGTGCTAAAAAAAAACGACCGAGTAACGGTCGACGTTTTTTCAAAATTCCTGTGGGGAATGATCAGGCTTGATGATTTTTAATAAGAACGAAGAAAACGAAACGAGTGTATAAAAAAAAAAAAAGTGCTTAAAAAAATCGAAACCCTAATTTGGAAACCCTAAACCGGGACGTTTGAAGCACGTGCTAAAAAAACGAGAGTAACGGTCGACGTTTTTTTTCAAATTCCTGTGGGGAATGATCAGGCTTGATGATTTAGAATAGAACGCCGAAAAAAAAACGGAGTGTATAAAACAGTAAAAGAGTGCTTAAAAATCGAAACCCTAATTTGGAAACCCTAAACCGGGACGTTTGAAGCACGTGCTAAAAAAACCGAGTAAACGGTCGACGTTTTTTTTCAAAATTCCTGTGGGGAATGATCAGGCTTGATGATTTAGAATAGAACGCCGAAGAAAAACGGAGAGTGTATAAAAAAAGTAAAAGAGTGCTTAAAATCGAAACCCTAATTTGGAAACCCTAAACCGGGACGTTTGAAGCACGTGCTAAAAAAAACGAGTAAGTAACGGTCGAAATTTTTGGGGAATGATCGTTTTTTTCCAAATTCCTGTGGGGAATGATCAGGCTTGATGATTTAGAATAGAACGCCGAAGAAACGAACGCCGAAGTGTATAAAACAGTAAAAGAGTGCTTAAAAATCGAAACCCTAATTTGGAAACCCTAAACCGGGACGTTTGAAGCACGTGCTAAAAAAAAAACGAGTAACGGTCGACGTTTTTTTTTTTTAATTCTGTGGGGAATGATCAGGCTTGATGATTTTTAGAATAGAACGCCGAAGAAACGGAGTGTATAAAACAGTAAAAGAGTGCTTAAAATCGAAACCCTAATTTGGAAACCCTAAACCGGGACGTTTGAAGCACACGTGCTAAAAAAAAAACGAGAGAGTCACGGTCGACGTTTTTTTTTTTCCTGTGGGGAATGATCAGGCTTGATGATTTAGAAATAGAACGCCGAAGAAAAACGGAGTGTATAAAAAAAAGTAAAAAGAGTGCTTAAAATCGAAACCCTAATTTGGAAACCCTAAACCGGGACGTTTGAAGCACGTGCTAAAAAAAACCGAGTAACGGTCGACGTTTTTTTTTTCAAATTCCTGTGGGGAATGATCAGGCTTGATGATTTAGAGAATAGAACGCCGAAGAAACGGAAACGGAGTGTATAAAACAGTAAAAGAGTGAGTGCTTAAAATCGAAACCCTAATTTGGAAACCCTAAAACCGGGGACGTTTGAAGCACGTGCTAAAAAAAAAAGTAAAAACGGTAACGGTCGACGTTTTTTTTTTCAATTCCTGTGGGGGGATGATCAGGCTTGATGATTTAGAATAGAACGCCGAAGAAAAACGGAGTGTATAAAAACAGTAAAGAGAGTGCTTAAAATCGAAACCCTAATTTGGAAACCCTAAACCGGGACGTTTGAAGCACGTGCTAAAAAAAAAGTAACGGTCGACGTTTTTTTTTTTCCCTGTGGGGAATGATCAGGCTTGATGATTTAGAATAGAACGCCGAAGAAACGGAGTGTATAAAACAGTAAAAGAGTGCTTAAAAATCGAAACCCTAATTTGGAAAACCCTAAACCGGGACGTTTGAAGCACGTGCTAAAAAAAAAACGAGTAACGGTCGACGTTTTTTTTCAAAATTCCTGTGGGGAATGATCAGGCTTGATGATTTAGAATAGAACGCCGAAGAAGAAAAAGAGTGTATAAAACAGTAAAAAGAGTGCTTAAAATCGAAACCCTAATTTGGAAACCCTAAACCGGGACGTTTGAAGCACGTGCTAAAAAAAAACGAGTAACGGTCGACGTTTTTTTTTCAAAAATTCCCTGTGGGGAATGATCAGGCTTGATGATTTAGAATAGAACGCCGAAGAAACGGAGTGTATAAAACAGTAAAAGAGTGCTTAAAATCGAAACCCTAATTTGGAAACCCTAAACCGGGACGTTTGAAGCACGTGCTAAAAAAAAACCGAGTAACGGTCGACGTTTTTTTTTCAAATTCCTGTGTGGGGAATGATCAGGCTTGATGATTTAGAATAGAACGCCGAAGAAACGGAGTGTATAAAAAACAGTAAAAGAGTGCTTAAAATCGAAACCCTAATTTGGAAACCCTAAACCGGGACGTTTGAAGCACGTGCTAAAAAAAAAACGAGTAACGGTCGACGTTTTTTTTTTTCGAATTCCTGTGGGGAATGATCAGGCTTGATGATTTAGAAGAATAGAACGCCGAAGAAAAACGGAGTGTATAAAAAAGTAAAAGAGTGCTTAAAATCGAAACCCTAATTTGGAAACCCTAAACCGGGACGTTTGAAGCACGTGCTAAAAAAACTGAGTAACGGTCGACGTTTTTCAAAATTCCTGTGGGGAATGATCAGGCTTGATGATTTAGAATAGAACGCCGAAGAAACGGAGTGTATAAAAAAAAGTAAAAGAGTGCTTAAAAAAATCGAAACCCTAATTTGGAAACCCTAAACCGGGACGTTTGAAGCACGTGCTAAAAAAAAACCGAGTAACGGTCGACGTTTTTTTTTCGAAATTCTCCTGTGGGGAATGATCAGGCTTGATGATTTAGAATAGAACGCCGAAGAAACGGAGTGTATAAAAAAGTAAAAGAGTGCTTAAAATCGAAACCCTAATTTGGAAACCCTAAACCGGGACGTTTGAAGCACGTGCTAAAAAAAAAAAAGTAACGGTCGACGTTTTTCGAAAATCCTGTGGGGAATGATCAGGCTTGATGATTTAGAATAGAACGCCGAAGAAACGGAGTGTATAAAACAGTAAAAGAGTGCTTAAAATCGAAACCCTAATTTGGAAACCCTAAACCGGGACGTTTGAAGCACGTGCTAAAAAAAAACGAGTAACGGTCGATTTTTTTTTTTTTCCTGTGGGGAATGATCAGGCTTGATGATTTAGAATAGAACGCCGAAGAAACGGAGTGTATAAAACAGTAAAAGAGTGCTTAAAATCGAAACCCTAATTTGGAAACCCTAAACCGGGACGTTTGAAGCACGTGCTAAAAAAATCGAGTAACGGTCGACGTTTTTTTCGAAAATTCCTGTGGGGAATGATCAGGCTTGATGATTTAGAATAGAACGCCGAAGAAACGGAGTGTATAAAACAGTAAAAGAGTGCTTAAAATCGAAACCCTAATTTGGAAACCCTAAACCGGGACGTTTGAAGCACGTGCTAAAAAAACCGAGTAACGGTCGACGTTTTTCGAAAATTCCTGTGGGGAATGATCAGGCTTGATGATTTAGAATAGAACGCCGAAGAAACGGAGTGTATAAAACAGTAAAAGAGTGCTTAAAATCGAAACCCTAATTTGGAAACCCTAAACCGGGACGTTTGAAGCACGTGCTAAAAAAACCGAGCCACGGTCGACGTTTTTCTAAATCTCTATGTGGAATAATCAGGCTTGATGATTTAGAATAGAACGCCGAAGAAACGGAGTGTATAAAACAGTAAAAGAGTGCTTAAAATCGAAACCCTAATTTGGAAACCCTAAACCGGGACGTTTGAAGCACGTGCTAAAAAAACCGAGTAACGGTCGACGTTTTTTCGAAATTCCTGTGGGGAATGATCAGGCTTGATGATTTAGAATAGAACGCCGAAGAAACGGAGTGTATAAAAACAGTAAAAGAGTGCTTAAAATCGAAACCCTAATTTGGAAACCCTAAACCGGGACGTTTGAAGCACGTGCTAAAAAAAACGAGTAACGGTCGACGTTTTTTTTTTTCCAAATTCCTGTGGGGGGAATGATCAGGCTTGATGATTTAGAATAGAACGCCGAAGAAACGGAGTGTATAAAACAGTAAAAGAGTGCTTAAAATCGAAACCCTAATTTGGAAACCCTAAACCGGGACGTTTGAAGCACGTGCTAAAAAAACGAGTAACGGTCGACGTTTTTTGAAAAATTCCTGTGGGGAATGATCAGGCTTGATGATTTAGAATAGAACGCAGAAGAAACGGAGTGTATAAAACAGTAAAAGAGTGCTTAAAATCGAAACCCTAATTTGGAAACCCTAAACCGGGACGTTTGAAGCACGTGCTAAAAAAAACCGAGTAACGGTCGACGTTTTTTTTCAAAATTCCTGTGGGGAATGATCAGGCTTGATGATTTAGAATAGAACGCCGAAGAAACGGAGTGTATAAAAAGTAAAAGAGTGCTTAAAATCGAAACCCTAATTTGGAAACCCTAAACCGGGACGTTTGAAGCACGTGCTAAAAAAAAAAAAATAACGGTCGACGTTTTTTTTCAAAATTCCTGTGGGGAATGATCAGGCTTGATGATTTAGAATAGAACGCCGAAGAAACGGAGTGTATAAAACAGTAAAAGAGTGCTTAAAATCGAAACCCTAATTTGGAAACCCTAAACCGGGACGTTTGAAGCACGTGCTAAAAAAAAAACGAGTAACGTCGACGTTTTTTTTTCAAAATTCCTGTGGGGAATGATCAGGCTTGATGATTTAGAATAGAACGCCGAAGAAACGGAGTGTATAAAACAGTAAAAGAGTGCTTAAAATCGAAACCCTAATTTGGAAACCCTAAACCGGGACGTTTGAAGCACGTGCTAAAAAAACCGAGTAACGGTCGACGACGTTTTTCAAAATTCCTGTGGGGAATGATCAGGCTTGATGATTTAGAATAGAACGCCGAAGAAACGGAGTGTATAAAAAACAGTAAAAGAGTGCTTAAAATCGAAACCCTAATTTGGAAACCCTAAAACCGGGACGTTTGAAGCACGTGCTAAAAAAACCGAGTAACGGTCGACGTTTTTTTTTTTTCGAAATTCGTGGGGAATGATCAGGCTTGATGATTTAGAATAGAACGCCGAAGAAACGGAGTGTATAAAAAAGTAAAAGAGTGCTTAAAATCGAAACCCTAATTTGGAAACCCTAAATTCCGGGACGTTTGAAGCACGTGCTAAAAAAAAAACGAGTAACGGTCGACGTTTTTTTCCAAATTCCTGTGGGGAATGATCAGGCTTGATGATTTAGAATAGAACGCCGAAGAAACGGAGTGTATAAAAACAGTAAAAGAGTGCTTAAAATCGAAACCCTAATTTGGAAACCTAAAACCGGGACGTTTGAAGCACGTGCTAAAAAAACCGAGTAACGGTCGACGTTTTTTCGAAACTGCTGTGGGGAAATGATCAGGCTTGATGATTTAGAATAGAACACCGAAGAAACGTAGTGTATAAAACAGTAAAAGAGTGCTTAAAATCGAAACCCTAATTTTGAAAACCTAAACAGGGACGTTTGAAGCACGTGCTAATAAAACTGAGTAACGGTCGATGTTTTTCGAAATTCCTGTGGGGAATGATCAGGCTTGATGATTTAGAATAGAACGCCGAAGAAACGGAGTGTATAAAACAGTAAAAGAGTGCTTAAAATCGAAACCCTAATTTGGAAACCCTAAACCGGGACGTTTGAAGCACGTGCTAAAAAAACCGAGTAACGGTCGACGTTTTTCGAAATTCCTGTGGGGAATGATCAGGCTTGATGATTTAGAATAGAACGCCGAAGAAACGGAGTGTATAAAACAGTAAAAGAGTGCTTAAAATCGAAACCCTAATTTGGAAACCCTAAACCGGGACGTTTGAAGCACGTGCTAAAAAAACCGAGTAACGGTCGACGTTTTTCCAAATTCCTGTGGGGAATGATCAGGCTTGATGATTTAGAATAGAACGCCGAAGAAACGGAGTGTATAAAACAGTAAAAGAGTGCTTAAAATCGAAACCCTAATTTGGAAACCCTAAACCGGGACGTTTGAAGCACGTGCTAAAAA
>CM066978.1:5294020-5332935 GCA_033971965.1 Cucurbita ficifolia
TAAAATCGAAACCCTAAATTTGAAACCCTAATCCGGGACGTTTGAAGCACGTGCTAAAAAAACTTAGTAACGGTCGATGTTTTTTTTTTTTTAAAATTTTCGTGCGGAATGATAAAAATCGATGATTTAGATTGGAATGTCGAAGAAAAGGGGTTGGAATGTCGAAGAAAAGGGGTGTATAAAAAAGTACAAATGTACTTAAAATCGAAACCAAAAAATTCGAAACCCTAATCTTGGACGCTTGAAGCACGAGCTAAAAAAACTTTGTAACGGTCGATGTTTTTCAAAATTTTGGTGCGAATGATAAAGAATGATGATTTAGAATGGAATGTCAAAGAAAAGGAGTTTATAAAACAGTAAAAAAATGATTAAAATCGAAACCCTAATTTGGAAACCCTAATCTGGAACGTTTGAAGCACGTTCTAAAAAAAACTGAGTAACGGTCGATGTTTTTTCAAAAATTTTTCGTGCGTTGTGATAAAGATTGATGATTTAGAATGGGATGTCGAAGAAAAGGAGTTTATAAAACAGTAAAAAAGTGATTAAAATCGAAACTCTAATTTGGAAACCTTAATCCGAGACGTTTGAAGCACGTGCTAAAATACTGAGTAACGGTCGATGTTTTTGGAAATTTTCGTGCGGAATGATCAAGATTGATAATTTAGAATTCAATGTCAAAGAAAAGGATTGTATAAAACAGTAAAAAAGTTTTTAAAATCAAAACTCTAATTTGGAAACCTTAATCCGGGACGTTTGAAGCATGTGCTAAAAACCTGTGTAACGGTCGATGTTTTTCGAAATTTTCGTGCGGAATGATCAAGATTGATAATTTAGAATTGAATGTCGAAGAAAAGGATTGTATAAAACAGTAAAAAAGTGATTAAAATCGAAACTCTAATTTGGAAACCCTAATTCGGGACGTTTCAAGCACGTGCTAAAAACCTGTGTAACGGTCGATGTTGTTCAAAATTTTGGTGCGGAATGATACAGATTGATGATTTAAAATGGGATGTCGAAGAAAAGAAGTTTAGAAAAAAGTAAAAAAGTGATTAAAATCGAAACTCTAATTTGGAAACCCTAATCCGAGACGTTTGAAGCACGTGCTAAAAAAAAAAACTGAGCGGAATGATAAAAATTGATGATTTAGATTGGAATGTCAAAGAAAAGTAGTTTATAAAACAGTAAAAAAGTAATTAAAATCGAAACCAAAAATTTGAAACCCTAATCTTGGACGCTTGAAGCACGAGCTAAAAAAACTGAGTAACGGTCGATGTTTTTTTAAATTTTTGTGCTAAATGATCAAGCTTGATGAGTTAGAATTGAATATCGAAGGAAAGGAGTGTATAAAACAGTAAAAGTGAATAAATCGAAACCCTAATTTCGAAACCATAATCCGGGACGTTTGATTTACAAGCTAAAAAAACAGTGTAACGGTCGATGTTTTTGGAAATTTTCGTGCGGAATGATCAAGATTGATAATTTAGAATTCAATGTCAAAGAAAAGGATTGTATAAAACAGTAAAAAAGTTTTTAAAATCAAAACTCTAATTTGGAAACCCTAATCCGGGACGTTTGAAGCACGTGCTAAAAACCTGTGTAACGGTCGATGTTTTTCGAAATTTTCGTGCGGAATGATCAAGATTGATAATTTAGAATTGAATGTCGAAGAAAAGGATTGTATAAAACAGTAAAAAAGTGATTAAAATCGAAACTCTAATTTAGAATTTCGAAGAAAAGGGGTGTATGAAAAAGTACAAATGTGCTTAAAATCGAAACCATAAATTTGAAACCCTAATCTTGGACGCTAGAAGCACGAGCTAAAAAAATTGAGTAACGGTCGATCTTTTTATAAGTTTTGGTGTGAATGATAAAGAATGATGATTTAGAATGAAATTTCGAAGAAAAAGAGTTTATAAAACAGTAAAAAAGTGATCAAAATCGAAACCTTAATTTGGAAACCCTGATCTGGAACGTTTGAAGCACGTTATAAAAAAACTGAGTAACGGTTGATGTTTTTCAAAATTTTGGTGTGTTGTGATACAGATTGATGATTTAGAATGGAATGTCGAAGAAAAGGAGTTTATAAAACAGTAAAAAAGTGATTAAAATCGAAACTCTAATTTGGAAACCCTAATCCGAAACGTTTGAAGAACGTGCTAAAAAAACTAAGTAACGGTCGATGTTTTTTTGAAATTTTCGTGCGGAATGATAAAAATCGATGATTTAGATTGGAATGTCGAAGAAAAGGGGTGTATAAAAGAGTACAAATGTACTTAAAATCAAAACCATAAATTTGAAACCCCAATCTTGGACGCTTCAAGCACGAGCTAAAACAACTTTGTAAAAGTCGATGTTTTTAAAAATTTTGGTGTGGAATTATAAAGAATGATGATTTAGAATGGAATTTCGAAGAAAATGAGTTTATAAAATAGTAAAAAAGTGATCAAAATCGAAACCCTAATTTGGAAACCCTGATCTGGAATGTTTGAAGCACGTTCTAAAAAAACTGAGTAACGGTCGATGTTTTTCAAAATTTTCTTGCGTTGTGATAAAGATTGATGATTTAGAATGGAATGTCGAAGAAAAAGAGTTTATAAAACAGTAAAAAAGTGATTAAAATAGAAACTCTAATTTGGAAACCCTAATTCGGGACGTTTGAAGCACGTGCTAAAAAATGAGTAACATTCGATGTTTTTCTAAAATTTTCGTGCGGAATGATAAAAATCGATGATTTAGATTGGAATGTCGAAGAAAAGGGGTGTATAAAAAAGTACAAATGTACTTAAAATCGAAACACTAATCTTGGACGCTTGAAGCACGAGCTAAAAAAACTTTGTAACTGTCGATGTTTTTCAAAGCTTTGGTGCGGAATGATACAGATTGATGATTTAGAATGGAATGTCGAAGGAAAGGAGTTTATGAAACAGTAAAAAAGTGATTAAAATCGAAACTCTAATTTGAAAACCCTAATCCGAAACGTTTGAAGCACGTTCTAAAAAACTGTGCAACGGTCGATATTTTTTTAAATTTTCGTGCAGAATGATAAAAATTGATGATTTAGATTGGAATGTCGAAGAAAAGGGGTGTATAAAAAAGTACAAATGTGCTTAAAATCGAAACCATAACTTCGAAACCGTAATCTTGGACGCTTGAAGCACGAGCTAAAAAAACTGAGTAACGGTCGATGTTGTTAAAATTTTTTGTGCAGAATGATAAAGATTGATAATTTAGAATTGAATGTCGAAGAAAAGAAGTTTATAAAACAGTAAAAAAGTGATTAAAATCGAAACTCTAATTTGGAAACCCTAATTCGGAACGTTTGAAGCACGTGCTAAAAAACTTAGTAATGTTCGATGTTTTTTTTAAATTTTCGTGCAGAATGATAAAAATCGATGATTTAGATTGGAATGTCGAAGAAAAGGGGTGTATAAAAAAGTACAAATGTACTTAAAATCGAAACCAAAAATTCGGAACCCTAATCTTGGACGCTTGAAGCACGAGCTAAAAAAACTTTGTAACGGTCGATGTTTTTCAAAATTTTGGTGTGGAATGATAAAGAATGATGATTTAGAATGGAATTTCGAAGAAAAGGAGTTTATAAAACAGTAAAAAAGTGATAAAAATCGAAAGCCTAATTTGGAAACCCTGATCTGGAACGTTTGAAGCACGTTCTAAAAAAACTAAGTAACGGTCGATGTTTTTCAAAATTTTGGTGTGGAATGATAAAGAATGATGATTTAGAATGGAATTTCGAAGAAAAGGAGTTTATAAAACAGTAAAAAAGTGATAAAAATCGAAAGCCTAATTTGGAAACCCTGATCTGGAACGTTTGAAGCACGTTCTAAAAAAACTAAGTAACGGTCGATGTTTTTCAAAATTTTCGTGCGTTGTGATAAAGATTCATGATTTAAAATGGGATGTCGAAGTAAAGGAGTTTATAAAACAGTAAAAAAGTGATTAAAATCGAAACTCTAATTTAGAAACCCTAATTCAGGACGTTTGAAGCACGTGCTAAAAAAACTGAGTAACGGTCGATGTTTTTTTGAATTTTTCGTACGGAATGATTGGAATGTCAAAGAAAAGGGGTTTATAAAAATGTACAAATGTGCTTAAAATCGAACCATAAATTCGAAACCCTAATCTTGGACGATTAAAGCACGAGCTAAAAAACTTTGTAACAGTCGATGTTTTTCAAAATTTTTGTGCGGAATGATAAAAATTGATGATTTAGAATGGAATGTCTAAAAAAAGAAGTTTATAAAACAGTAAAAAATTGAGTAAAATCGAAACTCTAATTTAGAAACACTAATTAAGGACGTTTGAAGCACGTGCTAAAAAAACTGAGTAACGGTCGATGTTTTTTTGAAATTTTCGTGCGGAATGATAAAAATTGATAATCTAGATTGGAATGTCGAAGAAAAGGGGTGTATAAAAAAGTACAAATGTACTTAAAATCGAAAACATAAATTCGAAACCCTAATCTTGGACGCTTGAAGCACGAGTTAAAAAAACTTGTAACAGTCGATGTTTTAAAAAATTTTGGTGTGGAATGATAAAGAATGATGATTTAGAATGGAATTTCGAAGAAAAGGAGTTTATAAAACAGTAAAAAAGTGATAAAAATCGAAAGCCTAATTTGGAAACCCTGATCTGGAACGTTTGAAGAACGTTCTAAAAAAACTAAGTAACGGTCGATGTTTTTCAAAATTTTCGTGCGTTGTGATAAAGATTCATGATTTAAAATGGGATGTCGAAGTAAAGGAGTTTATAAAACAGTAAAAAATTGATTAAAATCGAAACTCTAATTTGGAAACCCTAATCCGAGACGTTTAAAGCACATGCTAAAAAACTAAGTAACAGTCGACGTTTTTTGAAATTTTCCTGCGGAATGATAAAAATTGATGATTTAGATTGGAATGTCGAAGAAAAGGGGTGTATAAAAAAGTACAAATGTACTTAAAATCGAAACCATAAATTCGAAACCCTAATCTTGGACGCTTGAAGCACGAGCTAAAAAAACTGAGTAAAAGTCGATGTTGTTAAAAATTTTGGTGCGGAATGATAAAGATTGATGATTTAGAATGGAATGTCGAAGAAAAAGAGTTTAAAAAAGTAAAAAAGTGATTAAAATCGAAACTCTAATTTGGAAACCCTAATTCGGGACGTTTAAAGCACGTGCTAAAAAACTGAGTAACGGTCGATGTTTTTTTAAATCTTCGTGCGGAATGATAAAAATTGAAGATTTAGATTAGAATTTCGAGGAAAAGGGGTGTATGAAAAAGTACAAATGTGCTTAAAATCGAAACCATAAATTTGAAACCCTAATCTTGGACGCTAGAAGCACGAGCTAAAAAAATTGAGTAACGGTCGATCTTTTTATAAGTTTTGGTGTGAATGATAAAGAATGATGATTTAGAATGAAATTTCGAAGAAAAGGAGTTTATAAAACAGTAAAAAAGTGATCAAAATCGAAACCTTAATTTGGAAACCCTGATCTGGAACGTTTGAAGCACGTTATAAAAAAACTGAGTAACGGTCGATGTTTTTCAAAATTTTGGTGCGTTGTGATACAGATTGATGATTTAGAATGGAATGTCGAAGAAAATGAGTTTATAAAACAGTAAAAAAGTGATTAAAATCGAAACTCTAATTTGGAAACCCTAATCCGAAACGTTTGAAGAACGTGCTAAAAAAACTAAGTAACGGTCGATATTTTTTTGAAATTTTCGTGCGGAATGATAAAAATCGATGATTTAGATTGGAATGTCGAAGAAAAGGGGTGTATAAAAAAGTACAAATGTACTTAAAATCAAAACCATAAATTCGAAACCCCAATCTTGGACGCTTGAAGCACGAGCTAAAACAACTTTTTAAAAGTCGATGTTTTTAAAAATTTTGGTGTGGAATTATAAAGAATGATGATTTAGAATGGAATTTCGAAGAAAATGAGTTTATAAAATAGTAAAAAAGTGATCAAAATCGAAACTCTAATTTGGAAACCCTGATCTGGAATGTTTGAAGCACGTTCTAAAAAAACTGAGTAACGGTCGATGTTTTTCAAAATTTTCGTGCGTTGTGATAAAGATTGATGATTTAGAATGGAATGTCGAAGAAAAAGAGTTTATAAAACAGTAAAAAAGTGATTAAAATCGAAACTCTAATTTGGAAACCCTAATTCGGGACGTTTGAAGCACGTGCTAAAAAATGAGTAACATTCGATGTTTTTTTAAAATTTTCGTGCGGAATGATAAAAATCGATGATTTAGATTGGAATGTCGAAGAAAAGGGGTGTATAAAAAAGTACAAATGTACTTAAAATCGAAACCCTAATCTTGGATGCTTGAAGCACGAGCTAAAAAAACTTTGTAACGGTCGATGTTTTTCAAAATTTTGGTGCGGAATGATACAGATGGATGATTTAGAATAGAATGTCGAAGAAAAGGAGTTTATGAAACAGTAAAAAAGTGATTAAAATCGAAACTCTAATTTGAAAACCCTAATCTGAAACGTTTGAAGCACTTTCTAAAAAACTGTGCAACGGTCGATGTTTTTTTAAATTTTCTTGCAGAATGATAAAAATTGATGATTTAGATTGGAATGTCGAAGAAAAGGAGTGTATAAAACAGTAAAAGTGATTAAAATCTAAACCCTAATTTGGAAACCCTAATCCGGGACGTTTGAAGCACTTGGTAAAAAACTGAGTAACGGTCGATGTTTTTTGAAATTTTCGTGCAGAATGAAAAAAATTATTGATTTAGATTGGAATGTCGAAGAAAAGGGGTGTATAAATAAGTACAAATGTTCTTAAAATAGAAACCATAAATTCGAAACCGTAATCTTGGACGCTTGAAGCACGAGCTAAAAAAACTTAGTAACGGTCGATGTTGTTAAAAATTTTGGTGCGGAATGATAAAGATTGATGATTTAGAATGGAATGTCGAAGACAAAGAGTTTATAAAACAGTAAACAAGTGATTAAAATCGAAACCCTAATTTGGAAACCCTAATCCAAGGCGTTTGAAGAATGTGCTAAAAAACTGAGTAACGGTCGATGTTTTTCGAAATTTTCGTGCAGAATGATAAAAATTGATGATTTAGATTCGAATGTCGAAGAAAATAGGTGTATAAAAAAGTAAAAATGTGCTTAAAATCGACACCATAAATTCGAAACCGTAATCTTGGACGCTTGAAGCACGAGATAAAAAAACTGAGTAACGGTCGATGTTGTTAAAAATTTCGGTGCGGAATGATAAAGATTGATGATTTAGAATGGAATGTCGAAGAAAAGGAGTTTATAAAACAGTAAAAAAGTGATTAAAATCGAAACTCTAATTTGGAAACCCTAATTCGAGACGTTTGAAGCACGTGCTAAAAAATGAGTAACGTTCGATGTTTTTTCAAAATTTTCGTGCGGAATGATAAAAATCGATGATTTAGATTGGAATGTCGAAGAAAAGGGGTGTATAAAAAAGTACAAATGTACTTAAAATCGAAACCCTAATCTTGGACGCTTGAAGAACGAGCTAAAAAAACTTTGTAACGGTCGATGTTTTTCAAAATTTTGGTGCGGAATGATACAGATTGATGATTTAGAATGGAATGTCGAAGAAAAGGAGTTTATGAAACAGTAAAAAAGTGATTAAAATCGAAACTCTAATTTGGAAACCCTAATCCGAGACGTTTGAAGCACGTGCTAAAAAACTGAGTAACGGTCGATGTTTTTTGAAATTTTCGTGCAGAATGATAAAAATTGATGAATTAGATTGGAATGTCGAAGAAAAGGGGTGTATAAAAAAGTACAAATGTGCTTAAAATCGAAACCATAACTTCGAAACCGTAATCTTGGACGCTTGAAGCACGAGCTAAAAAAACTGAGTAACGGTTGATGTTGTTAAAATTTTTTGTGCAGAATGATAAAGATTCATAATTTAGAATTGAATGTCGAAGAAAAGAAGTTTATAAAACAGTAAAAAAGTGATTAAAATCGAAACTCTAATTTGGAAACCCTAAATCCGGGACGTTTGAAGCACGTGCTAAAAAAACTTAGTAACGGTCGATGTTTTTTTTTAAAATTTTCGTGCAGAATGATAAAAATCGATGATTTAGATTGGAATGTCGAAGAAAAGGGGTGTATAAAAAAGTACAAATGTACTTAAAATCGAAACCAAAAATTCGAAACCCTAATCTTGGACGCTTGAAGCACGAGCTAAAAAAACTTTGTAACGGTCGATGTTTTTCAAAATTTTTGTGCGGAATGATACAGATTGATGATTTAGAATGGAATGTCGAAGAAAATGAGTTTATAAAACAGTAAAAAACAGATTAAAATCGAAACTCTAATTTGGAAACCCTAATATGGGACGTTTGAAGCACGTGCTAAAAAAACTGAGTAACGGTCGGTGTTTTTTTGAAATTTTCTTGCGGAATGATAAAAATCGATGATTTAGATTGGAATGTCGAAGAAAAGGGGTGTATAAAAAAGTACAAATGTACTTAAAATCGAAACCATAAATTCGAAACCCTAATCTTTGACGCTTGAAGCACGAGCTAAAAAACTTTGTAACGGTCGATGTTTTTCAAAATTTTGGTGCGAATGATAAAGAATGATGATTTAGAATGGAATGTCAAAGAAAAGGAGTTTATAAAACAGTAAAAAAATGATTAAAATCGAAACCCTAATTTGGAAACCCTAATCTGGAACGTTTGAAGCACGTTCTAAAAAAACTGAGTAACGGTCGATGTTTTTCAAAATTTTCGTGCGTTGTGATAAAGATTGATGATTTAGAATGGGATGTCAAAGAAAAGGAGTTTATGAAACAGTAAAAAAGTGATTAAAATCGAAACTCTAATTTGGAAAACCTTAATCCGAGACGTTTGAAGCACGTGCTAAAATACTGAGTAACGGTCGATGTTTTTTTGGAAATTTTCGTGCGGAATGATCAAGATTGATGATTTAGAATTGAAATGTCAAAGAAAAGGATTGTATAAAAAAGTACAAATGTGCTTAAAATCAAAACCCTAAATTTGGAAAAACCCTAATCCGGGACGTTTGAAGCACGAGCTAAAAAAACTGTGTAACGGTCGATGTTTTTCAAAAATTTTCGTGCGCAATGATAAAGATTGATTTTTAAAAATGAAATGTCGAAGAAAAGGATTGTATAAAACAGTAAAAAAGTGATTAAAATCGAAACTCTAATTTGGAAACCCTAATTCGGGACGTTTTGAAGCACGTGCTAAAAAAACTGTGTAACGGTCGATGTTTTTTCAAAATTTTCGTGCGGAATGATAAAGATTGATGATTTAAAATGGAATGTCGAAGAAAAGGGGTGTATAAAAAAAGTAAAAAAGTGCTTAAAATCGAAACTCTAAATTCGAAACCCTAATCCGGTTTTTTTGAAGCACGTGCTAAAAAAAAACTGAGTAACGGTCGATGTTTTTAAAAAATTTGGTGCGTGGAATGATAAAGATTGATGATTTAGAATGGAATGTCGAAGAAAAGGAGTTTATAAAACAGTAAAAAAGTGATTAAAATCGAAACTTTAATTTGGAAACCCTAATCCGGGATGTTTGAAGCACGTGCTAAAAAAACTGAGTAACGGTCGATGTTTTTATAAAAAAGTACAAATGTTTTCTGTCCTAACGGGTAAACTTTGGACGTGTACCATATACTCTACACACACCCCATACGTGCGAGTATGGGCTCACCAGCTAGTTCGCACACCGCTGGGCCACTTTCATTACCCGGTGGGCATACTCTGGGAGCCCCTTATGCCGGGACCCGTTAGAACTAGTAACCGTCACGGCAGCGCTATGCAAAGCATAACGATCGTTGTCCTGCCATTGGATGTACGCGTCCGTACCCTCGTGATGGAATAGGGGTATCCCCCAAATGCATGAACACACATAATGCATGAGGTCCCCATGTTTCTACTTTTATCATTAATGAATATAACCCCGCTATCATCTTTCATTCGCATCATATCCTTTCTCATATCATTTCACATATCGTTCATCCTTCATATTGGGGTTACATTTCATTTCATTTATCGTGATATGATGTCATTCATAACATACTGTATACATACAATTTAGAAAGCATAACAAAACGCTCCATGCTTTTAACATGTCATTTCATAATGTGCAATTCATACAACAATTACCTCAATGGTCACACAAAACAATTTAAACATAACATATCACATCACAATATATCGTATCATAACATGTCATATCGTAAGCACTTCGTGGTCATATCGTTTCCTAACTTATCATAGCCTTAACGTTCTTATACCTATCACAGTCATATCGTTACGTGAATGTACCTTAGTCATATCATCACAAGAACGTATCCTAACGCTATCGTTCTATCAATCTATCACAAACTTATCCCTTTCTACCCATATCCTAACCATATCCTTTCATTAATCTCTCCTATCCATAGCACTCTGGTATGTAACCTAACCCTAACGTTTCATAAACGTATCATACT
This sequence comes from Cucurbita ficifolia, assembly GCA_033971965.1. Lineage (NCBI taxonomy): Eukaryota > Viridiplantae > Streptophyta > Magnoliopsida > Cucurbitales > Cucurbitaceae > Cucurbita > Cucurbita ficifolia. The sequence goes on from CM066978.1 coordinate 5,304,509, forward strand.
CCTATCGTTACATTTCATTTTGTGCATCCTTCTCGTATTCTATCTCAAACCTATCCTTGAACACATCGTACCATAATTATTATCATACAATTCACATTTTATAACATAACATAAACATAATATAAGCATAATGATTAACAAATAATTCACACATATCAGTATATATGACACGTGCAAAACCACAGGCACGTGTCAACATCAAATATAACCATGTTGATAGTAAGGCCACTTACCTGGTTAGCTTAAGCTGTTGTAAAGAATATATCCTTAATGAAAGTTTGATTCCGTCCTTTGAAATCAACGTCAACCTATGTGAGTCAATGGCATCAGTTTGAAGTTTGAACTCTATAAAATTATTTCTCTAATTTCAACTAACAAAATTTGATGGAGTTTTTTGCCCTTATATTTACTGTTTTATTTTTTAAATTATGTTGACCAAATCTTTGGGCCATCTTCCCTCTTCCCTCCTCCCTTCATTATTTTCGTTCTATATTTTCACAACAGATATTACTCTTAATCTATATTTATTTTCATTCTATGTAAACAGATATTATTGGCCAATTTTAATCGCTACAATCTTACGGATTTATAGATCTGCCCACTAAAATCTAAAATTTTAATTTTATTGATATGAGATCTGATTATTACCGGATCTATAAAATATGAGGTAAAGGAAAGAACATCTAATCCTAAATTAATTTCTTATAACAATCAGAATAAAAAGGAAATTTGAGATAGGATTTTACCGTAATAACATACCAAAATATCTCTAAATCTGGATCATAATGTGCTTCTTTGTTGAAAAGCCATTTTTCTTTTCCTCAAAAGGCTTTTCTGTTTATTTATTATTATTTTTGACTAATTGTGATATTGTGACCGGGTTGAGAAGAGAGGTGGGGTTGGGATGAGAGTTTAATGGAGAGGACTGAGGAAGAATTGTTTTGTTTTGTTTTTTTTTTTTTTTTTTTAAACGGAATAATCATTTTTCTTTGGTTATTTATTTATTTATTTTTGGGCTATTACAAAATCTTTATGGGATCTTCCCTCTTCCCTCCTCCCTTCATTATTTTGGTTCTATATTTTCACAAAAATATTACTCTTAATCTATATTTATTTTCATTCTATGTAAACAGAATTCGAAACCCTAATCTTGGACGCGTTTTTTAGCACGAGCTAAAAAAACTTGAGTAACGGTCGATGTTTTTTCAAAATTTTTCGTGCGGAATGATCAAGATTAATGATTTAGAATTGAATGTGGAAGCAAAGGAGTGCATAAAACGGTAAAAAAGTGATTAAAATCGAAACCCTAATTTGGAAGCCATAATTCGGGACGTTTGAAGCACGTGCTAAAAAAACTGAGTAACAGTCGATGTTTTTCAAAATTTTCGTGAGGAATGATCAAGATTAATGATTTATAATGGAATGTCGAAGAAAAGGAGTGCATAAAACAGAAAACAAGTGATTAAAATCACAACCCTAATTTGGAAACCCTAATCCGAGACGGTTGAAGCACGTGCTAAAAAAACTGAGTAACGGTCGATGTTTTTTTAAAAATTTTCGTGCGGAAAAATTGATGATTTAGAATGGAATGTCGAAGAAAAGGTGTGTATAAAACAGTAAAAAAGTTTTTAAAATCAAAACCCTAATTTGGTTTGAAGCACGTGCTAAAAAAACCTGAGTAACGGTCGATGTTTTTCAAAAATTTTCGTGCGGAATGATCAAGATTGATGATTTAGAATTGAATGTCGAAGAAAAGGAGTGTATAAAACAGTAAAAAAGTGATTAAAATCGAAACCCTAATTTGGAAACCCTAATCCGGGACGTTTGAAGCACGTGCTAAAAAAACTGAGTAACGGTCGATGTTTTTCAAAATTTTCGTGCGGAATGATCAAGATTGATGATTTTAAATGGAATGTCGAAGAAAAGGGGTGTATAAAAAAGTAAAAAAAGTGATTAAAATCGAAAACTCTAAATTTGGAAACCCTAATCCGGGACGTTTGAAGCACGTGCTAAAAAAACTGAGTAACGGTCGATGTTTTTTTTTGAAAATTTTCGTGCGGAATGATCAAAAATTGATGATTTAGAATGGAATGTCGAAGAAAAGGAGTGTATAAAATAGTAAAAAAGTGATTAAAATCGAAACCCTAAATTTGAAAACCCTAATCCGGGACTTTTGAAGCACGTGCTAAAAAAAACTGAGTAACGGTCGATGTTTTTTCAAAAATTTTCGTGCGGAATGATCAAGATTGATGATTTAGAATGGAATGTCGAAGAAAAGGAGTGCATAAAACAGTAAAAAAGTGATTAAAATCGAAACCCTAATTTGGAAACCCTAATCCGGGACGTTTGAAGCACGTGCTAAAAAAAACTGAGTAACGGTCGATGTTTTTTTCAAAATTTTCGTGCGGAATGATCAAGATTGATGATTTAGAATGGAATGTCGAAGAAAAGGAGTGTATAAAACAGTAAAAAAGTTAAAATTAAAATCGAAAACCTAAATTTGGAAACCCTAATCCGGGACTTTTGAAGCACGTGCTAAAAAAACTGAGTAACGTCGATGTTTTTTGTAATGTACGTACGAAATGATCGAGATTGATGATTTATCATGGAATGTCGAAGAAAAGGAGTGCATAAAACAGTAAAAAAGTGAATAAAATCGAAAACTCTAAATTGGAAACCCTAATCCAGGACTTTTGAAGCACGTGCTAAAAAAACTGAGTAACGGTCGATGTTTTTCAAAATTTTCGTGCGGAATGATCAAGATTAATGATTTACAATGGAATGTCGAAGAAAAGGAGTGCATAAAACAGTAAAAAAGTGATTAAAATCGAAACCCTAATTTGGAAACCCTAATCCGAGACGGTTGAAGCACGTGCTAAAAAAACTGAGTAACGGTCGATGTTTTTTCAAAATTTTCGTGCGGAATGATCAAGATTGATGATTTAGAATGGAATGTCGAAGAAAAGGAGTGTATAAAAACAGTAAAAAAAAAAAATTAAAAAATCGAAACCCTAAATTGGAAACCCTAATCCGGGAGTTTTGAAGCACGTGCTAGAAACTAAGTAACGGCCGATGTTTTTCGAAATTTTCGTGCAGGATGATCAAGATTAATGATTTAGAATGGAATGTAGAAAAAAAGGAGTAAATAAAACGGTAAAAAAGTGATTAAAATCGAAACCCTAATTTGGAAGCCCTAATCCGGGACGTTTGAAGCACGTGCTAAAAAAACTGAGTAACGGTCGATGTTTTTAAAAAGTTTCGTACGGAATGGTCAAGCTTGATGATTTAAATGGAATGACGAAGAAACGGGGTGTATAAAACAGTAAAAAAGTGCTTAAAATCGAAACCCTAAATTGGAAACCCTAATCTGGGACTTTTGAAGCACGTGCTAGAAAACTGAGTAACGTTCGACGTTTTTCAAAATCTTTGTGCAGGATGACCAAGATTAATGATTTATAATGGAATGTCGAAGAAAAGGAGTGCATAAAACGGTAAAAAAGTGATTAAAATCGAAACCCTAATTTGGAAACCCTAATCCGAGACGGTTGAAGCACGTGCTAAAAAAACTGAGTAACGGTCGATTTTTTTTTTTTCAAAAAATTTTCGTGCGGAATGATCAAGATTGATGATATACAATGGAATGTCGAAGAAAAGGAGTGCATAAAACAGTAAAAAAGTGATTAAAATCGAAACCCTAATTTGGAAACCCTAATCCGGGACGTTTGAAGCACGTGCTAAAAAAACTGAGTAACGGTCGATGTTTTTTGAAAATTTTCGTGCGGAATGATCAAGATTGATGATTTAGAATGGAATGTCGAAGAAAAAAGGAGTGCATAAAAGTAAAAGTAAAAAAGTGATTAAAATCGAAACCTAAAATTGGAAACCCTAATCCGGGACTTTTGAAGCACGTGCTAAAAAAACTGAGTAACGGTCGATGTTTTTCAAAATTTTCGTGCGGAATGATCAAGATTGATGATTTAGAATGGAATGTCGAAGAAAAGGGGGTGTATAAAACAGTAAAAAAGTGCTTAAAATCGAAACCCTAATTTGGAAAACCCTAATCCGGGACTTTTGAAGCACGTGCTAAAAAAACTGAGTAACGGTCGATGTTTTTTTCAAAATTTTTTCGTGCGGAATGATCAAGATTAATGATTTAGAATGGAATGTCGAAGCAAAGGAGTGCATAAAACGGTAAAAAAGTGATTAAAATCGAAACCCTAAATTGGAAACCCTAATCCGGGACGTTTGAAGCACGTGCTAAAAATTGAAGCACGTGCTAAAAAAAACTGAGTAACGGTCGATGTTTTTTTTCAAAATTTTCGTGCGGAATGATCAAGATTGATGATTTATAATGGAATGTCGAAGAAAAGGAGTGCATAAAACAGTAAAAAAGTGAATAAAATCGAAACTCTAAATTGGAAACCCTAATCCGGGACTTTTGAAGCACGTGCTAAAAAAACTGAGTAACGGTCGATGTTTTTTCGAAATTTTCGTGCGGAATGATCAAGCATGATGATTTAGAATGTAATGTCGAAGAAAAGGGGTGTATAAAATAGTAAAAAAGTGATTAAAATCGAAACCCTAAATTGGAAACCCTAATCCGGGACTTTGAAGCACGTGCTAAAAAAACTGAGTAACGGTCGATGTTTTTTCAAAAAATTTTCGTGCGGAATGATCAAGATTGATGATTTAGAATGGAATGTCGAAGAAAAGGAGTGCATAAAACAGTAAAAAAGTGATTAAAATCGAAACCCTAAATTGGAAACCCTAATCCGGTTACTTTTTTGAAGCACGTGCTAAAAAAAAAACTGAGTAACGGTCGATGTTTTTTCGAAATTTTTCGTGCGGAATGATCAAGCTTGATGATTTAGAATGGAATGTCGAAAAAAAGGAGTGCATAAAAACAGTAAAAAAAGTGATTAAAATCGAAACCCTAAATTGGAAACCCTAATCCGGGACTTTTGAAGCACGTGCTAAAAAAAACTGAGTAACGGTCGATGTTTTTTCAAAATTTTCGTGCGGAATGATCAAGATTGATGATTTAGAAGAATGAATGTCGAAGAAAAGGAGTGTATAAAACAGTAAAAAAAGTGATTAAAATCGAAACCCTAATTTGGAAACCCTAATCCGGGACTTTTGAAGCACGTGCTAAAAAAAAACTGAGTAACGGTCGATGTTTTTTTTGAAAAATTTTCGTGCGGAATGATCAAGATTGATGATTTAGAATGGAATGTCGAAGAAAAAGGGGTGTATAAAACAGTAAAAAAAAAGTGCTTAAAATCGAAACCCTAAATTTGAAACCCTAATCCGGGACTTTTGAAGCACGTGCTAAAAAAAACTGAGTAACGGTCGATGTTTTTCAAAAATTTTCGTACGGAATGATCAAGATTTAATGATTTAGAATGGAATGTCGAAAGAAAAGGAGTGCATAAAACAGTAAAAAAGTGATTAAAAAATCGAAACCCTAAATTGGAAAACCCTAATCCGGGACGTTTTTTGAAGCACGTGCTAAAAAAAACTGAGTAACGGTCGATGTTTTTTGAAATTTTCGTGCGGAATGATCAAGCTTGATGATTTAGAATGGAATGTCGAAGAAAAGGAGTGCATAAAACAGTAAAAAAAAGTGATTAAAATCGAAACCTAAAAATTGGAAACCCTAATCCGGGACTTTTGAAGCACGTGCTAAAAAAACTGAGTAACGGTCGATGTTTTTCGAAATTTTCGTGCGGAATGATCAAAGATTTGATGATTTAGAATGGAATGTCGAAGAAAAAGGAGTGTATAAAACAGTAAAAAAAGTGATTAAAATCGAAAAAACCCTAAATTGGAAAACCCTAATCCGGGACTTTTTTGAAGCACGTGCTAAAAAAACTGAGTAACGGTCGATGTTTTTTCGAAATTTTCGTGCGGAATGATCAAGATTGATGATTTAGAATGGAATGTCGAAGAAAAGGAGTGTATATAAATAGTAAAAAAGTAAAAAAAAATCGAAACCCTAAATTGGAAACCCTAATCCGGGACTTTTGAAGCACGTGCTAAAAAAAAACTGAGTAACGGTCGATGTTTTTTCAAAATTTTCGTGCGAAATGATCAAGATTGATGATTTAGAATGGAATGTCGAAGAAAAGGAGTATATAAAACAGTAAAAAAGTAATTAAAATCGAAACCCTAAATTGGAAAAACCCTAATCCGGGACGTTTTGAAGCACGTGCTAAAAAAAACTGAGTAACGGTCGATGTTTTTTGAAAATTTTCGTGCGGAATGATCAAGCTTGATGATTTAGAATGGAATGTCGAAGAAAAGGAGTGTGTATAAAACAGTAGTAAAAAAAGTGATTAAAATCGAAACCCTAAATTGGAAACCCTAATCCGGGACTTTTTTGAAGCACGTGCTAAAAAAAACTGAGTAACGGTCGATGTTTTTTCAAAATTTTCGTGCGGAATGATCAAGATTGATGATTTAGAATGGAATGTCGAAGAAAAGGAGTGTATAAAATAGTAAAAAAAAAAAAATTAAAAATCGAAACCCTAAAAATTGGAAAACCCTAATCCCGGGACTTTTGAAGCACGTGCTAAAAAAACTGAGTAACGGTCGATGTTTTTTTCAAAATTTTCGTGCGGAATGATCATCAAGATTGATGATTTAGAATGGAATGTCGAAGAAAAGGAGTGCATAAAACAGTAAAAAAGTGCTTAAAATCGAAACCCTAAATTAAATTGGAAACCCTAATCCGGGACTTTTTGAAGCACGTGCTAAAAAAACTGAGTAACGGTCGATGTTTTTTTCAAAATTTTCGTACGGAATGATCAAGATTGATGATTTAGAATGGAATGTCGAAGAAAAGGAGTGCATAAAATAGTAAAAAAGTGATTAAAATCGAAACCCTAAATTGGAAAAAACCCTATCCGGGGGACGTTTGAAGCACGTGCTAAAAAAAACTGAGTAACGGTCGATGTTTTTTTCAAAAAAATTTTTCGTGCGGAATGATCAAGATTGATGATTTAGAATGGAATGTCGAAGAAAAGGAGTGCATAAAACAGTAAAAAAAAGTGAATTAAAATCGAAAAACTCTAAATTGGAAACCCTAATCCGGGACTTTTTGAAGCACGTGCTAAAAAAAAAACTGAGTAACGGTCGATGTTTTTTGAAATTTTTTTTTCCAAATTTTCGAACGGAATGATCAAGATTAATGATATAGAATGGAATGTCGAAGAAAAGGGAATGAAAAGTGCATGTAAAAAGTAAAAAAGTAATTAAAATCGAAACACTAAATTGGAAACCCTAATCCGGGACTTTTGAAGCACGTGCTAAAAAAACTGAGTAACGGTCGATGTTTTTCAAAATTTTCGTGCGGAATGATCAAGATTAATGATTTAGAATGGAATGTCGAAGAAAAGGAGTGCATAAAACAGTAAAAAAAAGTGATTAAAATCGAAACCCTAAATTGGAAACCCTAATCCGGGACGTTTGAAGCACGTGCTAAAAAAAAACTGAGTAACGGTCGATTTTTTGAAAAATTTTCGTGCGGAATGATCAAGATTGATGATTTAGAATGGAATGTCGAAGAAAAGGAGTGCATAAAACAAAAAAAAAAAGTGATTAAAATCGAAACCCTAAATTAGAAAACCCTAATCCGGACTTTTGAAGCACGTGCTAAAAAAAACTGAGTAACGGTCGATGTTTTTTCAAAAAAATTTTCGTGCGGAATGATCAAGATTGATGATTTAGAATGGAATGTCGAAGAAAAGGAGTGTATAAAAAAGTAAAAAAGTGATTAAAATCGAAACCCTAAATTGGAAACCCTAATCCGGGACTTTTGAAGCACACGTGCTAAAAAAAACTGAGTGACGGTCGATGTTTTTCGAAATTTTCGTGCGGAATGATCAAGATTAATGATTTAGAATGGAATGTCGAAGAAAAGGCGTGCATAAATCAGTAAAAGTGATTAAAATCGAAACCCTAAATTGGAAACCCTAATTTGGGACGTTTGGAGCACGTGCTAAAAAAACTGAGTAACGGTCGATGTTTTTCAAAATTTTCGTACGAAATGATCAAGATTAATGATTTAGCAATGGAATGTCGAAGAAAAGGAGTGCATAAAACAGTAAAAAAGTAATTAAAGTCGAAACCCTAAATTGGAAACCCTAATCTGGGACGTTTGAAGCACGTGCTAAAAGAACTGAGTAACGGTCGATGTTTTTTGAAATTTTCGTGTAGAATGATCAAGGTTGATGATTTATCATGGAATGTCGAAGAAAAGGAGTGCATAAAACAGTAAAAAAGTGATTAAAATCGAAACCCTAAATTGGAAACCCTAATCCGGGACTTTTGAAGCACGTGCTAAAAAAAACTGAGTAACGGTCGATGTTTTTTGAAAAATTTTCGTGGGGAATGATAAAGATTGATGATTTAGAATGGAATGTCGAAGAAAAGGGGGTGTAAAAAAAATAGTAAAAAAGTGATTAAAATCGAAACCCTAATCCGAGACTTTTGAAGCACGTGCTAGAAAACTGAGTGACGGTCGATGTTTTTCGAAATTTTCGTGCGGAATGATCAAGATTAATGATTTAGAATGGAATGTCGAAGAAAAGGCGTGCATAAATCAGTAAAAGTGATTAAAATCGAAACCCTAAATTGGAAACCCTAATCCGGGACTTTTGAAGCACGTGCTAAAAAAACTGAGTAACGGTCGATGTTTTTCAAAATTTTCGTACGGAATGATCAAGATTAATGATATACAATGGAATGTCGAAGAAAAGGAGTGCATAAAATAGTAAAAAAGTGATTAAAGTCGAAACCCTAAATTTGAAACCCTAATCCGGGACGTTTTTGAAGCACACGTGCTAAAAAAACTGAGTAACGGTCGATGTTTTTTGAAATTTTCGTGCAGAATGATCAAGATTGATGATTTATCATGGAATGTCGAAGAAAAGGAGTGCATAAAACAGTAAAAAAGTGAATAAAATCGAAACCCTAAATTGGAAACCCTAATCCCGGGACTTTTGAAGCACGTGCTAAAAAAACTGAGTAACGGTCGATGTTTTTTGAAAAATTTTCGTACGGAATGATCAAGATTGATGATTTAGAATGGAATGTCGAAGAAAAGGAAGTGAATTGGAAACCCTAATCCGAGGACTTTTGAAGCACGTGCTAAAAAAAAAACTGAGTAACGGTCGATGTTTTTCGAAATTTTCGTGCGGAATGATCAAGATTGATGATTTATCATGGAATGTCGAAGAAAAGGAGTGCATAAAACAGTAAAAAAGTTCTTAAAATCGAAACCCTAAATTGGAAACCCTAATCCGGGACGTTTGAAGCACGTGCTAAAAAAAACTGAGTAACGGTCGATGTTTTTCAAAATTTTCGTACGGAATGATCAAGATTAATGATATAGAATGGAATGTCGAAGAAAAAGGAGTGTATAAAATAGTAAAAAAAGTGATTAAAATCGAAACCCTAAATTTGGAAACCCTAATCCGGGACGTTTGAAGCACGTAAAAAAAAAAAAACTGAGTAACGGTCGATGTTTTTCAAAATTTTCGTACGGAATGATCAAGATTAATGATATACAATGGAATGTCGAAGAAAAGGAGTGCATAAAATAGTAAAAAAGTGATTAAAATCGAAACCCTAAATTGGAAACCCTAATCTGGGACGTTTGAAGCACGTGCTAAAAAAACTGAGTAACGGTCGATGTTTTTCGAAATTTTCGTGCGGAATGATCAAGATTGATGATTTATCATGGAATGTCGAAGAAAAGGAGTGCATAAAACAGTAAAAAATTGCTTAAAAAATCGAAACCCTAAATTGGAAACCCTAATCGGGACTTTTTTGAAGCACGTGCTAAAAAAACTGAGTAACGGTCGATGTTTTTTTCAAAAATTTTCGTGCGGAATGATCAAGATTGATGATTTAGAATGGAATGTCGAAGAAAAGGGAATGGAATGTCGAAAAAAAGGAGTGTATAAAACAGTAAAAAAAAGTGCTTAAAATCGAAACCCTAAATTGGAAACCCTAATCCGGGGTTTTTTGAAGCACGTGCTAAAAAACTGAGTAACGGTCGATTTTCGATTTTTCGAAAAATTTTCGTGCGGAATGATCAAGATTGATGATTTAGAATGGAATGTCGAAGAAAAGGAGTGTATAAATTAGTAAAAAAGTGCTTAAAATCGAAACCCTAAATTGGAAACCCTAATCCGGGACTTTTGAAGCACGTGCTAGAAAACTGAGTAACGGTCGATGTTTTTCGAAATTTTCGTGCGGAATGATCAAGATTAATGATTTAGAATGGAATGTCGAAGAAAAGGAGTGTATAAAACAGTAAAAAAGTGATTATTAAAATCGAAACCCTAAATTGGAAACCCTAATATCCGAAGACGTTTTGAAGCACGTGCTAAAAAAACTGAGTAACGGTCGATGTTTTTTCAAAATTTTCGTGCGGAATGATCAAGATTGATGATTTAGAATGGAATGTCGAAGAAAAGGAGTGCATAAAACAGTAAAAAAGTGATTAAAATCGAAACCCTAATTTGGAAACCCTAATCCGGGACGTTTGAAGCACGTGCTAAAAAAACTGAGTAACGGTCGATGTTTTTCAAAATTTTCGTACGGAATGATAAAGATTTGATGATTTAGAAATGAATGTCGAAGAGGAGTTTATTTAGTAAAAAAGTGATCGAATCGAAAATCCGGGACGTTTGAAGCACGTGCTAAAAAAAATGAGTAAAATGTTTTTTTGAAAGATAAAAATTGATGATTTAGAATGGAATGTCGAAGAAAAAGGTGTATATAAAAGTAAAAAGTGATTAAAATCGAAACCCTAATCCGGGACGTTTGAAGCACGTGCTAAAAAAACTGAGTAATGATCGATGTTTTTCAAAATTTTCGTACGGAATGATCAAGCTTGATGACTTAAATGGAATGACGAAGAAACGGGGTGTATAAAACAGTAAAAAAGTGATTAAAATCGAAACCCTAATTTGGAATCCCTAATCCGGGACGTTTGAAGAACGTGCTAAAAAAACTGAGTAACGGTCGATGTTTTTCTCGAAAAATTTTCGCGCGGAATGATCCAGATTAATGATTTAGAATGGAATGTCGAAGAAAAGGAGTGCATAAAACAGTAAAAAAGTGATTAAAATCGAAACCCTAATTTGGAATCCCTAATCCGGGACGTTTGAAGCACGTGCTAAAAAAACTGAGTAACGGTCGATGTTTTTTCAAAATTTTCGTGAGGAATGGTCAAGCTTGATGATTTAGAATGGAATGTCGAAAAAACGGGGTGTATAAAACAGTAAAAAGTGCTTTAAAATCGAAACCCTAAATTGGAAACCCTAATCCGGGACGTTTGAAGCAGCACGTGCTAAAAAACTGAGTAACGGTCGATGTTTTTCGAAAATTTTCGTCGTGCGGAATGATCAAGCTTGATGATTTAGAATGGATGTCGTCGAAGAAAAGGTGTGTATAAAAAAAAAAAGTGATAAAATGTGAAACATAATTTAAAAAATAAAACAGTAAATGAAAAAGAACTCCATCTAATTTTGAACGTTTTGAAAATAAAAAAACTGAGTAAGGTCGATGTTTTAAAAAACTGATGTGTGTCGAATGATAAAGGTTGATGATTTAGATTGAATGTCGAAGAAATGGTTGTAAAATAGTAAAAAAAGTTATTAAAATCGAAAAAAAAATTTGGAAACCCTAATTCCGGGACGCTTTGAAGCACAAGCTAAAAAAACTGAGTAACGGTCGATGTTTTTTGAAATTTTTCCGTTATGAATGAGAAGCTTGATGATTTGATGATTTAGAAGAAAGGAATGTATACGAAGAAAAGTAAAAAAAGTGATAAAAGTGCTTAAAATCGAAACCTAAATTTGGAAACCCTAATCCGGGAACGTTTTGAAGCACAGGGCTAAAAAACTGAGTAACGGTCGATGTTTTGCAAATTTTAAAACAGTAAAAGAGTGCTTACAATCGAAACCCTAAATTGGAAACCGTAATCCAAGACGTTTGAAGCACAAGCTAAAAAAACTGAGTAACGGTCGATATTTTTTTAAATTTTCGTTCGGAATGATCGAGCTTGATGATTTAGAATGGAATGTCGAAGAAAAAGGTGTGTAAAAAATAAAAAAAAGTGATTAAAATCGAAAATCTAATTTGGAAACCCTAATCTGGAACGTTTGAAGCACGTAAAAAAAAAAAACTGAGTAACGGTCGATGTTTTTCGAAAATTTTTTTGTGCGGAATGATCAATCTTGATGATTTAGAATGGAATGTCGAAGAAAAGGAGTTTATAAAACAGTAAAAAAGTGATTAAAATCGAAACTCTAATTTGGAAACCCTAATCCGGGACGTTTGAAGCACGTGCTAAAAAAACTGTGTAACGGTCGATGTTTTTTAAAATTTTCGTGCGGAATGATCAAGCTTGATGATTTAGAATGGAATATCGAAGAAAAGGAGTGTATAAAACAGTAAAAGTGATTAAAATCGAAACCCTAATTTGGAAACCCTAATCCGGGACGTTTGAAGCACGTGCTAAAAAACTATGTAACGGTCGATGTTTTTCGAAATTTTCGTGCGGAATGATCAAGATTGATGATTTAGAATTGAATGTCGAAGAAAAGGAGTGTATAAAACAGTAAAAAAGTGCTTCAAATCGAAACCCTAAATTTGAAACACTAATCCGGGGCGTTTGAAGCACGTGATAAAAAAAAAACTGAGTAACGGTCGATGTTTTTCGAAATTTTCGTGCAGAATGATCAAGCTTGATGATTTAAATGGAATGTCGAAGAAATGGGGTGTAAAAAAACAGTAAAAGAGTGCTTAAAATCGAAACCCTAAATTGGAAACCGTAATCCAAGACGTTTGAAGCACAAGCTAAAAAAAACTGAGTAATGGTCGTCGATTTTTTTTAAATTTTCGTTCGGAATGATCAAGCTTGATGATTTAGAATGGAATGTCGAAGAAAAGGTGTGTGTAAAATAAAAAAAAAAAAAAAAACCAAAAATCGAAATTAAAATTGGAAACCCTAATCTGGAACGTTTGAAGCACGTTCTAAAAAAACTGAGTAACGGTCGATGTTTTTTTCGAATTTTTTTTTTTTTGCGTTATGATAAAGGTTGATGATTTAGAATGGAATGTCGAAGAAAAGGAGTTTATAAAATAGTAAAAAAAGTGATTAAAATCGAAACTCTAATTTGGAAACCCTAATCCGGGACGTTTGAAGCACGTGCTAAAAAAAAACTGAGTAACGGTCGATGTTTTTTTAAAAAATTTTCGTGCGGAATGATAAAAGCTTGATGATTAGAATGGAATGTCGAAGAAAAAAGGAGTGTATAAAAAAGTAAAAAAGTGATTAAAATCTAAACCCTAATTTGGAAACCCTAATCCGGGACGTTTGAAGAACGTGCTAAAAAAAAAGCTAAAAAAAAACGGTCGGTCGTTTTTCGAAAATTTTCGTGCGGAATGAATGAACAAGATTGAAGATTGATGATTTAGAATGAATGACGAAGAAAAGGAGTGTATAAAAAACAGAAAAAAAGTGCTTAAAATCGAAACCCTAAATTTGAAACACTGGGACGTTTGAAGCACGTGCTAAAAAAAAAAAACGGTCGAGTCCGAAACTTGGTTTAAATTTCGAAAATGGGGTGTTTAAAAGAAATCGAAACCCTTGGAAACCGGTGCAAGCTAAAAAAAATGGATATTTTTTTAAATTTTCGTTCGGAATGAAGATTGATGATTTAGAATGGAATGTCGAAGAAAAGGAGTTTATAAAATAGTAAAAAAGTGATTAAAATCGAAAATCTAATTTGGAAACACTAATCCGGGACGTTTGAAGCACGTACTAAAAAAACTGAGTAACGGTCGATGTTTTTTTAAATTTTCGTGCGGAATGATCAATCTTGATGATTTAGAATGGAATATCGAAGAAAAGGAGTATATAAAACAGTAAAAGTGATTAAAATCGAAACCCTAATCCGGGACGTTTGAAGCATGTGCTAAAAAACTGTGTAACGGTCAATGTTTTTCGAAATTTTCGTGCGGAATGATCAAGCTTGATGATTTAGAATTGAATGTCGAAAAAAGGAGTGTACAAAACAGTAAAAGTGCTTCAAATCGAAACCCTAATTTGGAAACCCTAATCCGGGACGTTTGAAGCACGTGCTAAAAAACTATGTAATGGTCGATGTTTTTCGAAATTTTCGTGCGGAATGATCAAGATTGAAGATTTAGAATTGATTACGAAGAAAAGGAGTGTATAAAACAGAAAAAAAGTGCTTCAAATCGAAACCCTAAATTTGAAACACTAATCCGGGGCGTTTGAAGCCCGTGATAAAAAACATAGTAACGGTCGATGTTTTTCAAAATTTTCGTGCAGAATGATCAAGATTGATGATTTAAATGGAATGTCGAAGAAATGGGGTGTATAAAACAGTAAAAGAGTGCTTAAAATCGAAACTCTAAATTGGAAACCGTAATCCAAGACGTTTGAAGCACAAGCTAAAAAGTCTGAGTAACGGTCGATGTTTTTTTAAATTTCCGTTCGGAATGATCAAGCTTGATGATTTAGAATGGAACGTCGAAGAAAAGGTGTGTATAAAATAGTAAAAAAGTGATTAAAATCGAAACCCTAATTTGGAAACCCTAATATGAAACGTTTGAAGCACGTTCTTAAAAAACTGAGTAACGGTCGATGTTTTTCAAAAATTTTGTGCGTTATGATAAAGGTTGATGATTTAGAATTGAATGTCGAAGAAAAGGAGTTTATAAAATAGTAAAAAAGTTATTACAATCGAAACTCGAATTTGGAAACCCTAATCCGGGACGATTGAAGCACGTGCTAAAAAAACTGAGTAACGGTCGATGTTTTTTGAAATTTCCGTAAGGAATGATAAAAATTGATGATTTAGATTGGAATGTAGAAGAAAAGGGGTGTATAAAAAAGTACAAATGTGCTTAAAATCGAAACCCTAATCTTGGACGCTTGAAGTACGAGCTAAAAAAACTGAGTAACGGTCGACGTTTTTCAAAATTTTGGTGCGGAACGATAAAGATTGATGATTTAGAATGGAATGTCGAAGAAAAGGAGTTTATAAAATAGTAAAAAAGTGATTAAAATCGAAAATCTAATTTGGAAACACTAATCCGGGACGTTTGAAGCACGTACTAAGAAAACTGAGTAACGGTCGATGTTTTTTTAAATTTTCGTGCGGAATGATCAATCTTGATGATTTAGAATGGAATATCGAAGAAAAGGAGTATATAAAACAGTAAAAGTGATTAAAATCGAAACCCTAATCCGGGACGTTTGAAGCATGTGCTAAAAAACTGTGTAACGGTCAATGTTTTTCGAAATTTTCGTGCGGAATGATCAAGCTTGATGATTTAGAATTGAATGTCGAAAAAAGGAGTGTACAAAACAGTAAAAGTGCTTCAAATCGAAACCCTAATTTGGAAACCCTAATCCGGGACGTTTGAAGCACGTGCTAAAAAACTATGTAATGGTCGATGTTTTTCGAAATTTTCGTGCGGAATGATCAAGATTGAAGATTTAGAATTGATTACGAAGAAAAGGAGTGTATAAAACAGAAAAAAAGTGCTTCAAATCGAAACCCTAAATTTGAAACACTAATCCGGGGCGTTTGAAGCCCGTGATAAAAAACATAGTAACGGTCGATGTTTTTCAAAATTTTCGTGCAGAATGATCAAGATTGATGATTTAAATGGAATGTCGAAGAAATGGGGTGTATAAAACAGTAAAAGAGTGCTTAAAATCGAAACTCTAAATTGGAAACCGTAATCCAAGACGTTTGAAGCACAAGCTAAAAAGTCTGAGTAACGGTCGATGTTTTTTTAAATTTCCGTTCGGAATGATCAAGCTTGATGATTTAGAATGGAACGTCGAAGAAAAGGTGTGTATAAAATAGTAAAAAAGTGATTAAAATCGAAACCCTAATTTGGAAACCCTAATATGAAACGTTTGAAGCACGTTCTTAAAAAACTGAGTAACGGTCGATGTTTTTCAAAAATTTTGTGCGTTATGATAAAGGTTGATGATTTAGAATTGAATGTCGAAGAAAAGGAGTTTATAAAATAGTAAAAAAGTTATTACAATCGAAACTCGAATTTGGAAACCCTAATCCGGGACGATTGAAGCACGTGCTAAAAAAACTGAGTAACGGTCGATGTTTTTTGAAATTTCCGTAAGGAATGATAAAAATTGATGATTTAGATTGGAATGTAGAAGAAAAGGGGTGTATAAAAAAAAGTAAAAATGTGCTTAAAATCGAAACCCTAATTTGGAAAACCCTAATCTTGGACGCTTGAAGCACGAGAGCTAAAAAAACTGAGTAACGGTCGACGTTTTTCAAAATTTTTGGTGCGGAATGAAAAAAGATTGATGATTTAGAAATGGATTTAGAATGGAATGTCGAAGAAAAGGAGTTATAAAAAAAAAAAAAAAAGTGATTAAAATCGAAAATCTAATTTGGAAACACTAATCCGGGACGTTTGAAGCACGTACTAAAAAAAAAACTGAGTAACGTCGATGATTTTTTTTTTTTTTTTTTCGTTTGATGGAATGATCGAAATTTTGATGATTTAGAATGGAATGTCGAAAAAAAGGAGTATATAAAACAGTAAAAAAAAAGTGATTAAAATCGAAACTCTAATTTGGAAACCCTAATCCGGGACGTTTGAAGCATGTGCTAAAAAAAAAAAAAAAACTGTGTAACGGTCAATGTTTTTTTCGAAATTTTCGTGCGGAATGATCAAGCTTGATGATTTTTAGAATTGAATGTCGAAAAAAGGAGTGTAAAAAAACAGTAAAAGTGCTTAAAAATCGAAACCCTAATTTGGAAACCCTAATCCGGGACGTTTGAAGCACGTGCTAAAAAACTATGTAATGGTCGATGTTTTTCGAAATTTTCGTGCGGAATGATCAAGATTGAAGATTTAGAATTGATTACGAAGAAAAGGAGTGTATAAAACAGAAAAAAAGTGCTTCAAATCGAAACCCTAAATTTGAAACACTAATCCGGGGCGTTTGAAGCCCGTGATAAAAAACATAGTAACGGTCGATGTTTTTCAAAATTTTCGTGCAGAATGATCAAGATTGATGATTTAAATGGAATGTCGAAGAAATGGGGTGTATAAAACAGTAAAAGAGTGCTTAAAATCGAAACTCTAAATTGGAAACCGTAATCCAAGACGTTTGAAGCACAAGCTAAAAAAACTGAGTAATGGTCGATATTTTTTTAAATTTTCGTTCGGAATGATCGAGCTTGATGATTTAGAATGGAATGTCGAAGAAAAGGTGTGTATAGAACAAAAAAACCAAAAAATGTGATTAAAATCGAAACCCTAATCTGGAACGTTTGAAGCACGTTCTAAAAAAACTGAGTAACGGTCGATGTTTTTCGAATTGTTTTTGCGTTATGATAAAGGCTGATGATTTAGAATGGAATGTCGAAGAAAAGGAGTTTATAAAACACTAAAAAAGTGATTAAAATCGAAACTCTAATTTGGAAACCCTAATCCGGGACGTTTGAAGCACGTGCTAAAAAAACTGTGCAACGGTCGATGTTTTTTTAAATTTTCGTGCGGAATGATCTTGATGCTTGATGATTAGGAATGGAATATCGAAGAAAAGGAGTGTATATAAAACAGTAAAAGTGATTAACATCTAAACCCTAATTTGGAAACCCTAATCCGGGACGTTTGAAGAACGTGCTAAAAAAGCAGTGAAAAAAAACGGTCGATATTTTTCGAAATTTTCGTGCGGAATGAACAAGATTGATGATT
This sequence comes from Cucurbita ficifolia, assembly GCA_033971965.1. Taxonomy (NCBI): domain Eukaryota; kingdom Viridiplantae; phylum Streptophyta; class Magnoliopsida; order Cucurbitales; family Cucurbitaceae; genus Cucurbita; species Cucurbita ficifolia. Next base: position 5,322,308 of record CM066978.1, read on the forward strand.
TAGATTGAATGACGAAGGAAAGGAGTGCATAAAAAGAGTGAAAAAAACAGTGCTTCAAATCGAAACCCTAAATTTGAAACACTAATCCGGGGCGTTTGAAGAACGTGATAAAAAAAACGTGATAAAAAAAAACGGAGTAACGGTCGATTTTTTTCCGAAATTTTCGTGCAGAATGATTAAGCTTGATGGTTTAAATGGAATGTCGAAGAAATGGGGTGTATAAAACAGTAAAAAAAAAGAGTGCTTACAATCGAAACCCTAAATTGGAAACCGTAATCCAAGACGTTTGAAGCACAAGCTAAAAAAACTGAGTAATGGTCGATTTTTTTTTAAATTTTCGTTCGGAATGATCGAGCTTGATGATTTAGAATGGAATGTCGAAAAAAAGGTGTAAAAAAAAAAAAAAAAAAAAAAAAAAAATGTGATTAAAATCGAAACCCTAATCTGGAACGTTTGAAGCACGTTCTAAAAAAAACTGAGTAAAAACTGAGTAACGGTCGATGTTTTTCGATTTTTTTTTTTGCGTTATGATCAAGCTTGATGATTTAGAATGGAATGTCGAAGAAAAGGAGTTTATAAAACACTAAAAAAAAAGTGATTAAAATCGAAACTCTAATTTGGAAACCCTAATCCGGGACGTTTTTGAAGAAGCAAAAAAAAAAAAAAACTGTGCAACGGTCGATTTTTTTTTTAAATTTTCGTGCGGAATGATCAAGCTTGATGATTAGGAATGGAATATCGAAGAAAAAAGGAGTGTATAAAACAAAAAAAAGTGATTAACATCTAAACCCTAATTTGGAAACCCTAATCCGGGACGTTTGAAGAACGTGCTAAAAAAAAGCAGTCTAACGGTCGATATTTTTCGAAATTTTCGTGCGGAATGAACAAGATTGATGATTTAGAATGAATGACGAAGAAAAGGAAATATAAAACAAAAAAACAGTGCTTCAAATCGAAACCCTAATTTGAAAACACTAATCCGGGGGGCGTTTGAAGCACGTGAAAAAAAAACGGAGTAACGGTCGATGTTTTCCGAAATTTTCGTGCAGAATGATTAAGATTAAGCTTGATGGTTTAAATGGAATGTCGAAGAAATGGGGGGTGTATAAAACAGTAAAAGAGTGCTTACAATCGAAACCCTAAATTGGAAACCGTAATCCAAGACGTTTGAAGCACAAGCTAAAAAAAAACTGAGTAATGGTCGATTTTTTTTAAATTTTTTTCGTTCGGAATGATCGGCTTGATGATGATGATTTAGAATGGAATGTCGAAAAAAAGGTGTGTAAAAACAAAAAAAACCAAAAAAAATGTGATTAAAATCGAAACCCTAATCTGGAACGTTTGAAGCACGTTCTAAAAAAACTGAGTAACGGTCGATTTTTTTTTTCGAATTTTTTTTTGCGTTATGATCAAGCTTGATGATTTAGAATGGAATGTCGAAGAAAAGGAGTTTATAAAACACTAAAAAAAGTGATTAAAATCGAAACTCTAATTTGGAAACCCTAATCCGGGACGTTTGAAGCACGTAAAAAAAAAAAAAACTGTAAAACGGTCGATGTTTTTTTTTTTTAAATTTTCGTGCGGAATGATCAAGCTTGATGATTAGGAATGGAATATCGAAAAAAAGGAGTGTATAAAACAGTAAAAGTGATTAACATCTAAACCCTAATTTGGAAACCCTAATCCGGGACGTTTGAAGAACGTGCTAAAAAAAGCAGTCTAACGGTCGATATTTTTCGAAATTTTCGTGCGGAATGAACAAGATTGATGATTTAGAACTGAATGACGAAGGAAAGGAGTGCATAAAACAGAAAAACAGTGCTTCAAATCGAAACCCTAAATTTGAAACACTAATCCGGGGCGTTTGAAGCACGTGATAAAAAAAAAAAAAAACGGAGTAACGGTCGATGTTTTCGAAAATTTTCGTGCAGAATGATTAAGCTTGATGGTTTTAAATGGAATGTCGAAGAAATGGGGTGTATAAAACAGTAAAAGAGTGCTTACAATCGAAACCCTAAATTGGAAACCGTAATCCAAGACGTTTGAAGCACAAGCTAAAAAAAAAACTGAGTAATGGTCGATATTTTTTTAAATTTTTTCGTTCGGAATGATCGAGCTTGATGATTTAGAATGGAATGTCGAAGAAAAGGTGTGTAAAAAAAAAAAAAAATGTGAAAAAAATGTGATTAAAATCGAAACCCTAATCTGGAACGTTTGAAGCAAAAAAAAAAAAACTGAGTAACGGTCGATGTTTTTCGAATTGTTTTTTTTTTTGCGTTATGATCAAGCTTGATGATTTAGAATGGAATGTCGAAGAAAAGGAGTTTATAAAAGAAAAGGAGTTTATAAAACACTAAAAAAAAAGTGATTAAAATCGAAACTCTAATTTGAAAACCCGGGACGTTTGAAGCACGTGCTAAAAAAAACTGTGCAACGGTCGATGTTTTTTTAAATTTTCGTGCGGAATGATCAAGCTTGATGATTAGGAATGGAATATCGAAGAAAAGGAGTGTATAAAACAGTAAAAGTGATTAACATCTAAACCCTAATTTGGAAACCCTAATCGGGGACGTTTGAAGAACGTGCTAAAAAAAGCAGTCTAACGGTCGATTTTTTTCGAAATTTTCGTGCGGAATGAACAAGATTGATGATTTAGAACTGAATGACGAAGGAAAAGGAGTGCATAAAAAAAAAAAAAAAAACAGTGCTTCAAATCGAAACCCTAAATTTGAAACACTAATCCGGGGCGTTTTGAAGCACGTGATAAAAAAACGGAGTAACGGTCGATTTTTCGAAATTTTCGTGCAGAATGATTAAGCTTGATGGTTTAAATGGAATGTCGAAGAATGGGGGTGTATAAAACAGTAAAAGAGTGCTTACAATCGAAACCCTAAATTGGAAACCGTAATCCAAGACGTTTTTGAAGCACAAGCAAAAAAAAAAACTGAGTAATGGTCGATATTTTTTTAAATTTTCGTTCGGAATGATCGAGCTTGATGATTTAGAATGGAATGTCGAAGAAAAGGTGTGTAAAAAAAAAAAAAAAAAAAAAAAATGTGATTAAAATCGAAACCCTAATCTGGAACGTTTGAAGCACGTTAAAAAAAAAAAACTGAGTAACGGTCGATTTTTTTTTCGAATTTTTTTTGTTTATGATCAAGCTTGATGATTTAGAATGGAATGTCGAAGAAAAGGAGTTTATAAAACACTAAAAAAGTGATTAAAATCGAAACTCTAATTTGGAAACCCTAATCCGGGACGTTTGAAGCACGTGTGCTAAAAAAACTGTGCAACGGTCGATTTTTTTTTTTTTTAAATTTTCGTGCGGAATGATGATTGATGATTGATGGAATCGAAGGAATGGAATAAAAAAGAAAAGGAGTGATTAAAATATAAACCCTAATTTGGAAAGTAAAAGTGTTTTAACAATGCTAAAAAAAACCCTAAATTTTTTTTGGAAACCGGAAATCCGGGACGTTTGAAGTATAAAAACGTGCTAAAAAAAAAAAAAAGCAGTCTAACGGTCGATTGAGTAACGGTCGATTTTTTTGAAAAAATTTTCGTGCGGAATGAACAAGATTGATGATTTAGAATTGAATGACGAAGGAAAAGGAGTGCATAAAACAGAAAAAACAGTGCTTCAAATCGAAACCCTAAATTTGAAAAACACTAATCCGGGGCGTTTGAAGCACGTGATAAAAAAAAAAAAACGGAGTAACGGTCGATGTTTTCCGAAATTTTCGTGCAGAATGATTAAGCTTGATGGTTTAAATGGAATGTCGAAGAAATGGAATGTCGAAGAAATGGGGTGTATAAAACAGTAAAAGAGTGCTTACAATCGAAACCCTAAATTGGAAACCGTAATCCAAGACGTTTGTTTGAAGCACAAAAAAAAAAAAAACTGAGTAATGGTCGATATTTTTTTTAAAATTTTCGTTCGGAATGATCGAGCTTGATGATTTAGAATGGAATGTCGAAGAAAAGGTGTGTATAAAACAAAAAAACCAAAAAATGTGATTAAAATCGAAACCCTAATCTGGAACGTTTGAAGCACGTTCTAAAAAAACTGAGTAACGGTCGATGTTTTTCGAATTGTTTTTGCGTTATGATAGAGATTGATGATTTAGAATGGAATGTCGAAGAAAAGGAGTTTATAAAACACTAAAAAAGTGATTAAAATCGAAACTCTAATTTGGAAACCCTAATCCGGGACGTTTGAAGCACGTGCTAAAAAAACTGTGCAACGGTCGATTTTTTTAAAATTTTCGTGCGGAATGATCAAGCTTGATGATTAGGAATGGAATATCGAAGAGAAGGAGTGTATAAAACAGTAAAAGTGATTAACATCTAAACCCTAATTTGGAAACCCTAATCCGGGACGTTTGAAGAACGTGCTAAAAAGCAGTCTAACGGTCGATATTTTTCGAAATTTTCGTGCGGAATGAACAAGATTGATGATTTAGAATTGAATGACGAAGGAAAGGAGTGCATAAAAAAAAAAAGTGCTCCAAATCGAAACCCTAAATTTGAAACACTAATCCGGGGCGTTTGAAGCACGTGAAAAAAAAAAACGGAGTAACGGTCGATGTTTTCCGAAATTTTCGTGCAGAATGATTAAGCTTGATGGTTTTTAAATGGAATGTCGAAGAAATGGGGGTGTATAAACAGTAAAAAGAGTGCTTACAATCGAAACCCTAAATTGGAAACCGTAATCCAAGACGTTTGAAGCACAAGCTAAAAAAACTGAGTAATGGTCGATATTTTTTTAAATTTTCGTTCGGAATGATCGAGCTTGATGATTTAGAATGGAATCGAAGAAAAAAGGTGTGTATAAAAAAAAAAAAAAAAAAAAAATGTGATTAAAATCGAAACCCTAATCTGGAACGTTTGAAGCACGTTCTAAAAAAACTGAGTAACGGTCGATGTTTTTCGAATTGTTTTTGCGTTGTGCTCAAGCTTGATGATTTAGAATGGAATGTCGAAGAAAAGGAGTTTATAAAACACTAAAAAAGTGATTAAAATCGAAACTCTAATTTGGAAACCCTAATCCGGGACGTTTGAAGCACGTGCTAAAAAAACTGTGCAACGGTCGATGTTTTTTTAAATTTTCGTGCGGAATGATCAAGCTTGATGATTAGGAATGGAATATCGAAGAAAAGGAGTGTATAAAACAGTAAAAGTGATTAACATCTAAACCCTAATTTGGAAACCCTAATCCGGGACGTTTGAAGAACGTGCTAAAAAGCAGTCTAACGGTCGATATTTTTCGAAATTTTCGTGCGGAATGAACAAGATTGATGATTTAGAACTGAATGACGAAGGAAAGGAGTGCATAAAACAGAAAAACAGTGCTTCAAATCGAAACCCTAAATTTGAAACACTAATCCGGGGCGTTTGAAGCACGTGATAAAAAAAAACGGAGTAAGTAACGGTCGATGTTTTCCGAAATTTTCGTGCAGAATGATTAAGCTTGATGGTTTAAATGGAATGTCGAAGAAATGGGGTGTATAAAACAGTAAAAGAGTGCTTACAATCGAAACCCTAAATTGGAAACCGTAATCCAAGACGTTTGAAGCACAAAAAAAAAAAAAAACTGAGTAATGGTCGATATTTTTTTAAATTTTCGTTCGGAATGATCGAGCTTGATGATTTAGAATGGAATGTCGAAGAAAAGGTGTGTATAAAACAAAAAAACCAAAAAATGTGATTAAAATCGAAACCCTAATCTGGAACGTTTGAAGCACGTTCTAAAAAAACTGAGTAACGGTCGATGTTTTTCGAATTGTTTTTGCGTTGTGCTCAAGCTTGATGATTTAGAATGGAATGTCGAAGAAAAGGAGTTTATAAAACACTAAAAAAGTGATTAAAATCGAAACTCTAATTTGGAAACCCTAATCCGGGACGTTTGAAGCACGTGCTAAAAAAACTGTGCAACGGTCGATGTTTTTTTAAATTTTCGTGCGGAATGATCAAGCTTGATGATTAGGAATGGAATATCGAAGAAAAGGAGTGTATAAAACAGTAAAAGTGATTAACATCTAAACCCTAATTTGGAAAAACCCTAATCCGGGACGTTTGAAGAACGTGCTAAAAAAGCAGTCTAACGGTCGATATTTTTTTCGAAATTTCGTGCGTGCGGAATGAACAAGATTGATGATTTAGAACTGAATGACGAAGGAAAGGAGTGCATAAAACAAAAAAAAAAACAGTGCTTCAAATCGAAACCCTAAATTTGAAAACTAATCCGGGGCGTTTGAAGCACGTGAAAAAAAAACGGAGTAACGGTCGACGGTCGATGTTTTCCGAAATTTTCGTGCAGAATGATTAAGCTTGATGGTTTAAATGGAATGTCGAAGAAATGGGGTGTATAAAACAGTAAAAGAGTGCTTACAATCGAAACCCTAAATTGGAAACCGTAATCCAAGACGTTTGAAGCACAAGCTAAAAAAACTGAGTAATGGTCGACATTTTTTTAAATTTTCGTTCGGAATGATCGAGCTTGATGATTTAGAATGGAATGTCGAAAAAAAGGTGTGTAAAAAAAAAAAAAAAACCAAAAAAATGTGATTAAAATCGAAACCCTAATCTGGAACGTTTGAAGCACGTAAAAAAAAACTGAGTAACTCGATCGATTTTTTTTTTTCGAATTTTTTTTGCGTTTGATGATGATAGAAGATTGATGATTAGAAATGGGAATGTCGAAGAAAAGGAGTTTATAAAACACTAAAAAAAGTGATTAAAATCGAAACTCTAATTTGGAAACCCTAATCCGGGACGTTTGAAGCACGTGCTAAAAAAACTGTGCAACGGTCGATGTTTTTTTAAATTTTCGTGCGGAATGATCAAGCTTGATGATTAGGAATGGAATATCGAAGAAAAGGAGTGTATAAAACAGTAAAAAAAGTGATTAACATTTGGAAACCCTAATTTGGAAACCCTAATCCGGGACGTTTGAAGAACGTGCTAAAAAAAAGCAGTCTAACGGTCGATATTTTTTCGAAAAATTTTCGTGCGGAATGAACAAGATTGATGATTTAGAACTGAATGACGAAGGAAAGGAGTGCATAAAACAAAAAAAACAAAAACAGTGCTTCAAATCGAAACCCTAAATTTGAAACACTAATCCGGGGCGTTTGAAGCACGTGATAAAAAAACGGAGTAACGGTCGATGTTTTCCGAAATTTTCGTGCAGAATGATTAAGCTTGATGGTTTAAATGGAATGTCGAAGAAATGGGGTGTATAAAACAGTAAAAGAGTGCTTACAATCGAAACCCTAAATTGGAAACCGTAATCCAAGACGTTTGAAGCACAAGCTAAAAAAACTGAGTAATGGTCGATATTTTTTTAAATTTTCGTTCGGAATGATCGAGCTTGATGATTTAGAATGGAATGTCGAAGAAAAGGTGTGTATAAAACAAAAAAACCAAAAAATGTGATTAAAATCGAAACCCTAATCTGGAACGTTTGAAGCACGTTCTAAAAAAACTGAGTAACGGTCGATGTTTTTCGAATTGTTTTTGCGTTATGATCGAGATTGATGATTTAGAATGGAATGTCGAAGAAAAGGAGTTTATAAAACACTAAAAAAGTGATTAAAATCGAAACTCTAATTTGGAAACCCTAATCCGGGACGTTTGAAGCACGTGCTAAAAAAAAAAAAAAACTGTGCAACGGTCGATGTTTTTTTAAATTTTCGTGCGGAATGATCAAGCTTGATGATTAGGAATGGAATATCGAAGAAAAGGAGTGTATAAAACAGTAAAAGTGATTAACATCTAAACCCTAATTTGGAAACCCTAATCCGGGACGTTTGAAGAACGTGCTAAAAAGCAGTCTAACGGTCGATATTTTTCGAAATTTTCGTGCGGAATGAACAAGATTGATGATTTAGAACTGAATGACGAAGGAAAGGAGTGCATAAAACAGAAAAACAGTGCTTCAAATCGAAACCCTAAATTTGAAACACTAATCCGGGGCGTTTGAAGCACACTAAAAAAAAAAAAAACGGAGTAACGGTCGATGTTTTCCGAAATTTTCGTGCAGAATGATTAAGCTTGATGGTTTAAATGGAATGTCGAAGAAATGGGGTGTATAAAACAGTAAAAGAGTGCTTACAATCGAAACCCTAAATTGGAAACCGTAATCCAAGACGTTTGAAGCACAAGCTAAAAAAACTGAGTAATGGTCGATATTTTTTTAAATTTTCGTTCGGAATGATCGAGCTTGATGATTTAGAATGGAATGTCGAAGAAAAGGTGTGTATAAAACAAAAAAACCAAAAAATGTGATTAAAATCGAAACCCTAATCTGGAACGTTTGAAGCACGTTCTAAAAAAACTGAGTAACGGTCGGTCGATTTTTTCGAAATTTTTTTTTGCGTTATGATCAAGATTGATGATTTAGAATGGAATGTCGAAGAAAAGGAGTTTATAAAACACTAAAAAAGTGATTAAAATCGAAACTCTAATTTGGAAACCCTAATCCGGGACGTTTGAAGCACGTGCTAAAAAAACTGTGCAACGGTCGATGTTTTTTTAAATTTTCGTGCGGAATGATCAAGCTTGATGATTAGGAATGGAATATCGAAGAAAAGGAGTGTATAAAACAGTAAAAGTGATTAACATCTAAACCCTAATTTGGAAACCCTAATCCGGGACGTTTGAAGAACGTGCTAAAAAAGCAGTCTAACGGTCGATATTTTTCGAAATTTTCGTGCGGAATGAACAAGATTGATGATTTAGAATTGAATGACGAAGGAAAGGAGTGCATAAAAAAGAAAAAAAAAACAGTGCTTCAAATCGAAACCCTAAATTTGAAAATTTGAAACACTAATCCGGGGCGTTTGAAGCACGTGATAAAAAAACGGAGTAACGGTCGATGTTTTCCGAAATTTTCGTGCAGAATGATTAAGCTTGATGGTTTAAATGGAATGTCGAAGAAATGGGGTGTATAAAACAGTAAAAGAGTGCTTACAATCGAAACCCTAAATTGGAAACCGTAATCCAAGACGTTTGAAGCACAAGCTAAAAAAAAAACTGAGTAATGGTCGATATTTTTTTAAATTTTCGTTCGGAATGATCGAGCTTGATGATTTAGAATGGAATGTCGAAGAAAAGGTGTGTATAAAACAAAAAAACCAAAAAATGTGATTAAAATCGAAACCCTAATCTGGAACGTTTGAAGCACGTTCTAAAAAAACTGAGTAACGGTCGATGTTTTTCGAATTGTTTTTGCGTTATGATCAAGATTGATGATTTAGAATGGAATGTCGAAGAAAAGGAGTTTATAAAACACTAAAAAAGTGATTAAAATCGAAACTCTAATTTGGAAACCCTAATCCGGGACGTTTGAAGCACGTGCTAAAAAAACTGTGCAACGGTCGATGTTTTTTTAAATTTTCGTGCGGAATGATCAAGCTTGATGATTAGGAATGGAATATCGAAGAAAAGGAGTGTATAAAACAGTAAAAGTGATTAACATCTAAACCCTAATTTGGAAACCCTAATCCGGGACGTTTGAAGAACGTGCTAAAAAGCAGTCTAACGGTCGATATTTTTCGAAATTTTCGTGCGGAATGAACAAGATTGATGATTTAGAACTGAATGACGAAGGAAAGGAGTGCATAAAACAGAAAAACAGTGCTTCAAATCGAAACCCTAAATTTGAAACACTAATCCGGGGCGTTTGAAGCACGTGATAAAAAAACGGAGTAACGGTCGATGTTTTCCGAAATTTTCGTGCAGAATGATTAAGCTTGATGGTTTAAATGGAATGTCGAAGAAATGGGGTGTATAAAACAGTAAAAGAGTGCTTACAATCGAAACCCTAAATTGGAAACCGTAATCCAAGACGTTTGAAGCACAAGCTAAAAAAACTGAGTAATGGTCGATATTTTTTTAAATTTTCGTTCGGAATGATCGAGCTTGATGATTTAGAATGGAATGTCGAAGAAAAGGTGTGTATAAAACAAAAAAACCAAAAAATGTGATTAAAATCGAAACCCTAATCTGGAACGTTTGAAGCACGTTCTAAAAAAACTGAGTAACGGTCGATGTTTTTCGAATTGTTTTTGCGTTGTGCTCAAGCTTGATGATTTAGAATGGAATGTCGAAGAAAAGGAGTTTATAAAACACTAAAAAAGTGATTAAAATCGAAACTCTAATTTGGAAACCCTAATCCGGGACGTTTGAAGCACGTGCTAAAAAAACTGTGCAACGGTCGATGTTTTTTTAAATTTTCGTGCGGAATGATCAAGCTTGATGATTAGGAATGGAATATCGAAGAAAAGGAGTGTATAAAACAGTAAAAGTGATTAACATCTAAACCCTAATTTGGAAACCCTAATCCGGGACGTTTGAAGAACGTGCTAAAAAGCAGTCTAACGGTCGATATTTTTCGAAATTTTCGTGCGGAATGAACAAGATTGATGATTTAGAACTGAATGACGAAGGAAAGGAGTGCATAAAACAGAAAAACAGTGCTTCAAATCGAAACCCTAAATTTGAAACACTAATCCGGGGCGTTTGAAGCACGTGATAAAAAAACGGAGTAACGGTCGATGTTTTCCGAAATTTTCGTGCAGAATGATTAAGCTTGATGGTTTAAATGGAATGTCGAAGAAATGGGG